>SJXQ01001940.1:22420-103150 GCA_006408695.1 Aepyceros melampus
AATAAAGCAGAAATAGATGTTGTTCTGGAACTCTCTTGCTTTTTCCATGATCCAGCGGATGTTGGCAATTTGATCTCTGGTTCCTCTGCCTTTTCTAAAACCAGCCTGAACATCTGGAAGTTCACGGTTCACGTATTGCTGAAGTCTGGCTTGGAGAATTTTGAGCATTACTTTACTAGCATGTGAGATGAGTGCAGTTGAGCGGTAGTTTGAGCATTCTTTGGCATTGCCTTTCTTTGGAATTGGAATGAAAACTGACCTTTTCCAGTCCTGTGGCCACTGCTGAGTTTTCCAAATTTGCTGGCAAATTGAGTGCAGCACTTTCACAGCATCATCTTTCAGGATTTGAAACAGCTCAACTGGAATTCCATCACCTCCACTAGCTTTGATGGTGAAAATAATTATTTTTGAAACATTGGATATTTTAAAACTTAAGAAAAATGGCTTTTTAAAATAATGCATTTCTTCTATTAAAAGTAAAACCTCTTTCCCCCCAAAATACCTATTAACCATTTGTATTTCCTACTTTATGTGAGTCAATGTTCCAAAATTACTTTTGTCCTGATGTTAAATTTTTAACTTTTGTTTCTAAGAATTATTCTGCATGGTAAGAACATTAATTCACTGTTTTCCACAAATAATATTGATTATTTTATGGTTTATGGTTTCTTTCCCTAATACTTTTATTGAAATCCATATTCTACTTAAAGTATAATTATGCATTATTTAAAGTTGAAACTAATAATGACAGTAGTACATTTTATATATATATGCTTGCTTCTTGGAAGAAAAGCTATGACCAGCCTAGACAGCATATTAAAAAGCAGAGACATTACTTTGCCAACAAAGGTCCATCTAGTCAAAGCTATGGCTCTTCCAATAGTCATGGGTATGATAGTTGGACCATAAAGAAAGCTGAGCGCTGAAGAATTGATGCATTTGAACTGCGCAGTTGGCGAAGACTCTTGAGAGTCCCTTGGGCTGCAAGGTGATCCAATCAGTCCATCCTAAAGGAAATCAGTCCTGAGCATTCATTGTAAAGACTGATATTGAAGCTGAAACTCCAGTACTTTGGCCACCTGATGCAAAGACCTGACTCATTGGAAAAGACCCTGATGCTGGGAAAGATTGAGGGCAGGAGGAGAAGGGGACGACAGAGGATGAGATGGTTGGGTGGCATCACCAACTCAATGGATATGAGTTTGAGTAAGCTCCGGGAGTTGGTGATGGACAGGGAAGCCTGGCATATGCTGCAGTCCATGGGGTCGCAAAGAGTCAGACATGACTGAGCAACTGAACTGAACTGATATATTTTTATTAAAAAAAAAAAAAAACACAAATATGCCCAGAATGAGTCTCTTGATGAATATTTATATCAGTATTAATGTCCTCTGAGTTGCTCCCATGCTATGTATGGTCTGGATCATGATTAAAGCTGAAACCACTTACACTTTTATAGTATCTGGAACTTATACAAATGCAGTTCAGACATCAAGCTTTCTCTACTCACCAGCACCACAGAAACCACTTATGATCACATACTGGAACCATCAGGTATATGTTAAAATGTTTAAACTTAGCTCAGCTAATTTAAGCCTTAAGATGTGACTTACTTGTGAAGTCTATTTCTCTTTAGCTGTATTTATCAATGTAAGAAGATTATTAGGAGAAAGGGTATGGACTTTTCCTCTGTTGACAGATGGTGGGGATAGTGAAATGCCTGTGATGCATTGAACTTTTTGACTTTGTGCTCAAAAAGTCTGTCTCTCAAAGGAGACTTGCTTTGGCAGGTAGAGTGACTGCCAAAAGCTTCAAGGGGGACAATATATTTCTTTTATATTATATCTGAATTACTGCCCTGAAGTCGGGCAGGGCACTTGTATGTGTGAGCACTTAAGGCTTTCAAATAGAAAGCAGGCCTCAGGTTTCAGAGACATTTATTAAGAGTTATGAATTTTACTTTCTCATGAATTGCTGAAGACAAAACATTCTAATACAAAAAGAAAGTGAAACTATGGCATAAAAGGGCATTCAGAAAACATATAATTGTCACACAAAAAATTAATGAAAGTGTCAAAGAACTAAGTCATAAGTCATATTTGGAACACAGCCAAGCTCAAGATGCAGACAAACTAATAAATGAATTCTAAAGTGTTTCCTTGAGTCTCCTTTGAGTATTCACTCTTTTGTAATGTGTTAGTTTTGAAGACAGAAATGGCTAGTCTTTTTTTCTAACCAAGCTTAATCTAAGAACAACCCTTTGCATCAATTCTTTCTCTAATAAACATTACAAATGAGTTTTGTGTATATAGAACATTCTCAAAAATAAAATCTTCAAATTCAGTCATATATGTGATTGAGCGCTTACTATGTTCTAAGTTCTCACTTAGATGTTAGAGTTAAAATAGACATGTATGAGATATATATATATATATATCTCCACGGACAATTAAAAGTAAAGTTTCTTGGATTGTTCATGTGGTTGAGACTGGCTTTCTTTCGATTTGTAATTCTAGGTCATACTTGTCATTGCTTCCATCAGTTTAGGTATGGCTGTGTCAGGTCAGGTCCTCCTCACCTATAAGCTTTGTTAACCCATCCCACCATCTCTACAGTTTCACAGAGACTTTAATATGTATACAGCCTGGTCTTAGCTGGACCACTAATGACATAAATGCCCTGACTAGGAAAAACTACATGAATTTGGACAACGAAATCTTGACAGACAGTTAATGAAAGATTCTTCTCAATTATGATGAACAATAACAGTTTTAACCAATAGCATTATCATGCCTGTGTGTGTTAGTGGCTCAGTCATGTCTGACTCTGCAGCCCCGCAGACTGCAGCCCGCCAGGCTTCTCCGTCCCTGGGATTCTCCAGGCAAGAATACTGGAGCAGATTGCCGTTCCCTTCTCCAGAGGATCTTCCCAACCCAGGGACTGAACCCTGGTCTCCAGCATTGCAGGCAGATTCTTTACCGTTTAGGCTACAAGGAAGTCCTCTTATCATGCTTAGTGGTGAAATTAAGTGGGCATTTTAATTATATTGGGATCCATGTACTATACAGCCCATGGAATTCTCCAGACCAGAATACCGGAGTGGGTAGCTGTTCCCTTCTCCAGGGGATCTTCCCAACCTGGGGATCAAACTCAGGTCTCCCACATTGCATGAGGATTCTTTACCAGCTGAGCCACCCAGGAAGCCCATTGGGAAACCAGATAAGGTCAACTAGTGTCTCCACCTTTATTCAATAGTGTTTCAGAAGTTTTAGCTGAGGGAATAAAATAAAGTAGTATTACTAATAAAGAAGTATTACTGTGATGACAATGTGATTATTATTTTTAGATGATATAAGATTAAACTGGTAAACCAAAGAACTCATAAAGAGGCAAGTACTTTGTGTAGAAAAATAGTGAATGTATAAATATCAATAATTTCCATATACTTAAAATATTCCATTTAAAAATTTAATAGATGTACCATACTTATATGTATGACATATCTCTGATCAAGATTAATTGCAATATATTTATTAAGTACTTTAAGAAGATACAGATAATAAAAATTGCAAATGACTTAAATGAACAAATGATAGAAACAAACACTCGTGGCTGATTCATGTCGATGTGTAGCAAAACGAATGCAGTATTGTAAAGCAAAACAAACTAAAAAAATAAAAATTAATTAAAAAACAAAAAAAAGAATAAACAATTAAGAGCCGTAAATTGAAAAAATAAATAAATAAAAACAGTCTGGTGAAGGTATGAGGACATAGATATTCTCACAGATCATTTGTCAACACAAAAAATTTAAAAATTGCAATTATTCACTGGTAATACAGTTTTTCAGAATGTACTTTAAACAAAAAAAATTAAGCATGTATGTAAGATCTTCTCTATATGAAACATTAATTTTACTACTGAGAACTGGAAGCAGTAAAAAAAAGTCTAGAATCAAGAGACAGATTAAACACATTACAGAGTTCTAGTAACACAAAGCTTGTTGCAACATTAGATCTCACGTTACTCTAAGATGCTTATTGCTGTGGAAATACGATCATGCATTTTACATGGAAAATTAACTATAAAACATGCACTGTGGGAATTTCAGTTCTGGGATGATATATGAGGCAGACACGTGAATATCTAATAGGCATTCCAAACAATGTAGCTGAGGAAGAAAAGGAGTTGATTCCTAATATCCATTCTTCTTTCTTCCTGCAGGCATTAAGATCCTGAATTTTAGCTGATCACAAGCTGCCTAGCTAAGGTCTGTATAAATCCAGTCTCCTTAAGTAGTTGTAGCCTGGTGACTAAGTTCTGGGCATTGGTATGTGTGTGGAAGTGATATGGACAAATTCCAAGTCATTGCTTTAAAGAAAGGGAGTGTTCTTCCCTTCCTCCTTCATCTTCCTTTCTGGTATTTGGATGCAGTCTTAAAACATCTTCAACCAGGTGGAGGACATAAGAAAATGTATATTCAAAAAATTTACGTATAGGGAAATGGGAAGGTAGAAAGGAAGTAGTACAAAAAACAGTCAAGAAAAATTAGTGATAGAAACAGAAGTCAGAAGTAGTGTGGAGAGAAGGAAAATGCCATTGTTTTGACATTTTAAAAATTAAGTGTGGAAACCAAAATGTTTTCCACTTTGGAAAGCTGTGTGGAAAGCCTCTGTTTTTCCATCTTGCTCTACCATGGCCCTCTCACCCACAACTTCCCCACTGCGAACACAATTTTATACTAAGTGTGTGGTCTTACATTTATTTTCTAGTTATTTTTCTTCTGTTTAACAGAGATATAGCTAAGGCTATCCTGGTAGCTCAGTTGGTAAAGAATCTGCCTGCAACGCTGGGGAACTGGGTTCAATCCCTGGGTTGGGAAGATTCCCTGGAGAAGGGAATGGCTACCCCCTCAAGTATCCTTGCCTGGAGAATTCCTCAGACAGAGGAGCCTGGCGGGATACAGGCCATGGGTTGCAAAGAGTCAGACACGACTGAGCAACTAAGCACACACACATAACTAAGGCTAAATTCTGATAGCCACAGTGCTTTTCAGGTTTTGCAGCCATAAGGATAAATCCATTCCTTGCATTTGCTGCCATCTGCTGGCTTTGTTTGTGCTAGCATACTCAGTACTTGTGTCTGCTTATTCCTGCACTTGAGGCAGTCCAGGTTCTGTGATTTTCTTTATGTTATTTGTTGCTGTTCAGTAGCTAAGTCATGTCTGACTCTTTGCGACCCCATGGACTGCAGCACTCCAGACTTCCATGTCTTTCACTGTCTCCCAGAGTTTGGTGAAACTCAAGTCTACTGAGTCCGTGATATCATTCAACCATCTCAGTTGTTGCCTTCTCTTTATGCCCTTAATCTCTCCCAGCATCAGGGTTTTTCCAGGGAGTCACTTCTTTGCATCATGTGGCCAAGTATTGGAGCTTCAGCTTCAGCATCAGTCCTTTCAATGAATATTCAAGGTTGATTTCCTTTAGGATTGACAGGTTTGATCTCCTTGCTGTCCAAGGAACTGTTAAGAGTCTTCTCCAGCACCACAGTTTGAAAGCATCTATGCTTCAGCGTTCAGCTTTCTTAATGGTCCAACTCTCACATCCATACTATTGGTAAAACTATAGCTTTAACTAGATGGACTTTGGTCGGCAAAGTGATATCTCTGCTTTTTAATATACTGTCTAGGTTTGTCATAGCTTTTCTTCCAAGGAGCGTCTTTTAATTTTATGGCTGCAGTCACAATTCACAGTGATTTTGGAGCCCAAGAAAATAAAACTTGCCACTGTTTCCATTGTTTCTCAATCTATTTGCCATGAAATGATGGGACCAGATGCCTTGATCTTATTTTTTTGAATGTTGACTTTTAAGCCAGCTTTTAACTCTCCTCTTTCACCTTCATCAAGAGGCTCTTTAGTTCCTCTTCACTTCTGCCATTGGAGTGGTATCATCTGCATATCTGAGGTTGTTGATATTTCTCCCAGCAATCTTGATTCCACTTGTGATTCATCCATTCTAGCATTTTGCATGAGGTAGTCGGCATATAAGTTAAATAAACAGGGTGACAATATATAGCCTTGACGTACTCTTTTTCCCAATTTTGAACCAGTTCATTGTTTCATGTCAATTTTTAACTGTTGGTTCTTGACCTCCTCTGGTTTCTCAGGAGGCAGGTAAGGTGTTCTGGTATTCCCATCTATTTCACAATTTTCTACAATTTGTTGTGATCCACACAGAGGCTTTAGCATAGTCAATGAAGCAGAACGAGATGTTTCTTTCCAGAATTCTCTTGCTTTCTCTATGATCCAAAGGATGCTGGCAATCTCTGGTTCTTCTGTCTTTTCTATTTACCTGCCTTTCATTCTTGATTAAGTAATTTCAAAAAGTCAGAGTCTTTCTGAACCCTGGTTTCCTCATCCATAAAGTAAGAATTATAATAAAGTTGCTTTACAGTTTTGTTTATCAGCCACTAAGATAATGCTTTGCAAAATTCTAAATAAACAGCTGTTTTTAGAATGTCAGGGTATCTTGACTCTGATACCAGGCACAGTCACTTTTTTAAGTATTAATAAATTACCAACAACAATTCAACATAGCTCTAAAGTTTCACCTGAATAGTTCCAAGTTATAAAACATTCAGAACATAAAAGATAGAAAAAGAAAGCACTGAATGCTATCACAGAACCAATCAACTTTATGTGTAAATCTGGATCTTATATGAAAACAAATCAATTCAATTTCAGGGCTCTTGTCTGCTTTTAGTAAGTGTCCACCTTAGTAGGGAGTGGCTATGACACATTATCAAATATTATCAATATGTGCCAGGGAAACAATTCCTTCATTTTTGAATATTAATAAAATAGAAAACAAATCACAGCTTTGTTTAAGCTGCTGATGAAACTAGCTTTAAACGTACTACAGAAGTTAAAAAGAAGTTGATGGAATCTAGAGCATAAAGCAAAATTGTGAAAGACCTTTGGGGAACAGAAAGTTGGTAGGGTATTTATGAGGGAAGAAACTGGGGACCTGAGGTGGGGCAGGGCCAAAAGCCAAATGAGACAACATACTGTGGAAGTGCTTTCTGGTGTGTTCCACTCTTTTCTTCATCAACGTCAACAAAGAGAACATTACAGTGTAAACTAAAGTAGTCCAGCTGGGGTAGAAGACAGATTTCTTGCAGTGATCCTGTCCCACCCCAGGAGTCACACAATGTCAACCTAAGGAAAGAGCACTTTGAAAATAGGAGTGGATGTATTTGATGGTCTTTGATGGGAAAGGTCACTTAAAATGAGTTGAGACTTGATGGGAATGCAAGATATCCTTGGCCCTGAAGTATTACCCCAAAGACACTTTTAAACTCACTTTGACAGGCCTAGCATAGAACTGTGGCATCCAGGTTTATAATAAAGACAAGATATGCCATTTGCAGCAACATGGATAGACCTAGAGATTGTCATACTGAATGAACAAGTCAGATAGAAAAAGAGAAATATGTTATCTATCACTTACACGCAGTCTTAAAAAGTGATATAAATGAATTTATTTATAAAACAGAAACAGACTCACAGACTTAGAGAACAAGCTTATGGTTACCAAGGCGAAAGGGTTAGGAGGAGGGATAGGGAGTCTGGAATTGACATGTATACACTGCTCTATTTAAAATAGATAATCAAGGACCTGCTGTAAATCACAAGGAACTCCGCTGAATATAACGTAACAACCAAAATGAGGAACGAATCTGAAAAAGAATAGATACATGTATATGCATAACTGAATCACTTTGCTGTACACTTGAAACTAACACAACATTGTTAATCAATTATACTCTAACGTAAAATGAAACTTAAAAAAAATGAAAAACTTCCAATAAAGATAAGATAACTGACACCAAAAAGCAATAAGAAATCATAGGGGGAAATGACAAGACTAAGGTCTACGAAACAAACGAGAATGAATAAATTTTCAGAAAAATAATAAGCTTACAAATTTTGAACTTAAAAAGCACAACATATAATTCTTTTAGATAGGATATAAAATTGGTAGCAGACATGTAAGTATATAAAAAAACAATTTACAATATAGGTGTGAAGAATATAAAATGGGAAAGAACTAAAAATAGGATAAAGAAAAACATCAGTAACTGGAGGCTGAGATCATGTAATATTTTATAGAAAGCACAGAAAAAGATTAAAAAGTTGGCAAAATAAAAGATAAGTCTAGAGATATGAAATATAAAAATAGAAGAGCCATCATTCTTAGAATGCATATATCAGACAGAGAAAAGAATGTAGAAAGGAATATTTGAAACAATATATGTCTTCTGTTTAAAAGAAGATGAAAAATGAAATATAACTTTAATCTTAAAGGTAAAAGCCCACTCATATATATATATATATATTGCTATAATATTTGAGGTCACCCAATAAAGAAAACATTCTAAAGGCTTCCAGAGAGGAAAATACAGATAGCCTACAAAAGTCTAAGTGTAGATTAAAATCATATTTTCCAACAACTGCATTGGATGCCAGAAAGCAATAGAGTAATATTATTTAAGAATTGATGGAAGATAAATCTGAACATAAATTTTTTTATCAAGTAAAGCTATATAGATATGAGGGCAAAATATTGTCCTCAGGCATATGAGACTGCATAAAATTTAATATGCAAAATTTTCTTTGAAAACGCTTTTGGAGGAAGTACTCAAAAATAGAGATGGTCTCAGGAAGAAACAAAATTTAGAAGATAACATTGGATAAGTGAGTTTTAAAAGCTTTAAAGTGGTCTAAATAAATAATATCCCCAAATTAAGAAAGGGCGGAAAAATATGCTCGGTGAGGTATCTACATATCAGAAGGAAGAAAGAAATGAATATTTTCCTTAAGAGATGGGAAGAAATACACATAAGTCTACATAAAATTAAATATGTGTATGAGTCACCAAGACTAAAATGAACAAACTTTTAAATCAGAAGAGAGAGAAAATTTAAATTACTTAATGCTGTTAAGAGTGAAGAAGGAACACAAAGTAACTAGAGTCTGAAATAAATATGATATATAGAAAATTGGACATACAAAAGCAGAAGTCCTAATATAACTGTAAATATAATAAATGTAAAAGGATTAGACTGCAAATTTAAAAGATAAATCCTCTCTGTATAAAGCAAATACAGATCAGCCATGATAACAATCTAAATATTAGGAAAAAGTATAATTTTAGGTGATAAATAGCAAAGAGAAAATGAAAGGAATACTATACTAGCTAAAAGAATAATTTAAAAAAGATTATAAAAATCTGAATGTATATAAATTTTAAAATAAAATCATAAATCAATATCTGTTAGAATTCAGAAAATTTAATATCATATTCTAATACTTAGAAGCTGATGTATCAAAAAGATGTAAATTAATCAAACTGTTTAGAATATAAAAAGCAAGATATAACATTTTCAAAAAATGAATCTGTTCAGAATCACAAAATACACCACATATTGTCTCTCTCTCTAAAGGTATTATATGTATGTATATTACCATAATGCAATAATATTAGAATCCAATAACTATAAAAACTTACATATTAAAGCTAAACAATTCCATATGTTGAAAAACTTATACTAAATAATTCTTTTTGCTATTTTTTTATTTTTAATTGATTGATGATTGGTTTACACTATTGGTTTGATTTCTGCCATACATCAAAATGAATTGACCATAGGTGAACATATGTCCCCTCCCTCTTGAATCTTCCTCCCATCTTCTTCATTGGAGAAGAAAGGCAATAAAATATTGAATAAAATGTAGTAATTTAAATTAAAAGTGTGGTATATAGCTAAGGTTTTCAGAAGAATATTAGTGAAACTATACAGTGAGTAGAAAGGCAAATGCCAAGAAGTAGCAAGGACAAAACTAATAAGAAATGATTAATAAGGGTAAAAGTAGAAAATTAAGATTTATTCTGAATCTTTGCTATATAAACTGAGAAGAATAGATTGCCTAATAAGGCATAATTTTATTAATCAACTTTTAAAGTAGATAATATTGTACAGAGCACATAATATAACACTGTGTAGATTTTATCTCTGGGGAAATTAGACATCAGAAACTATGTTTATGTAAATTATCCTTCAGGTGGAAAAAGGAGAAAATGGTGCAATCATTTCATTGAGGCAAGAAAAGCATTTGATAAGATCAATCCTAGTCCCTGAAAGAAAATTTCAGAATATAAGAAGTAAAAGGGAATCTTTTTATTTTGAAAAGGAAATAACCTACCCTGATGATAACGGTCATGGCATCTGGTCCCATCACGACTGAGTGACTGAACTGGACTGAACTGATGATAATGAGTTCAGTGCTCAGTTGTGTCTGACTCTGTGTGACCCCATGAACCACAACACGTCAGGCCTTCCTGTCCATCACCAACTCCCAAAGCCTACACAAACTCATGTCCATCGAGTCGATGATGCCATCCAACCACCTCTTCCTCTGTTGTCCCCATCTCCTCCCACCCTCAATCTTTCCAGCATCAGGGTCTTTTCAATCAGTCAGCTCATCATATCAGGTGGCCAAATATTGGAGTTTTAGCTTCAGCATCAGTCTTTCCAATAAATATTCAGGGCTGATTTCCTTCAGGATGGACTGGTTGTTTCTCCTTGCAGTCCAAGGGACTCTCAAGAGTCTTCTCCAACACCACACTTAAAAAGCATCAATCCTTCAGTGCTCAGCTTTCTTTATAGTCCAACTCTCACATCCATACATGACTACTGGAAAAACCATAGCTGTGACTAGATGGACCTCTGCTGACAAAGTAATGTCTCTGCTTTCATCATATCAGGTGGCCAAATATTGGAGTTTTAGCTTCAGCATCAGTCTTTCCAATAAATATTCAGGGCTGATTTCCTTCAGGATGGACTGGTTGTTTCTCCTTGCAGTCCAAGGGACTCTCAAGAGTCTTCTCCAACACCACACTTAAAAAGCATCAATCCTTCAGTGCTCAGCTTTCTTTATAGTCCAACTCTCACATCCATACATGACTACTGGAAAAACCATAGCTGTGACTAGATGGACCTCTGCTGACAAAGTAATGTCTCTGCTTTTTAATATGCTATCTAGGTTGTTCATAACTTTTCTTCCAAGGAGCAAGAGTCTTTTAATTTCATGGCTGCAGTCACCGTCTACAGTGACCTTGGAGCCCAGAAAAATAAAGTCTGTCACTGTTTCCATTGTTTCCCCCATCTATTTGCCATGAAGTGATGGGACTAAATGCCATGATCTAAGTTTTCTGAATGTTGAGCTTTAAGCCAATTTTTTCACTCTCCTCTTTCACTTTCATCTAGAGGCTCTTTAGTTCTTATGATAATAGCAAACCTTTCAATGCGTTACATTAGGATGAAATATCAACAACCTCAGATAGGCAGAGGATACCACTCTAATGGCAGAAAGTGGAGAGGAACTAAAGAGACTCTTGATGAGGGTAAAAGAGGAGAGTGAAAAAACTGGCTTAAAACTTGGCATTCAAAAAACTAAGATCATGGCATCAAGTCCCATCATTTCATGGCAATAGATGCAGAAAAAGTGAAAACAGTAGCGTAATTTATTTTCTTTGGCTCCAGAATGACTGCAGACAGTGACTGCAGCCACAAAATTAAGAGGCTTGCTCCTTGAAACAAAAGCTATGACAAAACCTAGACAGCATATTAAAAAGCAGAGATATCACTTTGCCAACAAAGGTCCATATCATCAAAGCTATAGTTTTTACAGTAGTCATCTACAGATGTGAGAGTTGGACCTTAAAGAAGGCTAAGAGCCAAAGAATTGATGCTTTCAAACTGTGGTGCTGGAGAAGACTCTTGAGAGACCTTTGGACAGCAAGGAGATCAAACCAGTCAATCCTAAAGAAAATCAACCCTGAATATTCAATGGAAAGACTGATGCTGAAGCTGAAAATCCAATATTTGGCCACCTGATATGAAGAACTGACTCACTGGTAAAGACCCTGATGCTGTGAAAGATTGATGGTAGGAAGAGAAGGGGATGACAGAAGATGAGATGGTTGGATGGCATCACCAACTCAATGGACATGAGTTTGACCAAATTTGGGAGACAGTGAAGGACAGGGAAGCTTGGTGTGCTGCAATGCGTGGAGTTGCAGAGTCAGGCATGATTTGGCAACTGAACAAAAATAACAGGATGAGATACAGGGAATTTCCTGGTATCATGATGTGGAGTAGGAAATTGAAAACAATTTATATATCTATTACTATGGTAAATAATAGTAGAATTTCTTTTCTTTGTAAGGGATGGAATACTATAAAGTGTTCTAAAATAAGTAAAATTTATACAGCATCATGATTAGATTTTTTAAAGAGTAATAAGTTTAAAGTAAGAAAATCTATTACTGTTAATTTTTAAAACTTGCAAGTATCAGCATATACTTTTCAACAACATATGCATAACTTAAAATGTATTTTAAATACTCTAGATTTGGTGTGTATAGAGTCAGACTCCGGTCAAGAAAATGGAATCCATGCCAGGTAGTTTAATATAGAGAGATGAGGAGGAAAATCACCTGCATTTTCCCCTTCTTTCCTTTCTTGTGCCTTCTATTGATCCAGCCTAACATGACACCAGAGGATAAGGGAGTCTGGACATGTATTCTGTAGAGGGTCTGTTCCCTGTTTAAAATGCAGGCCAAGGGAATGCAGGGGGAATGCAGACTTGTTGGATCTGAGGGGCAACAGGTAATGACTAGCCCAAGGCCTTTACAGGAGAGGGAAATAAGTAGATAGGTGATACTGGATGAAATAATAACATTAAAATGACTGAAAAGTCTGCCAACCAATGCTTCCAGTGTACCATGAACCAAGCAATTTTGTGTATCTGAGATAAATTATAATGAAACAGAAACATCATTAAGCACAAAAATAATATTAATGAAATGAAAACTTTTTAAACTAGTCAATCAGCTGTAGCTTACTTATTTAAGATTTGATCTGGTGGAGATCACAGAGCAATTGCTCTGCATTCTCATAAATCCACAGTATGTCCATGGTACCATATCATTTCTGTTAGCTAAAGACTATACCCAAGCTGGGTGTAAACTAGCAGTAATTTAGAGAGACAATAAACTTGATGTTTTGAAATGATTAATCATTTCTCTAAGTAAAGAAATGTTCAGAGATTTCTGTCAGAACAGAAATCTCTCAGAACACAGATTATTCAACCTGTTAAAGAGAAAAAGAGAATGATAAAAGACAAACACACCCAGTACACAGCACATGCTAGACCCTCCTTGGCATGTGCTGACTCATTTAATCATCTCTGCAACACTCTGAGGGAAGCTCTAAGTAGTAACCTCATTTTACAAATGAGGAAACTGATGGTCAGGAGAGCTTAAAGTATAACCATATAACACCACTATGAATGACAGGAACAGGATTTTAACGCACTCATCCTGGAGCTAAATGAGTTAGAAAGATAAGAGACTGACCAATTGATAGGTGGCCTTTACCTTATAAATTCGACCCCATCTTCTTTCTAAGTACACATGCTTGCTCACATACTAGAGGATCTAAGAAATATTCTTGTGTCTTAGCTTAGAGAGGAGTCAGGACAAACAGTTCAGTTCAGTAACTCAGTCATGTCCAACTCTGTGACCCATGAACTGCAGCACACCAGGCCTCCCTGTCCATCACCAACTCCCGGAGTTCACCCAAACTCATATCCATTGAGTTGGTGATGCCATCCAACCATCTCATCCTCTGTCATCCCCTTATCCTCCTGCCCTCAATCTTTCCCAGCATCAGGGTCTTTACAAATGAGTCAGCTCTTCGCATCAGGTGGCCAAAGTATTGGAGTTTCAGCTTCAGCATCAGTCCTCCCAAAGAACACCCAGGACTGATCTCCTTTAGGATGGACTGGTTGGATCTCCTTGCACTCCAAGGGACTCTCAAGAGTCTTCTCCAATACCACAGTTCAAAAGCATCAGTTCTTCAGTGCTCAGCTTTCTTTATAGTCCAACTCTCACATTCATACATGACTACTGGAAAAACCATAGCCTTGACTNTCTTTGGAAGGAATGATGCTAAAGCTGAAACTCCAGTACTTTGGCCACCTCATGCGAAGAGCTGACTCATTGGAAAAGTGTCTGATACTGGGAGGGATTGGGGGCAGGAGGAGAAGGGGATGACAGAGGATAAGATGGCTGGATGGCATCACCGACTCAATGGACATGAGTTTGAGTGACCTCCGGGAGTTGGTGATGGACAGGGAGGCCTGGCATGCTGCAATTCATGGGATCGCAAAAACTCAGACACGACTGAGCGACTAAACTGAATTGAACTGATTGCCTCATGAAAAAAGTTTGACCTTAAGTTCTGCAATATCTTCCTTTTTTATTTCAGATTTATTATATCCTCTTATAATCATGCAAATTTTACATAGTAAAATATATTATTAATATATATCATTGAATACTGGCAAATATTTTATGACTACTATATGTCCATTGATAGAAATATTTGGACTGATGTTGAACAATTGTTAATAGTTCCTGTTTATGACCTTTATTTTACCTTCTTCATGTTTTTGACTATCAATTGTATTATTATTATTTATATTATCTTATTGATAATCTTACTGCATATCATACTGAAAAACAGTAAAAGATAAGTTGTAATTAAAGTTAGTTAGCTCTTACTGGGCTCAAACTCCTAAAATTTCAAGCAAATTCAATCTCTCATATCATAAAGGTTTCTGCAGGTGGAGGGAGAAATAAAATAGTTTGCAATTGTAATCATTCTAATAAAGACAAAATACAAATTAATAAACCAGGGAAATTAACAAATGTACAGGAAGCAACTTTAAGTAACAAATATAATTGTAAGATCTAGAAAATTACTTTGATGCAAGTAATTTTCTCCTTTTTCTTCAAAAAGTGTACGTACCAGGGACATTTTTTAAGAAAGTTCATTTTTCTTCCTTTTACTTTTTTATTTTGGTATCAGAAAAAAACTAATGTTTCTAAAGTACTTTCATGTTTTCATTGTGGCAATAAAAAGGTAATATTCAGGAAACATACTTTTTTTTATTCTCACCTATTTAACCACCAGAATTTCATTGACCTCAGAATTTGATATATGTTTTCTTCCATGGTTACTATTGGGAGCAAAATATAACATGTAATATTAGAATGATGTTTTTTTGTATGTTTTCAATTGGCCTAGCTAGATATAATGATGCAATCTCTGCAAATTCTTCAGAAGCTGCTTCCAATGCCTTAGCAGAAGAAAGGATTGCTATGAATATTCAGCTGAATATATAAAAGGACTTTGAACTTTGGGAAAGGAGTTTTTTGTTGAGCTCCTCTCAGCCGCTTCAACTTGATGTCATTCTGTGCATTTTTCAAACCATTAGAAATTTTCAGTATATTGTGCTGAAATTAAATTTCAAAAGCCTCTAATGGAGATCATAGGAGACGATCCTTGGAAGTGTAGTCTAAGCATCATAAGAGTCTAGGAAAATCATTAAAAACTACTGATAGCTAGATGAGAAAACATTCCAGCCCCTACAACAAACTATAAAGAAATGTAGTAAGAAGTATAAAACTAAACAGACACTAAAGATCTTTTTCCTAAAAATGTGGGGAAAAAAATTTAAATACATTAGGATATAAGCGGAAAATCTAAGCAAAGAAAGAGAATTTTTAGAGCTATAGTAAAGTGTACTATATTTATATTCAACAAATGTATGAAACACTTTCTACCTACATTACTTAATTTAATTTAATACATTTTTTTGTGCTGCCAAATTGAGAAAACTTCAACTGAAGAGTACTGACTGAAAGGATGACATCTTCAGAGTAGATTAACAAAGGATTATCCAGAGGCAACTTGGAAATTAGATTCTGGGTGCATATTTCTGCAAGGGAGCTAGAGGGATGGCAGAACATTTACGTACCTCTCTGTTCATCCTCATAACCATGTCCTCACACCGCTACTGTCTGCTCTTTCTGAGACACAATTGCTCTCCTCTGTTCTGCTTTCTGTTTTTAAATATTTAATTAGAATTCATTATTATCTTGGGTTTTTTGTTTTTTGTTTTTTGTTTTTGGTCCCAATAGTGCTTGATCTTTAAACCTTTGGCATCCAGAAGGACTGGTTAGGCGACTTCTTTTTTTTTTTTTAATTAATTTTTATTTTTTTAGTTTGTTTTGCTTTACAATACTGTATTAAAAGTGATACCTAGAAAGTTGCGGCATGGAAAGGATAGTATGCATTGCTGAACAAGTGGCCAAAGATTTGGTCAACTAGTGGACAATAGGACCAGAAAATGAATAGAAAGGTGATAAATATCTGTGCTCCACACTAAGCCTCATGCTCTAGGTACATTTTTTGAATGAGTAACATTTAAAATGATCACAAAAATTCAAGACCTGTTCTACCCACTCTGTATTCTACCCCTCTATAGTATAGTGAGTATCCTTTTCCTAATTTATAAAATGAGTGTAGGGCATCAAAGAGACTAAGTTTTCTATAAAGGTTTTCAGCTCTATGCACTTTGATGACTGAATATTAACCTATCCTTGGTTTATTTTGACTAAAAACATTGTAAGCTCTTTGAAGACAAATATGATGTATTATGCATTTTGTTTTCATCACAGTGCTTTTAGTATAAGGAAGAATGTGGTGGATTCTGAAATGGTCATTTAGCTAAATTATCAAACTTGAAAGATCCACACATAGAAAGCAAAACTTTGAATGTTATTTTTGAATTCAGTTTTATTTTTAAAATCCCTCTATAGTAATCTGAAAAAAAAAAAGTAAAAAAAAGCTGCACTTGATCAAGAATGGAAGGAAATCAATTTAAATGAGACTAAAAATAAGGGCTGAATTTTATATGTCTTGGTAGTGACCAACAGCTTTTGATAAT
Organism: Aepyceros melampus; assembly: GCA_006408695.1. Taxonomy (NCBI): domain Eukaryota; kingdom Metazoa; phylum Chordata; class Mammalia; order Artiodactyla; family Bovidae; genus Aepyceros; species Aepyceros melampus. The sequence continues at coordinate 39,343 of SJXQ01001940.1, forward strand.
GAAGATATTAATTGAATCGTATGTACATTTTACTATACACATTAAACTGAGAAAATCATCAAATTAAAGTTTAAGAATTCTTAATAAAACTATCAGTACAATTAAATATACTCTTATACTTTCCCCAACTTAAAATAGGGATCACAAAGTAATTACATATTTTAACTAAATTCGAATGCAAAAAAAAGGGGGGAGAGGAAATGAATTTATCATCAAAAATCAACTGGCAAGAGTTAAATGAACACCAGCAGCTATCTCATACTGGGGAGTAATAAACAAGGCTGGATAAAGAATGAATCATGTCAGGTTAATCTAATTTCCTTATATCTCAAAGTGACTTAGGAGATCAAGGAGGAGCAATAGATTAAATATATCCTGATGTTAACAAGGTTTTCAGTGCTATTCCATTAAACACCATCAATCATTACCAAACAAGGAAAAATGTGGCAGAGTCTCTCATTTATTAGGAGGGTTGGCAGAAATTTGGAAAATATTTGACATAATGTCAATAACAGGGTTAGATGTCTACCCTATTCTATGGTTGTCTAACATGAAGCAGCTGTTATTTATATAAATCAGTTGTTTTCAATAGATCATATTTTTTAATATTGATAACAGACACAAAGATATTTTTTCAGTATATGCTTACAAATATAAGAAAAATGAAGAATTTTGCTATAACTTCCTCAGCTATTAAAATAAAAATATTGATACGGATTAGTCAAAGTGCTGCTGTAACAAATAAACCATGTAGAATGCTTATCACAGTGCTGGGCATATAACATTACTTCATTCAAAAATGGTTCCTTCTACAATTAATTTAATTTCCATCAGTGTATTATATGAAGGTTATGACATGTAATTTTGTTTCTAGATATAGCATAGCATATGCAGACTCAGTCACACAATCATGTCCAGTGATTTGTGACCCCAGGGACTCTAGCCACCCGGGCTCCTCTGTCCATGGAATTTTCCAAGCAAGAATAATCCCTTCCCAACCCAGAGACTGAAACCACACCTCTTATGTCTCTCGCAGCATGGCATACTTAACACACATTATTCATTGACCATCGGATATGAGATTGTTTGATTTTATATGATCTGGCAAACTCAGAAAGTAGGAAAAATTCAGTACAAATACATTACAAATAAGAGCTCTCATTAAATGTATAAATTTACAATAAATTATTTTTGGCAACTCTTTCTGTACCTGCCTGTTTGTCTTCCACACCTACTCTTTTTCCTGCTAATAAACACTTTTCTTATTTCACTACTTTCTGTCTCTATGTGGAAAGGCATTTCTACAAAGCTGATAGACCAGGACCTTGTCACTGGCCACTGGTACCTGGTGGTCAAGTGGTTAGGATTCAGCGTTCTCACTGCCACAACCTGACTTAAATCTCTGGCTGGGAACTGAAATCCTGCTTTAAGCCTCTGAGGCCACCCAAGATCAAATACAGTGCCAAAATGCATACATTCAAGATGCGACAGCAGAAGGACATGCGCTCATCTCTTCTTGTGACAGTGCCAAAATCACAAGAAACTGCTGAACAGCAACTGACAGGAAGACACTCAGTCACTCAGTCAGTTCAGTCGCTCAGTCGTGTCCGACTCTTTGCGACCCCATGAATCGCGGCACTCCAGGCCTGCCTCTCCATCACCATCTCCTGGAATTCACTCAAACTCACATCCATGGAGTAGGTGATGCCATTCAGCCATCTCATCCTCTGTCGTCCCCTTCTCCTCCAGCTCCCAATCCCTCCCAGCATCAGAGTTTTTCCAGTGAGCCAACTCTTCACATGAGGTGGCCAAAGTACTGGAGTTTCAGCTTTAGCATCAGTCCTTCCAAAGAACACCCAGGACTGATTTCCTTTAGAATGGACTGGTTGGATCTCCTTGCAGTCCAAGGGACCCTCAAGAGTCTTCTCCAACACCACAGTTCAAAACATCAATTCTTTGGCACACAGCTTTCTTCACAGTCCAACTCCCACATCCATATGTGACCACTGGAAAAACCATAGATTTGCTAGACAGAACTTTGTTTGCAAAGTAATGTCTCTGCTTTTGAATATGCTATCTAGGTTGGTCATAACTTTTCTTCCAAGGAGTAAGCGTCTTTTAATTGCATGCCTGTAATCACCATCTGCAGTGATTTGGGGGCAAAGTACTGGAGTTTCAGCTTTAGCATCAGTCCTTCCAAAGAACACCCAGGACTGATTTCCTTTAGAATGGACTGGTTGGATCTCCTTGCAGTCCAAGGGACCCTCAAGAGTCTTCTCCAACACCACAGTTCAAAACATCAATTCTTTGGCACACAGCTTTCTTCACAGTCCAACTCCCACATCCATATGTGACCACTGGAAAAACCATAGATTTGCTAGACAGAACTTTGTTTGCAAAGTAATGTCTCTGCTTTTGAATATGCTATCTAGGTTGGTCATAACTTTTCTTCCAAGGAGTAAGCGTCTTTTAATTGCATGCCTGTAATCACCATCTGCAGTGATTTGGGGGCCCCCCAAAATAAAGTCTGACACTGTTTCCACTGTTTCCCCATCTATTTGCCCATGAGATGATGGGACCAGATACCATGATCTTCGTTTTCTGAATGTTGAGCTTTAAGCCAACTTGTTCACTCTCTTCTTTCACTTTCATCAAGAGGCTTTTTAGTTCCTCTTCAACTTTCTGCCATAAGGGTAATGTCATCTGCATATCTGAGGTTATTGATACTTCTCCTGGCAATCTTGATTCCAGCTTGTGTTTTTCCGAGCCCAGTATTTCTCACGATGTACTCTGCATATAAGTTAAAAAAGCAGGGTGACAATATACAGCCTTGACATACTCCTTTTCCTATTTGGAACCAGTCTGTTGTTCCATGTCCAGTTCTAACTGTTGCTTCCTTACCTGCATATAGGTTTCTCAAGAGGCAGGCCAGGTGGTCTGGTATTCCCATCTCTCTCAGAATTTTCCAGAGTTTCTTGTGATCCACACAGTCAAAGGCTTTGGCATAGAAAATAAAGCAGAAATAGATGTTTTTCTGGAACTCTCTTGCTTTTTTGATGATCCAGCATATGTTGACAATTTGATCTCTGGTTCCTCTGCCTTTTCTAAAACCAACTTGAACATCAGGAAGTTCACGGTTCATGTATTGCTGCAGCCTGGCTTGGAGAATTTTGAGCATTTCTTTACTAGCATGTGAGATGAGTGCAATTGTGCGGTAGTTTGAGCATTCTTTGGCATTGCCTTTTTTTGGGATTGGAATGAAAACTGACATTTTCCAGTTCCCGGGGCCACTGCTGAGTTTTCCAAATTTGCTGGCATATTGAGTGCAGCACTTTCACAGCATCATCTTTCAGGATTTGAAATAGCTCAGCTGGAATTCCATCATCTCCACTAGCTTTGTTCGTAGTGATGCTTTCTAAGGCCCACTTGATTTCACATTCCAGGATGTCTGGCTCTAGGTGAGTGATCACACCATCGTGATTATCTGGGTCATGAAAATCTTTTTTGTACAGTTCTTCTGTGTATTCTTGCCACCTCTTCTTAATATCTTCTGCTTCTGTTAGGTCCATAACATTTCTGTCCTTTATTGAGCCCATCATTGCATGAAATGTTCCCTTGGTATCTCTAATTTTCTTGAAGAGATCTCTGAAGTGAAGTCACTCAGTGTCCGATTCTTTGCGACCCCATGGACTATAGCCTAACAGGCTCCTCCATTCATGGAATTTCTGGCAAGAATCCTGGAGTGGGTTGCCATTTCCTTCTCCAGGCAATCTTCCCAACCCAGGGATTGAACCCAGGTCTCCCACGTTGTAGGCAGACCTTTTACCATCTGAGCCACCAGGGAAGTCTGCTTTCCCATTCTATTGTTTTCCTCTATTTGTTTGCATTGATGGCTGAGGAAGGCTTTCTTACCTCTCCTTGCTATTCTTTGGAACTCTGCAGTCCCATGCTTATATCTTTGCTTTTCTCATTTGTTTTTGTTTCTCTTCTCTTCACAGCTATTTATAAGGCCTCTTCAGACAGCCATTTTGCTTTTTTGCCTTTCTTTTCCATGGGGATGGTCTTGATCCCTCTCTCCTGTACAATGTCACAAACCTCCATACATAGTTCATCAGGTACCCTGTCTATCAGATCTAGTCCCTTAAATCTATTTCTCACTTCAACTATATAATCATAAGGGATTTGATTTAGGTCATAACTAACTCTGCAGTCCCATGCTTATATCTTTGCTTTTCTCATTTGTTTTTGTTTCTCTTCTCTTCACAGCTATTTATAAGGCCTCTTCAGACAGCCATTTTGCTTTTTTGCCTTTCTTTTCCATGGGGATGGTCTTGATCCCTCTCTCCTGTACAATGTCACAAACCTCCATACATAGTTCATCAGGTACCCTGTCTATCAGATCTAGTCCCTTAAATCTATTTCTCACTTCAACTATATAATCATAAGGGATTTGATTTAGGTCATAACTGAATGGTCTAGTGGTTTTCCCCATTTCCTTCAATTTCAGTCTGAATTTGGCAATAAGAAGTTCCTGATCTGAGCCACAGTCTTGTTTTTGCTGACTATATAGAGCTTCTCCATCTTTGGCTGCAAAGAATAGAATCAATCTGATTTTGGTGTTGACCATCTGGTGATGTCTATGTGTAGAGTCTTCTCTTGTGTTGTTGGAAGAGGGTGTTTGCTATCACCAGTGCATTTTCTTGGCAAAATTCTGTTAGCCTTTGCCCTGCTTCATTCTGTACTCCAAAGCCAAATTTGCCTGTTACTCCAGGTGTTTCTTGACTTCCTACTTTTGCTTCCAGTCCCCTATAGTGAAAAGGAAATCTTTTGGGGGTGTTAGTTCTAAAAGGTCTTGTAGGTCTTCATAGAACCATTCAACCTCAGCTTCTTCAGCGTTACTGGTTGGGGCATAGGCTTGGATTAGCGTGATATTGAGTGGTTTGCCTTGGAAACAAACAGAGATCATTCTGTCATTTTTGAGATTGTATCCAAGTACTGCATTTCGGACTCTTTTGTTGACCATGATGGCTACTCCATTTCTCCTAAGGGATTCCTGCCCACAGTAGTAGATATAATGGTCATCTGAGTTAAATTCACCCATTCCAGTCCATTTCAGTTCACTGATTCCTAGAATGTTGATGTTCACTCTTGCCATCTTCTGTTTGACCACTTCCAATTTGCCTTGATTCATGGACCTGACATTCCAGGTTCCTATGCAATACTGCTCTTTACAGCATCAGACCTTGCTTCTATCACCAGTCACATCCACAGCTGGGTATTGTTTTTGCTTTGGCTCCATCCCTTCATTCTTTCTGAAGTTATTTCTCCACTGATCTCCAGTAGCATTTTGGGCACCTCCTTCCAAGGAGCAGCAGCTGCATGAGCACAGGAGGGCTGAGAAGAGCTATTCCACATTCAAGGTCAGGAGGAGCAGCCATGAGGAGATACCCCTTGTCCAAGGTAAGGAGCAGCAGCTGCGTTTTGCTGGAGCGGCCATGAAGAGATACCCCACATCCAAGGTAAGAGAAAGCCAAGTAAGATGGTAAGTGTTGCGAGAGGCCATCAGAGGGCAGACACACTGAAACCATAATCACAGAAAACTAGCCAATCTGATCATACAGCCCACAGCCTTGTCTAACTCAATGAAACTAAGCCATGCCATGTGGGGCCACCCAAGATGAACGGGTCATGGTGGAGAAGTCTGACGGAATGTGGTCCACTGGAGAAGGGAATGGCAAACCAATTCAGTATTCTTGCCCTGAGAACCCCATGAACAGTATGAAAATTGACAGGTCACTTGGGGCTAAATAACTAACAGGAGGGAACACAGACCTGTTACTTGTTTAGCCTGAGGTGACCCATTAGCAGAAAAGTAGATTAAAGTTTTACTGAACATGGTTCTGCCACCAGAGCAAGACTCTGCTCTACCCATCAAAAATCCTTTTAGAAAGCTTGCACAAGCATCTCAGATAGCCTCATCCAATAGAGGGCAGACAGTATAAACAAGAAGAATTGCAATCCTTGCAGCCTGAAGAATGAAAGTCATAATCACAGTAAGTTAGGTAAAATGAGGATTTTATCTCAGATGAAAGAACAGCATAAAATCCCAGAAAAACAATTAAATGAAGTGGATATAGACAACCATCCAGAAAAACATTTGAGAGTAATAATAGTGAAGATGATCCAGGATCTAAGAAAAAGAATGGAGGAAGGGATCTAGAGAACATAAACAATGTTTAATAAAGACCTAGAAGAACTAAAGAACAAACAAATAGAGATGAAAAACTCAAATGTAAATATACACTGAAAGAATTAATAGCAGAATAACTGAAGAAAAAGAACGGATAAATAGCCTAAGATACAGAATGGTGGGAACACTACTAAGGAATAGAACAAAGAAAAATGAATGATAAGTAATGAGGACAGAATAAGAGAACTCTGGGCAACAGTGCATATCCTGACATTTACAATTTAGGAATCCTGGAAGAGGGAGAGAGAGAGAAAGGACCCAAGGAAATACTTGCAGAGATAATAGCTAAAAATTTCCCTAACATGGTAAGGAAATATTCAACGGAAAGAGCAGAGGGTCCAAGGCAAAATAAACCGGAGGATAAACAAACTAAGAAATATAACAGTCCAACTGATGAAAATTAAAAACAAAGAAAGCATATTAAAAGCCGCAAGTGAAACATGACAAATAGCATACTCCCGTAAGGTTATCTGCTGATTCCTCAACAGAAACTCTGCACACACAAAGGGAATGGCATGATATATTTAAAGTCCCTACATACAAAAATATTCTACCAAGCAAGGCTCTCATTTAGATTTGATGGAGAAATACAAGCTTTACATACAAACAAAAGCCAAGAGAACCCAGCAACATCAGGCCAGCTCTGTGACAAATCCTAAAGGAGCTCCTCCAGGGAGGAAAGAGAATAGCAACATGAAAATAAAACCTCATACATATATATTATTAGTCGCTCAGTCGCGTCCGACTTTTTGCGACCCCATGGATGGTAGCCCCCAGGCTCCTCTCTCCATGGGATTCTCTAGGCAAAAATGCTGGAGTGGGTTGCCATTTCCTCCTCCAGGGGACCTTCCCAACTGTACATAAAGGAGACTGCTATATCAAAACCACATTAGAACAGCAAATCCAAATACTACAATAAATACACACACACACAAACAAAAGCAACCAAAACCCAAAACTAAAGATGATCATAAAAACACAATAGAAGAGAACAAAGAGAAAAAGAAGAAGAAAGACTTACAAAAACAAACCCAAAACAATTATGAAAACAGCAAATAGATACATAATTACCTTAAATACAAATAGATTAAATGCACTAACCAAAAGACATAGACTGCCTGAATGGTTACAAAAATAAGACCCATATATATGCTGTCTACAAGAGAGAGACCTCAGATCTAGGGAAACATACAAAATGAAAGTAAGGGGATGGAAGAAACTATTCCATGTAAATGGAAATCAGAAGAGTAGCAATATTACTGCTGGAGCAGTAATATTCATATCAGAAAAAAAAGATTTTAAAATAAAGGCTATTGTAAGAGACAAAAAGGAAATTATGTAATGATCAAGAGATTAATCTAAGAAGAAAATGTAACAATTATAAATATATGTGCACTGAACATAGGAACAGCTAAATACATAAAGAAAATGCTGGAGCCATACAAGGAAACATCAACAATGACAATAAAATAACAGAGGTACTTTAATACCTCACTTTCATCAATAGACAGATCATCAAGACAGAAAATCAACAAGAAAACTCAGGACTTAAACACATACATTAGGCCACATGGATTTTGTTGATATTTATAGAGCATTCCACCTAAAAGCACAGAATGCACATTCTTCTCAAGTGCACATGAAACATTATCCAGGATTGATCACATATTAAACCACAAAGCAAGCCTTGGTAAATTTAGGAAAATGGAAATAATATCAAGCAACTTATCCAATCACACCACTATGAGATTAGAAACAGATTACAAAAAAACTATTTAAAAAAAGAAACACAAATACATGGAGGCTAAGCCATATTCTACTAAACAACAAACACTAAAGAAATCAAAGAGGGTATCAAAAACAACCTAGACACAAGGAAAATGAAAACACAAGGTTCAAAACCTATGGGATGCAGCAAAAGAAGTTCCTTGAAGAAAGTTTATAGCAATACAATATTACTTCAGGAAACAATAAAATCTCAAATAAACAAACTAACATATATCTAAAGCAATTAGCAAAAGAATAATAGGAAAACCTAAAGAGTTGACTCATTGGAAAAGACCCTGATGCTGGGAGGGATTGGGGGCAGGAGGAGAAAGGGACGACCGAGGATGAGATGGCTGGATGGCATCACAGACTCAATGGACGTGAGTCTGAGTGAACTCCGGGAGTTGGTGATGGACAGGGAGGCCTGGCATACTGTGATTCATGGGGTCGCAAAGAGTCGGACACGACTGCGCGACTGAACTAGAACTAGAACTAAAGTTGCCATAGAGAAAGAAAGCATAATATAAGAGCAGATATAAATGAAATACAGGAAAGAAAGCAATAGCAAAGATCAATAAATTAAAAACTAGTTCTTCAAAAGATTAAAAAATTGATAAATTTCAGCCAGACTCATCAAGAAAAAAGAGAGATAACTCAAATCAATGCAATCAAATTATAGGGGTCCCAAAAGAAAAAGAGAAAAAGAAAGGGTATGAAAAAAGGAAAGATATACCCATATGAATGCAGAGTTCCAAATAACAAGGAGAGATAAGAAAGCCTTCCTAAGAGATCAATGCAAAGAAATAGAGGAAAACAATAGAACAGGAAAGACTAGCAATCTCTTCAAGAAAATTAGAGATACCAAGGAACATTTCATGCAAAGATGGGCTTGATAAAGGAAAGAAATGGCATGGACCTAACAGAAGCAGATGATATTAAGAAGAGGGGACAGGAATACACAGAACTACATAAAAAAGATGTTAATGACTCAGATAACCAAGATGGTGTGATCACTCACCTAGAGCCAGACATCCATGAGTGTGAAGTCAAGAGAGCCTTAGGGAGCATCACTACAAACAAAGCTAATGGAGGTGATGAAATTCCAGCTGAGCTATTTCAAATCCTAAAAGATGATGCTGTGAAAGCACCGTACTCAACATGCCACCAAATTTGGAATACTCAATAGTGGCCACAGGACAGGAAAAGGTGAATTTTCATTCCAATCCCAAGGAAAGGCAATGCCAAAGAATATTCAAACTACTTCACAATTGCATTCATTTCACATGCTAGCAAGTTCATGCTCAAAATCCTTCAAGCTAGGCTTCAATAGGATATAAACCAAGAACTTCAAGATGTTCAAGCTGATTTTAGAAAAGGCAGAGGAACGAGAGATCAAATTGCCAACATCCTTTGGATCATAGAAAAAGCAAAAGAATTTCAGGAAAAAAAAAATCAACTTCTGCTTCATTGACTATGCCAAAGCCTTTGACTGTGTGGATCACAACAAACTGTGGAAAATTCTTCAAGAAATGTTAATACCAGACTACCTTACCTGCCTCCTGAGAAACTTGTATGCAAGACAAGAAGCAACAGTTAAAACTGAACATGGAACAATGGACTGGTTCCACGCTGGAAACAGAGTACTTCAAGGCTGTATATTGTCACCCTGCTTATTTAACTTCTATTCAGAGTACATCATTTGAAATGCTGGACTGGATGAAGCACAAGCTGGAATCAAGATTGCAGGGAGAAATATCAATAACTTCAGATATACAGATAGTACCACTATAATGGCAGGAAGCAAAGAGAAACCAAAGCTATTCTTTTTTTTTTTTTTTTTTTACAGTCCAGGTCTTTATTTTTACACCCATCAGGCCATTGAATTCACAGGAATGGGCTCCAACAGTTTGGGTTCCTTTCCATTGATCCTCACAAAGTGTGCTTCTCTGGGTAGAGCAGGCTGGCGCTTCAGCTGAACCCAACTCCCTTTCTCTTTGGCTTTCTTCTTTTTCTGATCATTTTCCTTCACACATTTCAGGAAGCTATCTCAGCTCTTAGAGTGCTTAATATGCTCGATATGCACATTAATTCTCTTGGCAAGAATCTTGCCCTTAACGTGTTTGTTTACAATGATGCCAACAGCATGCTGGGTAACACTGTAGACTCTCCCAGTTTTGCCATGGTAACATTTGTGGGGTGTTCCTTTTTGAACAGTACCCATTCCCTTGATATCTCCAATATCTCCCTTCCTGTAGATTCGCATGTATGTGGCCAAAGGAACAACTCCATGTTTTCTGAAAGGCGTGGAGAACATGTAGCGGGTGCCCCACCTCTTTCCCTTTGTGTTGGTCATCTTGGCGAATCACTGGATGATGGTGGTTCCCTAAAGCTATTCTTGATAAGCGTGAAAGAGGAGAGTGAAAAGGCTGACTTAAAACTCAACATTCAGAAAACAAAGATCATGGCATCTGGTTCCATTACTTCATGGCAAATAGATGGGGAAAAGGTGCAAGCTTTTTATTTTATTTTCTTAGGCTCCAAACTCACTACAATGACTGCAACCGTGAAATTAAAAGACACTGGTTCTTTGGAAGAAAAGACATGACAAACCTAGACAGCATATTAAAAAACAGAGACATCACTTTGTCAGCAAAGGTCCATCTAGTCAAAGCTATGGTTTTTCCAGTAGTCATATAGAGATGTGAGAGTTGGACCATAAAGAAGGCTGAGTGCCTAAGAACTGTTGCTCTCAAACTGCATTGCTGGAGAAGATTCTTGAGAATCCCTTGGACAGCAAGGAGATCAAACCAGTCAATCCTAAAGGAAATCAGCCCTGAATACTCATTGTAAAGACTTATCCTGAAGATGAAGCTCCAGTAATTTGGCCACTTGATGTGAAGATCCGACTCATGGATAAGATCTTGATGCTGGGAAAGATTGAGGGCAGGAGAAGAAGGAGGGCAACAGAGGATGAGATGGTTGGACGACATCATTGACTCAATAGATATGACTTTTAATAAAACCTGGAAGATAGTGAAAGACAGGGAAGCCTGATATGCTGCAGTCCCTGTGGTTGCAAAGAGTCAGACACAACTGAATGACAGACCACAAATGCCTGTGTATGGAATCTAGTGACTAAAGCGACTTGGATACAAGTATGCGTTGAATCTAGAATGATGGTACTGGTGAGCCTATTTTCCTGGGCAGCAATGGAGATGCAAACATAGAGAACAGACTTGTGGACATAGCTGGGGAAGGAAAGGGTGGGGCAAACTAGGAGAGCAGCATTGGAATTTACACTTTTCTGTATGTAAAATTGATAGCCAGTGGGTATTTGCTGTATGAGGCAGGTGCTCAAACTCGGTGCTCTGTAAGAACCTAGCGTGATGGTATTGTGTAAGAAATGGGAGGAAGTTTCAAAGAGGGAGGGGTGACTGATTCATGTGATGTATGGAAGAACACAATATTGTAAAGCAATTATCCTCCAATTAAAAAATAAAATAATTCTACAAACGATAAATGCTAGAGAGAGTATGGGGAGAAGAGAACTTTCCTACAGCGTTGGTGGGAATGTAAATTGGTATAGCCACTGTAGAGAATACAAAGGTTCCTTAAAAAATAAAAAGAGTTACCATGCTAAGTCACATCAGTCGTGTCCGACTCTGTGCAACCCCATAGATGGTGGCCCACCAGGCTCCCGTCCCTGGGATTCTCCAGGCAAGAATAATAGAGTGTGTTGCCATTTCCTTCTCCAGCGCATGAAAGTGAAAAGTGAAAGTGAAGTCGCTCAGTCGTGTCCGATTCTTCGCGATCCCATGGACTGTAGCCCACCAGGCTCTTCCATCCATGGGATTTCCCAGGCAAGAGTACTGGAATGGGTTGCCATTGCCTTTTCGGAAAGAGTTACCATATGACCCTGCAATCCCACTCCTGGCATATGTCAGAGAAAATGCTAATTCAAAAAGATACTCGCAGTCCAATTTTTATTGTAGTTCTATTTACAATAGCAAGGATATGGATACAACCTAAAAGTCCATCAATAGAGGCATAGGTAAAGAAAATATGATACATATATACAATGGAATATTAACTATAACAGAGAAAAAAATAATGCCATTTGCAGCAACATGGATGGACCTAGAGGTTGTCATACTGAGTAAAATCAGAGAAAGAGAAATATCATATGATATCCCCTATATGTGAAAACTATAAAGAAATGATACAATTCAACTTATTTATAAAACAGAAACAGAGTTAGAGACTTAAAGAGTGAAATTTTGGTTATGGTGAGGGGAGGTAGGGGAGAAGGGTTAGGGAGTCTGAGATCCATACATATACATTGCTGTATTTAAAATGGATAATCATAAAAGACCTACTCTATACTTTGGGGAACTCTACTCATGCTATTTGGCGACCTGGATGGGAGATTGCCATATGAATGAATGAATGTATATGTATGGCTGAGACTCTCTGCCATGCACCTGAAACTATCACAACATGGCTAATTGACTATAGTGCAATATAAAATTAAATTGTTTAAAAAAATTTTTAATTAAGGATATTTGGACCCCTGAGTAAAATTAAAATGGAGTAACAATCAATTAAAATTACAGTTTTAAATATAATTACTAAGAAAGTTATGTATAACTATTGGATCTCATTTTTGAGAGTGTGTAACAAATCTATGTCAACGATCAGGAATTTTCAGAAGTTTCTATTTTCAGATATACACAGACTCTGTTAATATATAGTTTTAAAAATTTAAAGTAACCTGATTGTTTACTCTCATTAAAAATTTTGTAACAAAGTTTTTCTTATTACCTATTTTAAATTAGTTCACATGCAAGGACTTTTTATTTCTGCTTAAGACTAGCTTCAACTCTAATATCTTTTGTAGATCTACAATACATATGCCATTATTCATGAAAGTAGAATTATTTAATATGGACTTCCTTATAGACACAATGTTTATTTTATTTGCTTTTGATATGTATTCAAGTAAAAACAGCTATAAGCTTAGATATGTACATATATTTGGTAAAACAGAATATACAAAATTACTGTCTACATTTTTTGCAATGATAAGTACTGTTTTGATATTCAAGAAAAAAGCAAGAAAAGACTTTTCTGAAAACATAAGAAAGTATCAGTAAAGTATAATTTACTGTGGTTATTGAATATACTGTGAAACAAAGATCCCAAAACTCAGTGTTTTACAATAGTAAGAATTTTTTACCCTGGGTTTGTAGGCCAATTGCATCCCTCCTGGTAACACAACCTGGGTTCAGTGTGCAGTTTTATGGCACTGCTTCATACTATGGGTTAGCTGAACTTAACCGAAAGCTGAAGCTAGTCTATATGCCCCTCATTCTCCTTTGGTCAGTTCCTATCTGGTATATATTTTCCTTATGGCAAATTATTGAGTAGAAAGTACAAATGAAAATGAGCAATCATAATTCAAGCCTCTGTTAGCATCACATCCACTAATATTCCATTGACCAAAGCAAATCACATAGCCAAGCCCAGAGTAAAAGTCTGTGGAACTTCACCATGATGACACGGTAAGGATGTGGATGCCCACTTTCACCAAGGAAAGTTGAAAATCGGTGCCAATATTTAATTTTCCATATAAGGTTTGATAAAGCCAAAATCAACCAGAGGCAAAAATGAAAAAGACACAAGGATGCCCAAAATTGCTCTATCTTTCTATGCTCCTTTCTTCTTTTGGAATCAATCTGAGGATTCTGGAATCATTTCCTCAGCAGCAGTACCTATTCTTGGTTGTTCGTCCTCCTCCAGGGGATCTTGCCAATCGATGGATCGAACCCAGGTTTCCCGTATTGCAAGCGGATTCTTTACCATATGAGCCACCAAGGAAGCCCTTATCTATTCCTGCCCTCCTTCAATTAGGCTCTAGTTGTAAACATTGTACTGTATTGTCTCCTACACGTGTTTATGTCCCATTCCTTTACAGTCTATTAGTAAACCATAGAAATTAATTCTCTCTCAAGTGTTATGACCAATTAAAACTTCTAATACCTTGCTCAAAGATTTCAGCATTTTACCTCTGTAGCTTGAAAGCTTAGCAACAGCTCACACCATCAAATTAGTTCAAATTATTTCAGGATCATCAGACATCCAAGGGAAAGTGATGTTTTAGCATGACCACATTATTACAATTGTTTATCTTAAAGTGAGCTGAAAACAATTTTGGACTATTTACATATGGTTTTGGAATGTAATTAATGTGGGAGTATTTCTTCAGTTATCTTCCACTGAGGATAAATTTGATAGGTTTTATTAACATGCACAATGAGTCCTGCATTTAATTACAGTCCCTTGTCATCTACCTGTACCTCCAATTCATCTCTCTTGTTGATATGAGTTTGTTACATTAACCCAGTATCAGTTAAGATCAAGTACTTTGTTCAGCTCACACATAATCATCTTCCAAAAAAGGCAGTCACTGAAATACGGGTTAAAGTATTACATAGTATCAGATTTTCTTCCAGAAGATAATCATGAAAAAATAATGCAGTTATAGAATTCACCATTATATGAACATAAAGGATATAAAATGGCTGACTTTTAATGCCAGAAAGGATCTTAGAAATCACTTGTTCAAAATCTTTACTCTTTCAAGTGAACAAAAGGGAGTGAAGTTATTTGATGGAATTTAATTAATGGCAGAGCTAGGCTTTATTCTAAATACTCTCTTCTTTCCATTACACCAAGCATATTAGTCATGATCATTGTGGATAATCAATAAAAGATAATCTAATTATATATAATCAATATCTTTAAATTCTTATGATTCTTACAAAAAGAGTTATCTAAAATAGTCTTGGGAATTCAGTGTTTCAAAAGAAAAAAATGAACATGAAGCAATAACTGTTTTCTCAAATGAGGGGCTTGGGCAAAGATGTAACTGTAGATATAGTAACGGTAGTAGATATAATGGTCTTCTGAATTAAGTTCATCCATTCTGGTCCGTTTTAGTCATGGATTCCTAAAATGTCAATGTTCACTCTTGCCATCTCCTATTTGACCAGTTCCAATTTACCTTGATTCATTGATATAACATTCCAGGTTCCTATGCAATATTGTTCTTTAGAGAAATGGATATTACTTCCATCACCAGTCACAGCAACAACTGGGTGTTGCTTTTGCTTTGGCTCAGACTCTTAATTCTTTCTGGAGCTATTTCTCCGCTCTTCTCCAGGAGCATATTGGGCACCTACCAACCCAGGGAGTTCATCTTTCAGTGTCCTATCTTTTTGCCTTTTCATAATGTTCATGGGGTTCTGAAGGCAAGAATACTGAAGTGGTTTGCCATTCCCTCCTCCAGTGGATCACGTTTTGTCAGAACTCTGCACATTTTGTCAGAACTCTCCAGAAGAGTTTGTCAGAACTCTTCACTGATTTTACGAATCAGTGAACTAAAATGGACTGGAATGGTTGAATTTAATTCAGATGACCATTATGTCTACTAATGCGGAAAAGAATCTCTTAGAGAAATGGAGTAGTCCTCTTAGTCAAAAAAAAAAGAGCCCAAAATGCAGTACTTGGGTGCAATCTCAAAAATGACAGAATTATCTCTGTTCATTTCCAAAGCAAGCCATTCAATATCACAGCAATCCAAGTCTATCCCCCAACCACTAATGCCAAAGAAGCTGAAGTTGAACAGTTCTATGAGGACCTACAAGACCTTCTAGAACTAACACAAAAGAAAGATATCCTTTTCATCATAGGGAACTGGAATGCAAAACTAGGAAGTCAAGAGATACTTGGAGTAACGGGCAAGTTTGGCCTTGGGTACAGAATGAAGCAGGTCAATGGCTTACAGAGTTTTGCCAAGAGAACACACTGTTCATAGAAAACACCTTCTTCCAACAACACAAGAGATGACTCTACACGTGGACATCACCAGATGGTCAATACTGAAATCAGATTGATTATATTCTTTGCAGCCAAAGATGGAGAAGCTCTATACAGTCAGCAAAAAGAAAACTGGGAGCTGAAGTGCCTCAGATCATGGACTCCTTATTGCCAAATTAAGACTTAAATTGAAGAGTGAAGAAAACCACTAGACCATTCAGGTATGACCTAAATCATATCCCTTACTATACAGTGGAAGCGACAAATATATTCAAGGGATTAGATCTGATAGACAGATTACCTGAAGAAGTATGGACAGAGGTTCATAACATTGTATAGGAGGCGGTGATAAAAACCATCCCCAAGAAGACATGACAAAGGCAAAATGGTTGTCTGAGGAGGCCATACTGGAAAAGGTCAGCTTGCATTCCAATCCCAAAGAAAGGCAATGCCAAATATTCAAACTACCACACAATTGCATTCATCTCACAAGCTAGCAAAGTAATGCTCAAAATTCTCCAAGTTAGGCTTCAACAATACATGAACCGAGAACTTCCAGATGTTCAAACTGGATTTAGAAAAGGCAGAGGAACCAGAGATCAAATTACCAGAATCCGTCGGATCATAGAAAAAGCAACAGAACTCCAGAAAAACATCTACTTCTGCTTCACTGACTACATTAAAGCCTTTGACTGTGTGGAAAACTCTTAAAGAGATGAGAATAACAGACTACCTTACCTGCCTCTTGAGAAATCTGTATACAGGTCAAGAAGCAATTGTTAGAACTGGACATGGAACAATAGACTGAATCCAGATTGGGAAAGGAGTACATCAAGGCTATAAATTGTCACCCTGCTTATGTAGCATATAAGCAGAGTACATTATGCAAAATTCCAGACTGGATGAAGTGCAAGCTGGAATCAAGATTGCAGGGAGAAATATCAATAACCTCAGACATGCAGATGATACCACTCTTTTGGCAGTAAGCAAAGAGAAACTAAAGAGCTTCTTGATGAAAGTAAAAGAGGAGAGTGAAAAAGCTGGCATAGAACTCAACATTCAAAAAATGAAGATCATGGCATCCAGTCCCATTACTTCGTGGCAAATAAATGGGGAAATAAAGGAATCAGTAAGAGACTTTATTTTTGTAGCTCCAGTTCAGTTCGTCACTCAGTCATGTCCGGCTCTCTGCAACCGCATAAATCGCAGCACACCAGGCCTCCCTGTCCATTACCAACTCCCAGAGTTCACTCAAACTCACATCCATTGAGTCGGTGACACCTTCCAGCCATTTCATCTTCTGTATTCCCCTTCTCCTCCTGCCCCCAATCCCTCCCAGCATCAGTCTTTTCCAATGAGTCAACTTTTTGCATGAGGTGGCCAAAGTACTGGAGTTTCAGCTTTAGCATCATTCCTTCCAAAGAACACCTCAGACTGATCTCCTTCAGAAAGGACAGGTTGGATCTTCTTGCAGTCCAAGGGACTCTCAAGAGTCTTCTCCAACACCACAGTTCAAAAGCATCAATTCTTCAGCACTCAGCTTTCTTCACAGTCCAACTCTCACATCCATACATGACCACTGGAAAAACCATAGCCTTGACTAGACAGACCTTAGTTGGCAAAGTAATGCCTCTGCTTTTGAATATGCTATCTAGGTTGGTCATAACTTTCCTTACAAGGAGTAAGCATCTTTTAATTTCATGGCTGCAGTCACCATCTGCAGTGATTTTGGACCCCCCCCCCCAAAATAAAGTCTGACACGGTTACCACTGTTTCCCCATTTATTTCCCATGAAATGATGGGACCAGATGCCATGATCTTAGTTTTCCAAATGTTGGGGTTTAAGCCAACTTTTTCACTCTCCTTTTACTTTCATCAAGAGGCTTTTTAGTTCTTCTTCACTTTTTGCTCCAAAATCACTGCAAATGGTAACTGCAGCCATGAAATTAAAAGACACTTGCTCCTTGAAAGAAAAGCTATGACCAACCTAGATAGCATATTAAAAGGCAGAGACATTACTTTAACCACAAAAGTCGATCTAGTAAAAGCTATGGTTTTTACAGTAGTCATGTATGGATGTGGGAGTTGGACTATAAAGAAAGCTGAGTGCCAAAGAATTGATGCTTTTGAACTGTGGTATTGGCGAAGACTCTTGAGAGTCCCTTGGAATGCAAAGAGATGAAACCATCAGTCCTAAAGGAAATTGGTCCTGAATAGTCATTGAAAGGACTGATGCTAAAGTTGAAACTCCAATACTTAGGCCATCTGATGCAAAGAGCTGACTCATTAGAAAAGACCGTGATGCTGGGAAAGTCAAGGCAGGAAGAGAAGGGGATGATAGAGGATGAGATGGTTGGATGGCATCACCAACTCGATGGACATGAGTTTGAGCAAGTTCCAGCAGTTGATAATGGACAGGGAAGCTTGGCATGCTGCAAGCCATGGGGTCACAGAGTCAGACATGACTGAGCAACTGAACTGAACTGATAGTAACAGTAAATCTTTATGTCAACGCAGTTCCTTCCATCATTGATTGTTCTGGGTAATTTTCAGAGATACTATGTATAGTGGCGCTAAGCAGATAGTACCTCACATAGGGCTGTTTCGACGGAACTGTTGTCAGAAATAGTCAATAATTGCAGAGCATTTTAGTAAACTATGCCCTATAAATAAAACAAATATTGTATTCCCAGTGGATCTACAATGCTTAGACCTACAAGGACAATTCTTTAACCAGTTGCTCTATGGCTACAATATGAGGCATTTGTGCTAGGAATCAGCACTTTTTCTAGTGTGTAACCAAAATATTTACTACATACTAATATTTATTTGTTCCTTGTCAAAATTCAAGAGAAGTTGTTCTTTAGGTTGAATAGCTGCTATATGGTTTGTACAATGAATACTCACTACTAAAAAAGCAACAGAATAAGTATCCACAAACAAAACAGGTATCTATTTGACTGCCCAGGGAGATATTCATAGTAATGGGACATATGAGGCTAACCTTGATGCTCTAGGTGTAATTCAGCCAGCAGCTTATTAAAATAAATGTTTTGTAAAAGTCATATTTGGGTAGAAAAAATGAACTATAAATGATTGGTGTCATCCTCAAACCACTATCCATAGTGGCCCTGCTTTGTTATTTTATAAGGCCAAAAGAAGCAGTTTAGAATCTTTTTTTTTTTTTTCTCCACCTTTGTCCTGTTTTACAGAAGCTGTGCTGTGTCTGCTGGTTGAAACATTAGATAAATGAACCCTGTGGCAGTTTGTCTATTTCTTCTCATTACACTAATATGGAAAATTAACTAGGAATCATGCTTTCTCTCTTGTTAGGCAGGTGGCACATTTATAAGGACACCATAAGGACTGTTCTTTTCATTCAGTCCTCAGATTGTCTCTGGGCAGTTGCTGCTTTCTACACATTTGTAATCTTTCTTCATTAAACTGAAATACAACACTACTGAGAGTCTTTTGTTACAAGTAGCTACAGACAAGACAGTCATGTTGTTCATTATTAGGTCAGTGGTGTGAGTTTTGAGAACAAAGGCAATGGGAATAATAATAGTTGGTGTTAGGGATTAAAGTCACTAAGTTATCCTGAAGGATTCACAAAGAAAAGGGATCATTGCCCTTGTTTTCACAGATACATGAACAAATACTGAATGACTTTGCAAGGTCAAGAAAATTCATGATATATAGAGAGAAGATTAAAATAACTTAAGTCCTTACGGCAGCATATTTTTGGAGGATAACAGTTGCAATGCTTGTTCTTTTTCCTTTTTCCTCTACAAATCTCCTAGGTGGACTCTGGTCTCGTTTTTCTTCATACTACATTTTAAAATACTGGCTTTTTTTTTCTTCTTTCTTTGCAGATACATTACATTTCTAAAAGCCAGAACACATGTTTTTCTTTGAGTAACTCTCCTTGAAGAGAAAGCTTCCCAATATTGTTTTATAAATACGCTAGAGAAAACATGATCCAGGTCTAAGCAACAATGCATTTTCTATTTCCTTTACTCTGGATTTAATGCATTCAACTTTTGGAAAGAAGTAAGTTTTATAAGTGTCCCATGATAAGAAAGGTGAGAAAGGCTTTCAGTTCAGTTCAGTTCAGTCGCTCAGTCAGGTCCGACTCTTTGCAATCCCATGAATCACAGCACACCAGGCCTCCCTGTCCATCACCAACTCCCGGAATTCACTCAGACTCACGTCCATCAAGTCGGTGATGCCACCAGCCATCTCGTCCTCTGTCGTCCCCTTCTCCTCCTGCCCCCAATCCCTCCCAGCATCAGAGGTTTTCCCAATGAGTCAACTCTTTGCATGAGGTGGCCAAAGTATTAGAGTTTCAGCTTCAGCATCATTCCTTCCAAAGAAATCCCAAGGTTGATCTCCTTCAGAATGGACTGGTTGGATCTCCTTGCAGTCCAAGGGACTCTCAAGAGTCTTCTCCAACACCACAGTTCAAAAGCATCAATTCTTCGGCGCTCAGCCTTCTTCACAGTCCAACTCTCACATCCATACATGACCACAGGGGGAAAAAAATAGCCTGATTAGACGGAACTTAGTCGGCAAAGTACTGTCTCTGTTTTAGAATATGCTATTTAGGTTGGTCATAACATTTCTTCCAAGGAATAAGCATCTTTTAATTTCATGGCTGCAATTACCATCTGCAGTGATTTTGGAGCCCCAAAAAATAAAGTCTGACACTGTTTCCACTGTTTCCCCATCTATTTCCCATGAAGTGATGGGACCAGATGCCATGATCTTCGTTTTCTGAATGTTGAGCTTTAAGCCTACTTTTTCACTCTCCTCTTTCACTTTCATCAAGAGGCTTTTTTGTCCTCTTCACTTTCTGCCATAAGGGTGGTGTCATCTGCATATCTGAGGTTATTGATACTTCCCCTTGCAATCTTGATTCCAGCTTGTGCTTCTTCCAGCCCAGTGTTTCTCATGATGTACTCTGCATAGAAGTTAAATAGGCAGGGTGACAATATACAACCTTGATGTACTCCTTTTCTTATTTGGAACCAGTCTGTTGTTCCATGTCCAGTTCTAACTGTTGCTTCCTGACCTGCATACAGGTTTCTCAAGAGGCAGGTCAGGTGGTCTGGTATTCCCATCTCTCTCAGAATTTTCCACAGTTGATTGTGATCCACACAGTCAAAGGCTTTGGCATAGTCAATAAAGCAGAAATAGGTGTTTTTCTGGAACTCTCTTGCTTTTCCCATGATCCAGCGGATGTTGGCAATTTGACTCTGGTTCCTCTGCCTTTTCTAAAACCAGCTTAAACTACTGGAAGTTCACGGTTCCTGTATTGCTGAAGCCTGGCTTGGAGAATTTTGAGCATTACTTTACTAGCATGTGAGATGAGTGCAATTGTGCAGTAGTTGGAGCATTCTTTGGCATTGCCTTTCTTTGGGATTGGAATGAAAACTGGCCTTTTCCAGTCCTGTCACCACATTGAGTTTTCCAAATTTGCTGGCATAACTCTGTAAATCATCCTTTTGCTTAAGTGTTTCCTGATATTTCTGTGAGTTGAACCTATAGTGTGATCCCAATTTATTTTCATTTTAGGACCATACATGACTGATGTGTGTGTGTGTGTTAGTCGCTCAGTTGTGTCTGACTCTTTGCGACCCCATGGACTGTAGCCCACCAGGCTTCTCTGTCCATGGAATTCTCCAGGCAAGAATACTGGAGTGGATTGCCATTCCCTTCTCCAGAGGAACTTCCCAACCCAGGAATAGAACCCTGGTCTCCTGCATGGCAGGCAGATTCTTTACCGTTTGAGCTCAGGGAACATGACTGATATAAAATATTAAATTACAAATTAGATATTTAAAAGGGAAAATTTTGTTTCTATGCACATGAGTCGTGTCTAATAATCCATGCCAATATGAGAAACAGTAAAATTCAAAGTAATCAGTGGAGCATAATAATGACAATGATAAAACTTTTTAAATCAGCAGACTTGACTTTGTCAGCTTGGAAGCTGCACCTGCTCCTTAGGGCCTGCTTTAGATGGCTGGTATATTCTTTCTCTAGAAACATGCCTAGTTCCCCTACTCACTTCTTTCAAGGCTTTTCTCAGTCCTCACCCTCTTAATGTGGCATCTCCTGAATGCTCCACTTAACTCTGAAAGCTAATACTGCCCTCCCCTTCCTAGACCTCACTATGTCAAATGCTGTTCTACTCTGTCATTATATCCTTGGCCTTTATCATTTTCTAACAAATAGCTGTGAAAAGAAGAGAAGCAAATAGAAAAGGGGGAAAGATAGATATACCCATTCGAATGCAGAATTCAAAAGAATGCAAGGAGAGCTAAGAAAACCTTCCTCAGTGATCAATGAAAAGAAATAGAAGAAAACAATAGAATGGGAAAGACTGGAGATTTCTTCAAGAAAATTAAAGATACCAAGGGAACATTTCATGCAAAGATAGGCTCAATAAAGGACAGGAATGGTATGGACCTAACAGAAGCAGAAGATATTAAGAAGAGGTGGCAAGAATACACAGAAGACTTAAACAAAAAATATCAAAAAACAACCCATATAATCACGATGGTATGATCACTCACGTAGAGCCAGACATCCTGGAATGCGAAGTCAAGTGGGCCTTAGGAAGCATCACTATGAACAAAGCTAGTGGAGGTAATGGAATTCCAGTTGAGCTATTTTAAATCCTAAAAGATGATGCTGTGAAAGTTCTGTACTCAATATGCCAGCAAATTCAGGAAACTCACCCTGGTGCTGGGAAAGATTGAAGGCAGGAGGAGAAGGGGACGACAGAGGATGAGATGGTTGGACAGCATCACTGACTCAATGCACATGAGTTTGAGTAAACTGCGGGAGTTGGTGATGAACAAGGAAGTCTGGCATACTGCAGTCCATGGTGTCGCAAAGAGTCAGACACAGTTCAGAGTTTCACAGAGTTGGGTAGAGAAGAGAAGGGGGTGGGAGGAGATAGAGGCAACATGGTGGAGAAAAAGGAGAATCCAAAGGGGGAGAGAGCAGTTAAGCCAGTAATCTCACTCCCAAGTAAAAATGGGTACTGAAGATTGGGTTCTTAAAGGTACAAAATTGATAACAGATACCAAAAAGCAAAGATTAAAAATCTAGAGTAGAGGTTGGATTCTCAAAAATATTCAAGAAAAAAACAAAGTCACAAAAATTATAATATATATATATGAAGTTTGCTTTTAAAAAAGGTCTTTTTTTTTGAAAAGTAATAGTAGGTTATAAAAATGAAAATTAAAGGAGTAATAGAAGATGTAAAAATATATAATTTTTTCTTTAAGAATGATAATAGTAAAAATATATCTAGGACTTTCTCTGGTGTTGTTGTGGACAGTGTGGGGTCAGTTCATTTTCAGATAGTTCCTTGATCCGGCTTATATTTCTCAAGATCTATAGGCCCCTTCCTATGTAGTCGGTGGTAACTACAAGGTTTTAATCTATTAAACCTGTCACTTCCAAGGCGGTTCCCTGTTTTAGCTTCTTCTGCTTGCTGATCTCTTCAGGGTCTAATTTCCACCCTGACACAAGGAGGCGGTGGTGGACACTTTTTTAGGCTCACTTGTTCAGATGGGATGGGGACGGAGGTGGGAGAGGAGTTCAGGAAGGGGAACACTTGTACACCTGTGGCGGATTCATGTCAATGTATGGCAAAAGCAATACAATATTGTAAAGTAATTGGCCTCCAATTAAAATAAATTTATATTTAAAAAAAAAGAGTCAGACACAACTGAGTGACTGAACTGAATGAACTGATTGTAAAATTTCCATGTATCTGTCTTTTTTTACAGTGTCTTTTCCTGTAATTGATCTAGTCTCACAAAACTGTAGTCTGAAAAGATATTTGATATTATTTCAATTTTCTTATTTACTGAAGCTTGATTTGTGACCCAAGATGTGGTCTATCCTAGAGAATATTCCATGTGCACTGGAGAAAAAAGTATATTTTTCTGCATTTGGATGGAATGTCCTAAAAATATCAACTAGGTCCATCAGGCTTAAAGTTAATTTAAGGCTTGTGATTCCTTATCAATTTTCTGTTTTGATGATCTGTTCATTGGTGTAAGTGGGGTTTTTTATGTCCCCTACTATTATTGTGTTACTGTCAATTTTCTTTTCTATATCTGTTAGTGTTTGCTTATATATTTGGGTGCTCCTTTGTTGGGTGCATAAATGTTTTTAATTGTTGTATGTTCTTCTTGGATTAATCCCTTTATCATTATGTATTGTCCTTCTTTATCACTTATAATATTCTCTTAAGGTCTATTTTGTCTGATATGAGAATTGCCACTCCAGTTTTATTTGTATTTGTATGCAGTATCTTTTTCCACCGACCAACTTTCAGTCTGTATCTCTAGGTCTGATGTGAGTCTCTTGTAAACAGAGACAGCATATACATGGGTTTTGCTTTTTGTATCCATTCAACCTGTCTTTTTTTTTTTTTTTTTTTGAACTGTGGTGTTTTTTCTTTGTTTGTTTGAACTGTGGTGTTGGAGAAGACTCTTGAGAGTCCCTTGGACTGCAAGGAGATCCAACCAGTCCATTCTGAAGGACATCAGCCCTGGGATTTCTTTGGAAGGAATGATGCTAAAGTTGAAACTCTAATACTTTGGCCACCTCATGTGAAGAGCTGACTCATTGGGAAAGCCTCTGATGCTGGGAGGGATTGGGGGCAGGAGGAGAAGGGGATGACAGAGGATGAGATGGCTGGATGGTATCACTGAGATCGATGGACGTGAGTCTGAGTGAACTCCGGGAGTTGGTGATCGACAGAAAGACCTGGCGTGCTGCGATTCATGGGGTTGCAAAGAGTCGGACATGACTGAGTGACTGAGCTGAACTGAACTGAACTGAACCTGTCTGTGTCTTTTGTTGGAAGCATTTGGTCCATTTACTTTAAAGTAATTATTGATATATGAAGCGACTTAGGAGCAGCAGCAGCAGCAGCATGTCCCTATTGGCATTTTCTTAATTGTTTTGGGTTTGTTCTTGTATGTCTTTTCCTGCTCTTGTGCTTCCTGCCTATAGAAGTCCCTTTGCCATTTGTTGTAAAGCTGTTTTGGTGGTGCTAAATTCTCTTAATTTTTGTTTGTCTATAAAACTTTTGATTTCTCCATCAATTTTGCCAGGTAGAGTAATCTTGGCTGTCGATATTTTTTTTGTGTGTGTACTTTAAATATATCTGGTGATTCCCTTTTGACCTGTAGAGTTTCTGCTGAAAGATCAGCTGTTAATTGTATGGAGTTTCCCGTTTATGTTACTTGTTGCTTTTCCCTTGCTGCTATAATAGTTTTTCTTTGTGCTTAATCTTCATTAGTTTGATTAGCTGTGTCTTGGCAAGCTTCTCCTTGGGTTTATCCTACTGGGACACTCTGCGCTTCATGGACTTGATTGTTGATTTCCTTTCCCACGTTGGGGAAGCTTTTGATTATAATCTCTTCAAAAATCTTCTAAGACCTTTTATTTTTCTCTTTTTCTTCTGAGACCCTTATAATTTGAATGTTGGTCAGTTTTATATTGTCCCAGAGGTCTCTGAGCCTATCCTCAATTTTTTTCCTCTTCCGTTTATTCAGTTCTTCAACAGTTATTTCCACCATTCTATCTTCCAGCTCACTTATCTCTTCTTCTACTTTAGCTATTCTATTGATTTCTTCTAGAGTATTTTTAAGTCCATTAAATGTGTTATTCATCCCTGTCTCTTTTTTTCTTTATTTCTTCTAGGTCCTTGATGAATGTGTTATTTGATTCTTGCATTTTACTCATTATATTTTTGAGGTTTGGAATCATCTTTTCTATCTTTACTCTGAAATCTTTTATAGGAAGTTTGCCTATTTCCTCTTCATTTACTTGGTCTTGTGAGTTCTTACCTTGTTCTTTCATTTGCATGATATTTCTCTGTCTTTTCATTTTTTTCTAACTTACTCTGTTTGAGGTCTCCTTTTCCTAGGTTTCAGGGCTGTGTCCCTCCTTCTTTCTTGTTTCTGCCCTTGGTAGATAGGGCTGGTCTGGCTGTTTGTGTAGGCTTCGTGTTGAGAGAGACTTGTACCCATGTTCTGTTGAGTTTTTTGTTTTGTTTTGTTTTGTTTTTCTCTCTAATGGGCAAGGATATGTAAAGTAGTATGTTTAGGAGGGAACAGTGTATGCTGATGATTGGATTTGTATTTTTGTCTTGCTTGTTTTTGAGTGAAGGATCCTGCACTGGGTGCTGAGTTGAGTGATACTGGCTCTTTTATGCAGGCAGAGGCCTTTGTGGGAGTTCTCACTAATTAATACTCCCTGAATTTAGGAGGTTTCTGACAGCCTAGAGTCCTGGACTCAGTGCTCCCACCCCAAAGGCTCACGCCCAATCCTGGTCAGAGATCCAAAATTCCATAAGTCATTTGTTATGGCATTAAAGGGGGAATAAAACAAACACAAAAATAAACAAAATATAAAAAGAAACAAAAGATGATCCCACACAAATGGTAAAGACAAAATAAGACAAATAATAACAAAAACAATGAAACATATCCACACACACACATATACATATACAAATGAAATCACAGCAGTCCAAAAAAAGAAAGTAAAAGAGAGTGACCCAGCAAGCAAAGGAAACCAGAAATTATATCAACCAATTAAAAGAAAACTAACTAAATGCAAACTGGAAAGTAAAACCAAAGCAGAATGCCAACTGGGGAATAAAGCAATGAAAAAAAGCCAAACTAACAAACATGTTGCAAAAAGAAAGAAAAAGAACAGAAAAAATCATAGAAAAACAAAGTTAAACAGAATTATATAAAACAGATTTATACATATTAAAAGAACAGCAGGAAAAGGAAAATAAAAAAAATAATTGAACAAAAACAAAAAAAAAAAAAAAAAAACCCAGAGAACAACAAAAGCCTAAAGTAGAGGTAGAAGTTTATAAAGGAAATAAAAAGTATGATTAAATAAATTCTCAAAAGCTTAAATACAGTTAGTAGTAATAATAAAATTAACAACTTCAGCAACAGAGGGGAAAGAAGAAAAAAACTCCAGAACCAACTACAGAGCCAATCAAAATATATGAATAATAATTCTTTTCTCAAATATCAGTTGTAAATGTCCTTTCCTTCTCTGTGAGTGACAGTTCACTTCTGTCTCCCTATGATGCCCTCCAATACTGGGCTTTTCTCTGGACCTGCTGCGGGGACAGCTCAGAGTCTCATCTGGCCTTGCTCCTGTGTTCTTGCCTCTATGGTCCACAGCTGCCAGAATCAGTAAATTTTCCTTTGTGGGAGCTCTCATTGTCAATTTATATATCACATAGACACAAGGTCTGCCTACTTGATCATGTGGATTTAATCTGCAGCTTGTACAGCCTGTAGGAAGGTTTTTTACCTCTTCCTTGCCACATTGCCCCTGGGATTCAACTGTGGTTTCATCTCCACCTCTCTATGTGGGTCATCCACAGGAGTTTGCTCCCAAGGCTGCCCTGGAGGATTTGGGTCTGTCCCAGTGAGGCCTGGATATGGAGGAGGTGCAGCTGCTTGGATCACAATGACCCTGGCAGCTCCAGGTACAGAGGGGATCCTGCAGCCAGGGGAGCAGGAGATATGATGCCATTAGGGATTTTCTAGCCTCTAGTAGATCTGTTCCACTGAGGATCAAGCAACTGGTGGCACAGCTGCTTGAATCACAGGGACCCTGGCAATGCCACATAGGCAGGGGAGACAGCAGCCATTGGCCTAGGAGATATGGTGTTCAGTTCAGTTCAGTCACTCAGTTTTGTCTTGACTCTGTGACTGCATGGACTGCTGCACATGCCAGGCCTCCCAGTCCATCACCAACTACTGGAGTTCACTCAAACTCATGTCCATTGAGTCGGTGATGCCATCCAACCATCTCATCCTCTGTTGTTTGCGTCTCCTCCTAACTTCAATCTTCCCCAGCATCAAGGTCTTTTCAAATGAGTCAGTTCTTCACATCAGGTGGCCAAAGTATTGGAGTTTCAGCTTCAGCATCAGTTTTTCCAATGAATATTCAGGACTGATTTTCTTTTCTCCTTTGTTTTTCACTTCTCTTCTTTTCACAATTATTGGTAAGGCCTCCTAAGACAGCCATTTTGCTTTTTTGCATTTCTTCTTCTTGGAGATGGTCTTGATCCCTGACTCCTGTACAATGTCATGAACCTCCCATCTATAGTTCATCTGGCACTCTGTCTATCAGATCTAGTCCCTTAAATCTATTTCTCACTTTGACTATATAATCATAAGGGATTTTATTTAGGTCACACTTGAATGGTCTAGTGGTTTTCCCCACTTTCTTCAATTTCAGTCTGAATTTGGCAATAAGGAATTCATGATCTAGGCCACAGTCAGCTCCCAGTCTTGTTTTTGCTGACTATATAGAGCTTCTCCATCTTTGACTAAAAAGAATATAATCAATCTGATTTTGGTAATGACCATCTGGTGATGTCCATGTGTAGAGTCTTCTCTTGTGTTGTTGGAAGAGGGTGTTTGCTATCACCAGTGCATTCTCTTGGCAAAACTCTATTAGCCTTTACCCTGCTTCATTCCACATTCCAAGGCCAAATTTGCCTGTTACTCTTTTCACTTTCATGCATTGGAGAAGGAAATGGCAACCCACTTCAGTGTTCTTGCCTGGAGAATCCCAGGGACAGGGGAGCCTGGTGGGCTGCTGTCTATGGGGTCGCTCAGAGTCGGACATGACTGAAGTGACTTAGCAGCAGCAGCCAGGTGTTTCTTGCCTTCCTACTTTTGCATTCCAGTCCCCGATAATGAAAAGGACATCTTTTTTGTGTGTTAGCTCTAAAAGGTCTTGTAGATCTTCATAGAACCGTTCAACTTCAGCTTCTTCAGCATTACTGGTTGGGGCATAAGCTTGGGTTACCGTGATATTGAGTGGTTTGCCTTGGAAACAAACAGAGATCATTCTGTCATTTTTGAGATTGCATCCAAGTACTGCATTTTGGACTCTTTTGTTGACCATGATGGCTACTCCATTTCTTCTAAGGGATTCCTGCCCACAATAGTAGATATAATGGTCATCTGAGTTAAATTCACCCATTCCAGTCCATTTTAGTTTGCTGACTCCTAGAATGTGACGTTCACTCTTGCCATCTCCAATTTGACCACTTCCAATTTGCCTTGATTCATGGACCTGACATTCCAGGTTCCCATGCAATATTGCTCCTTACAGCATCGGACCTTGTTTCTAACATCAGTCACATTCACAACTGGGTACTGTTTTTACTTTGGCTCCATCCCTTCATTTTTTGTGCAGTGAAAAAGAAGAGAAGTGAAAAGCAGAGGATAAAATGAAAGATATAAGCATCTGAATGCAGAGTTCCAAAGAATAGCAAGAAGAGATAAGAAAGTCTTTCTCAGCGATCACTGCAAAGAAATAGAGGAAAACAACAGAATGGGAGACACTAAAGATCTCTTCAAGAAAATTAGAGATACCAAGGGAACATTTCATGCAAAGATGGGCTCAATAAAGGACAGAAATGATATGGACATAACAGAAGCAGAAGGTATTAAGAGGAGGTGGCAAGAATACACGGAAGAACTGTACAAAACTGAGCTTCACAACCTAGATAATCACAATGGTGTGATCACTCACATAGAGCCAAACATCCTGGAATGTGAAGTCAAGTGGGCCTTAGAAAGCATCACTATGAACAAAGCTAGTGGAGGTGATGGAATTCCAGTTGAGCTATTTCAAATCCTGAAAGATGATGCTATGAAACTGCTGCACTCAATATGCCAGCAAATTTAGAAAACTCAGCTGTGGCTCCAGGACTGGAAAAGGTCAGTTTGCACTCCAATCCCAAAGAAAGGCAATGCCAAAGAATGCTCAAACTACCGCACAATTGCACTCATCTCACACACTAATAAAGTAATGCTCAAAATTCTGCCAGCGGGGCTTCAGCAGTACATGAACCGTGAGCTTCCAGATGTTCAAGCTGGTTTTAGAAAAGGCAGAGGAACCAGAGATCAAATTGCCAACATCCGCTGGATCATCGAAAAAGCAAGAGAGTTCCAGAAACACATCTATTTCTGCTTTATTGACTATGCCAAAGCCTTTGACTGTGTGGATCACAATCAACTGTGGAAAATTCAGAAGAGATGGGAATACCAGACCACCTGACCTGCCTCTTGAGAAACCTATATGCAGGTCAGGAAGCAACAGTTAGAACTGGACATGGAACAACAGACTGGTTCCAAATAGGAAAAGGAGTACGTCAAGGCTGTATATTGTCACCCTGCTTGTTTAACTTCTATGCAGAGTACATCATGAGAAACGCTGGGCTGGAAGAAGCACAAGCTGGAATCAAGATTGCCGGGAGAAATATCAATAACCTCAGACAAGGAGATGACACCACCCTTATGGCAGAAAGTGAAGAAGAACTAAGGAGCCTCTTGATGAAAGTGAAAGAGGAGAGTGAAAAAGCTGGCTTAAAGCTCAACATTCAGAATACAAAGATCATGGCATCTGGTCCTATCACTTCATGGGAAATAGATAGGGAAACAGTGGAAACTGTCACTTTATTTTGGGGGGGGGGCTCCAAAATCACTGCAGATGGTGACTGCAGCCATGAAATTAAAGATGCTTACTTCTTAGAAGGAAAGTTATGACCAACCTAGATAGCATATTCAAAAGCAGAGATACCTACTTTGCCAACAAATGTCCATCTAGTCAAGGCTATGGTTTTTCCAGTGGTCATGTGTGGATGTGAGTTGGACTGTGAAGAAAGCTGAGTGCCGAAGAATTGATGCTTTTGAACTGTGGTGTTGGAGAAGACTCTTGAGAGTCCCTTGGACTGCAAGGAGATCCAACCAGTCCATCCTAAAGGATATCAGTCCTGGGTGTTCTTTGGAAGGACTGATGCTGAAGCTGAAATCCCTATATTTTGGCCACCTGATGTGAAGAGCTGACTGATTGGAAAACACCCTGATGCTGGGAGGGATTGGGGACAGGAGGAGAAGGTGATGACAGAGGATGAGGTGGCTGGATGGCATCACCAACTCAATGGACATGAGTTTGAGTGAACTCTAGGAGTTGATGATGGACAGGGAGGCCAGGGTTGCTGTGATTCCTGGGGTCGCAAAGAGTCGGACATGACTGAACGACTGAACTGAACTGAAATGTTGAGCTTTAAGCCAGCTTTTTCACTCTCCTCTTTTACTTTCATCAAGAGGCTTTTTAGCTCCTCTTCACTTTCCGCCATAAGGGTGGTGTCATCTGCAAATCTGAGGTGACTGATATTTCTCCCAGCAATCTTGATTCCAGCTTGTGCTTCTTCCAGCCCAGTGTTTCTCATGATGTACTCTGCATAGAAGTTAAATAAGCAGGGTGACAATATACAGCCTTGACGTACTCCTTTTCCTATTTGGAACCAGTCTGTTGTTCCACATCCAGTTCTAACTGTTGCTTCCTGACTTGCATATAGGTTTCTCAAGAGGCAGGTCAGGTGGTCTGGTATTCCCATCTCTCAGAATTTTCCACAGTTTATTGTGACCCACACAGTCAAAGGCTTTGGCCTAGTCAATAAAGCAGAAATAGATATGTTTCTGGAACTCTCTTGCTTTTTCGATGATACAAAGGATATTCACAATCCGGTCTCTGGTTCCTCTGCCTTGTCTAAAACCAGCTTGAACATCTGGAAGTCCACGGTTCACATACTGTTGATGCCTGGCTTGGAGAATTTTGAGCATTACTTTATTAGCGTGTGAGATGAGTGCCACTGTGTGGTAATTTGAGCATTCTTTGGCATTGCCTTTCTTTGGGATTGGAATGGAAACTGACCTTTTCCAGTCCTGTGGCCATGGCTGAGTTTTCTAAATTTGCTGGCATATCAGTGTAGCAGTTTCACAGCATCATCTTTCAAGATGTGAAATAGCTCAACTGGAATTCCATCACCTCCACTAGCTTTGTTCATAGTCATTCTACCTAAGGCCCACTTGACTACACATCCCAGGATGTCTGGCTCTAGGTGAGTGGCCACACCATCATGATTATCCGGGTTGTGAAGCTCTGTTTTGTACAGTTCTTCTGTGTATTCTTGCCACCTCTTCTTAATATCTTCTGCTTCTGTTAGGTTCATACCATTTCTGTCCTTTATTGAGCCCATCTTTGCATGAAATTTTCCCTTGATATGTCTAATTTTCTTGAACAGATCTCTAGTCTCTCGCATTCTATTGTTTTCCTCTATTTCTTTGCAGTGACGCTGTGAAAGGCTTTCTTATCTCTCCTTGCTATTCTTTGGAACTCTGCATTCAAATGGGTATATCTTTCATTTTCTCCTCTGCTTTTTGCTTCCCTTTTTTCACAGCTATTTGTATGGCCTCCTCAGACAACCATTTTGCCTTTTTGCATTTCTTTTACTTGGGGATGGTCTTGATCCCTGCCTCCTGTACAATTTCACAAACCTCCATCCATATTTCCTCAGGCACTCTGTTCATCAGATCTAATCCCTTGAATCTATTTGTCACTACCATTGTATAATCATAAGGGATTTGATTTAGGTCATACCTGAATGGTCTAGTGATTTTCCCTACTTTCTTCAGTTTAAGTCTGAACTTGGCAATAAGGAGTCCATGGTCTGTACCACAGTCAGCTCCCGGTCTTGTTTTTTCTGACTATATAGAGCTTCTCCATTTTTGGCTGCAAAGAATATAATCAGTATGATTTTGGTATTGAGCATCTGGTGATGCCATATGTACAGTCATCTCTTGTGTTATTGGAAGAGGGTTTTTGCTATGAGCAGTGTGTTCTCTTGGCAAAACTCTGTTAGCCTTTGACCTGCTTCATTCTGTACTCCAAGGCCAAATTTGCCTGTTACTCCAGGTATCACTTGACTTCCTACTTTTGCATTCCAGTCCCCTATGATGAAAAGAACATCTTTTTGGGGTGTTAGTTCTAGAAGGTCTTGTAGGTCTTCATAGAACTGTTCAGCTTCTTTGGCATTACTGGTTGGGGCATAGACTTGGATTACTGTGATATTGAATGGTTTGCCTTGGAAACGAACAGAGATCATCCTGTCGTTTTTGAGATATCACCCAAGTACTGCATTTCAGACTCTTTTGTCAACTATGGTGAGAACTGTTTAAATGCTATTAAATTTGGAGGTGACTCCTTACAGATATTTTCTTTAGTTTCTTCTTGCTCACCTTTTATTCGAAGAAAATTTGCATGAAAATAGAATCTTTGCTGCTTGAGGCTTTGTTTTACCTAATGACCCAATAAAATACAAGTTTTAATAGGTACAACATTCTCTGACTCATTACATAAAACAAGACTTTTAAAAATAAGACACAAGGAGACAAAATCATCTTTTTTACTTGAAGCAAAACACCTCATTTTACATCACCTGGAAATAGGCCTTTCAAATGACTGCAGTGAATTCTTTCCTACATAGGAACTGAAGGCCTCACAGTTTAACATACAGTTGACACTTGAACAACATTGGATTAGACTGTGTAGGTCCACATATATGTGGATTTTTTTCAATAATTACATTGGAAAAAATGTTTGGCAATATATGACAGTTTGAAAAACTTGCAGATAAACTCTGTAGACCAGAAACATGAAAAAAATAAATAAAAAGGGAAGCTAGGGATGCATAAAATTTATAAGGATACTATACCTATCCTTAGATAGGCATACAGTGAGCTATATTTAATATAAAATGAATGTGCTAGTTTTCTGTTTTACAACTTTGATTTCAAAGAATTACATCACCCATTACTGTACAGTATGCCTCTCTTCCTCTCACCTAATTGAAGGCAAAGGAGAAAAGGAAAGATACACACATCTGAATGCAAAGTTCCAGAGAATACCAAGGAGAGATAAGAAAACCTTCCCAAGTGAACAATGCAAACTAATAGAGGAAAACAATGGAATGAGAAAGACTAGAGCTCTCTTCAAGAAAATTAGAGATACCAAGGGAACATTTCATGCAAAGATGGACAGAGTAAAGGACAGAAATGGTATGGACCTAACAGAGGCAGAAGATATTAAGAAGAAGTGGCAGGAATAAACAGAAGAACTACACAAAAAAGGTCTTCATGACCCAGATAACCTCGATGGTGTGATGACTCACCTAGAGCCAGGCATTTTGGAGTGTGAAGTCAAGTGGGCCTTAGTAAGCATCACTATCAACAAAGCTAGTGGAGGTGATAGAATCCCAGTTGAGCTATTTCAAATCCTAAAAGATGATGCTGTTAAAGTGCTGCATTCCAAAGCAAATTTGGAAAACTCAGTAGTGGCGCAGGACTGGAAAATATCAGTTTTCATTCCAATCACGAAGAGCCATGCCGAAGAATGTTCAAACTACCACACTGTTACTCTCATTTCACATGCTAGCAAGGTCATACTCAAAATCTTTCAAGCTAGGCTTCAACAGTATGTGACCAAGAACTTCCAGATGTTCAAGCAGGATTTTAAAAAAGCAGAGGAAACAGATATCTAATTGCCAACATCCACTGGATCATAGGAAAAGCAAGAGAATTCCAGGAAAAAAACATCTATCTGTGCTTCATTGAATACACTAAAGCCTTTGACTGTGCAGATCACAACAAACTGCGGAAAATTCTTCAAGAGATGGGAATACCAGACCACCTTACCTGCCTCCTGAGAAATATGTATGCAGGTCAAGAAGCAACAGTTAGAACTGGACATGGAAGAAGGGACTGGTTCATAGTTAGGAAAAGAGTACTTCAAGGCTGTATATTGTCACTCCACTTATTTAACTTATATGCAGAGTACATTATACAAAATGCTGGGCTGGATGAAACACAAGCTGGAATCAAGATTGCCAGGAGAAATTTCAATAATAGCTAATATCAATAAATATATGCAGATGACACCACCCTTATAGCAAAAAGTGAAGAGGAACTAAAGATCCTCTTGATGAAGGTGAAAGAAGCAAGTGAAAAGCTGGCTTAAAAATCAACTATTAAAAAAAAAAAAAATCATGGCATCTAGTCCCACCACTTCATGCAAATAGATGGGCAAACAATGGAAATAGTCACAGACTTTATTTTCTTGGGCTTCAAAATCACTGCAGATGGTGAGGCAGCCATGAAATTAAGACACTTGCCCCTTGGAAGAAAAGCTGTGAAAAGCCTAGATAGCGTACCGTAAAGCCAACAAATTCTATACAGTCAAAGCTATAGTTTCTCCAATAGTCATGTATGGATGTGAGAGTTGGACCATAATGAAAGCTGAGCACTGAAGAATTGGTGCTTTTGAATTGTGGTATTGGAGAAGACTCTTCAGAATCCCTTGGATGCAAGGAGATCAAACCAGTCAATACTAAAATAAGTCATTCATAAATATTCATTGGAAGGACTTTTGCTGAAGCTAAAGCTCCCATACTCTGGCCACCTGATGGGAAGAGCTGACTCATAAGAAAAGACCTTGATGCTGGGGAAGATAGAAGTCAGGAGAAAGTGATGACAGAGGACAAAATGGTTGGATGGCATCACTGCCTCGATGGACAGGAGTTTGAGCAAGCTCTGGGAGATAGTGAAGGACAAGGAAGCCTAGCGTGCTGCAGTCCATGGGGTCACAAAGAGTCAGACATGACCTAGCAATTAAACAACAACAAATGGAGGACTAATCTGGTGTACTTAGTATTATATTTTGTTTTATTTGCTATTTTGGAAAATTATAGGTTGAATTAATAATAAACACATTGGAACCAAGACAATGTTTCTTAAATTAAAGGCCCAGGATTTTTAGCTCCAATTGGCAGAAAAAGAACTGTACAAGAAAGGCAACATGCTCCTAGTACACTTTAAAGCTTATATAATCATAATAATATTAAATATCATATAATGATTTAACAAAATTGTGTTATAAATATATTGCTGCTGCTGCTAAGTCGCTTCAGTAGTGTCCAACTCTGTGCGACCCATAAACGGCAGCCCACCAGGCTCCCTCGTCCCTGGGACTCTCCAGGCAAGAACACTGGAGTGGGTTGCCATTTCCTTCTCCAAAGCATGAAAGTGAAAAGTGAAAGTGAAGATGCTCAGTCGTGTCTGACTCTTAGTGACCGCATGGGCTGCAGCCTACCAGGGCCCTCAGTCCATGGGATTTTCCAGGCAAGAGTACTGGAGTGGGTTGCCATTGCCTTCTCCATATAAATATACTGAGGTAATTGGAAAAAAGTTTGGAGTGGTGAGTATGGAAGGAGATACACATATACATGTATATATATTTACTTATAATATTGAATATTATATACAAGCCTATAATGTTTATATAATATACTTTCTATATAAATATATGTAAAATCTATTTTTTTTTAGAATAAAGCTGTTTAAATCACAGCATGGGGGAGTTCAATATCTTCAGCCTAATACTACTGACTTTAATCTGCTGCATAGGAGTGAACTGTCCAATGTCAGCAGATCCATAGAAGTATACAGACAGGCAAAAAAAAAAAAGCTTCCTAAAGTATTTCATTCTTACCCTGGGTGCAGCCATAGCTTAACAATCTGCAGAGTAAATTAGCCTCAAGAAAAGAAAGGGATACTGGTTATAGTTAAAGCGATATATTACATAAAGTGAAAGGAGTATATATGGGTTTACAACATATGGAATATATGCAGTGTGTCATATATAATCTAAAACATTGAAAATAAACAAATAGTTTAAAAGTATCAGACAGATGAAATTTGTACAAAAATATGGAAGAGTATAACAGAAAGAGCACTTTACAATTATTAAAGGAGATTGCCTCTAGTATGAAGAATTTGTGGTGGTGATTCAGGTAATTTTTTTCCTTATATGATAGCATTATTTGGCTTTTTATACTACCTACTTTTATAATTTTAATAAAATTCATAAAATAAAAAAGAAAACATAGGAGACAAAATATAAGTGAAGGCAAATTAGAAGCATATACAGTGTTCATTGTTGCTGTTGTTCCGTCGCTCAGTTGTCTCTCTTTGTGACCCCATGAACTGCAGCATGCCAAGCTTCCCTGTCCTTCATATCTCCCTGAGTTTGCTCGAACCCGTGTCCATTGAGTCAGTGTTGCCTCAATGTTTATATACACTCCATTGTTCATTTCAACACTGTTTCACAATACCCAAGACATGGAAGCAGCCTAAATATCCATCAGCAGATAAATGGATAAAGAAGGTATCATATACATATGTGTATGTGTGTGTGTGTGTGTATATATATATATATATATATAGTGGAAAAATAATCATCTATTAAAAAGAATGAAATAATGATTTGCGAATTTCTTTTTTAATTATAAAAAGAAAATAATTATAGCCACCTTAAAAAAAAGAATGTACAATGTTTACCCTTGGAAACTAGGAATTAAAAGAACTATTCTTCATTCCCTAAGAGATATCATAGAACATGAATTCTTTTACAAACAAAAAATTTTTTTAAAAAGAGTACAAGTCAAAGCAAAGGATTTCATTAAACAGAAAAAAAAAGAAACCAAACTGTCAAAGAATTGAAAAAAAATCAACACTACAGATAATGCCACTATAAAAGTAATACTAACAACAAAATAAAATTAATGCAACAGAAAATGTCTTAGACACAATGGCAAGATTGAATAAATAACATTTAAAAAGGAAAACTGCAAAGAGTGAATATAGTGTCTTACAATTCACAACAAACATATATCAGTTATAAAATATATATTTGCAAATAAACCTAACATAAAAATACATTTTAAAATAACATAATAATGTAGAAACTTGGCAGACAGTTCATGTAGGTGTCATAACAAGTAATATCAAGTTCCACAGATGCTGGCAGCAATGTCTCCACTTTCATACAAGTAGCTACATGCCCTAGTATGTCACTGAGACGGTTACATAAGGGGTTTCTAACTTTCTCTTTCCCACAGATATACATTAACATACAGATCAATTCCCTCTGATAGAAATCCAAAAAGTAGTTGAGTGATTCCTACATATTCAGGTGACTGAGAAAATATCCACATCAAATACCCACATACCAGCCTGTGTCTAGGTATGGACTAGAATCCTCAACAGAGCCTGAAAGGATCCTTGGGTACTTCCCCAGCCTTCTCTCTCCAGCTCACTCCAACAATAAAGGCAAGTCAGCAGCATCTCCCTCAGCTCAGTTTAGTTCAGTTCCGTTGCTCAGTTGTGTCTGACTCTTTGTGACCCCATGAATCGCAGCACGCCAGGCCTCCCTGTCCATCACCAACTCCCGGAGTTCACTCAGACTCACATCCATTGAGTCCGTGATGCCATCCAGCCATCTCATCCTCGGTTGTCCCCTTCTCCTCCTGCCCCCAATCCCTCCCAGCATCAGGGTCTTTTCCAATGAGTCAATTCTTTGCATGAGGTGGCAAAGTACTGGAGTTTCAGCTTCAGCATCATTCCTTCCAAAGAAATCCCAGGGCTGATGTCCTTCAGAATGGACTGGTTGGATCTCCTTGCAGTCCAAGGGACTCTCAAGAGGCTTCTCCAACACCACAGTTCAAAAGCATCAATTCTTCGGCGCTCAGCCTTCTTCACAGTCCAACTCTCACATCCATACACGACCACTGGAAAGGGGCTTATTCACACATCTAGCACACCAGCTTTTGTGGTTGCTACACAAGGGACATTCCCTGAATCATCTCCTTCTGATAGTTAACAGGGTTTGCATTCATTTGTCTCACAGTACTATAGCAAACAAACTCTGTTTTAAAACTGGTATTTGAGCACTCCCTATGGTTCTATGTTAGGCTCAGTGCAGAGGGAGCAGGAAAAATAAACACTCATTCCCCAGTTTCTCCCTGGAAGGAGTTGACTAAATGTGTTCCCAGCTTCTGCCCCAGGGTCTAGTTTCTAAAAAGCCTGCATGTAGGTGCTGCCTGGGATCCTTCCGGAAGTCCCAAAGAGCCGGCGGGCATCACCCTCATATTTTCCCTCTGCGCGACTTCAACAATAAAACCAGGTCTCCAGCTTCTCCTTGGAAGGAGCTTGTCCACACATTTAGCACTTCAAATCACCTAGGTCTATTAACAAAGTCTATAGGTTTAGAATTCACAAGTCCATGTGAAAGTCACTCAGTCATGTGTGACTCTTTGCGACTCCATGTACTATACAGCTCATGGAATTCTCCAGGCTAGAATACTGGAGTGGGTAGCCTTTCCCTCCTCCAGGGGATCTTCCCAACCCAGGGATCGAACCCAGGCCTCTCACATTGCAGGCGGATTCTTTACCAGCTGAGCCACAAGGGAAGACCCCACAAGTCCATAGAGCCATATTAGGCACACAGCATTTTCTGCAGCTATGACCTCTGGGTTCAGTTCAGAGGGAGTGGGCAAAAATGCCCATCTTCTGACTTCTCTCTGGAAAGAAATGCTTTCAAACTCGTTTCATGAACCAGTGTTACCTTGATACCAAAGACAGACAAGAACACAACAAGAAAAGAAAAGTACAGGCCAATACCCCTAGTGAACATAGATATACAAAAAATCCTCAAAAATATTTGCAAACTGAATTCAGCAGTAGAGTAAGAGGATTGTACACCATGATAAAGTGAGATATATTCCTCGGATCCAAGAATGTTTTGACATATGCAAATGAGTCAATGAGATATATCACATTAAAAAATTGAAGAATAAAATCATACAATCATCCCAATAAACAAAGAAAAAGCATTTGATAAAATTCAACATCCTGTCATGAAAAAGACTCTCAATGATTTAAGCATAAAGGGAACATACCTCAACATAATAAAAGTCATACAGGTCAAGCCCACATTTAATGTCCCCAACAGTGAAATTCTGAAAGATTTTCCTGTAAGATCAAGAACAAGACAAGTGTGCCCACTTTATCACTTTTATTAAACACAGTACTGAAAGTCCTAGCTAGAACAATTAGAAAAGAAAACAAAGCAAAATGTATCCAAATTGGAAAGGAAGAAGTGAAATTATCTCTATTTACAGATGACATGATCTTATAAATAAAAACCCTGAAGACTCCACCAAAAATTTATTAGAATAAAGAAATTTAGTAAAATTACAAGACAAAAAAATTAAAAGGAAAAAATTATATACATCTGTCTGCATTAATAATGAACTATGAGAAAAAGAAAATATAAAAACTCATTTACACGTGTATAACCAAAGAAAACTATAGTGTTGGAGAAGACTCTTGAGAGTCCCTTGGACAGCAAGATCAAACCACTCGATCCTAAAAGAAATCAGTCTTGAATATTCATTGGAAGGACTGATGCTGAAGCTGAAGCTCCAATACTTTGGCCACCTGATGTGAAGAATTGATTCACTGACACTGATGCTGGGAAAGAGAAGGAGGAGATGGGGATGACAGAGGATGAACTAGGTGGATGGCATCACTGCCTCAGTGGACATGAGACTTTGCAAGCTCCGGGAGTTGGTGAGGACAGGGAAGCCTGGCCTGCTGTAGTCCCTGGATTCACAAAGAGTTGGACAACTGAGTGACTAACCTGAACTGATATATAAACTTAATTTTAAAACATCAAGATGGTAGTGTCAGCAACAGTATGTTAGATACTTAGAAAATTAAATTATTTTCCCAGAGAGTCCTTCTTTGAAACTCTAGCTCATTTCTCTCCCTTTCCATGTTTGTTGCTATCTAAGTGAAAGTGAAAGTGAAGTCACTCAGTCGTGTCCAACTCTTGGCAACCCCATGGACTGCAGCCCACCAGGCTCCTCCATCCATGGGATTTTCCAGGCAAGAATACTGGAGTGGGTTGCCATTTCCTTCTCCAGAAGGTCTTCTCAACCCAGGGATTGAACCCAGATCTCCTGCATTGTAGGCAGACGCTTTATCATCTGAGCCACCAGGGAAGTCTCTAAGTAACCTTATCTGATTCCTTTAAGCATTTATGACTAAATTAAATTATTTATTTACATTTGCCTTCACTAGAATGCAATACTCATGAAGACAGAATCTTTATAATACCGTTTCTAGATCCTAAGCATTT
The DNA here is from genome assembly GCA_006408695.1 of Aepyceros melampus. Lineage (NCBI taxonomy): Eukaryota > Metazoa > Chordata > Mammalia > Artiodactyla > Bovidae > Aepyceros > Aepyceros melampus. The sequence goes on from SJXQ01001940.1 coordinate 80,207, forward strand.
ATTGACTGTATAACAATAAAAGATGAGATAATTGGTGCCCTTATACTTCCTTCTACCTCCCCTCTGCCAAATATTATTATTCTTATTACTCTTTTACATTCTCAAGGTATACTACAACTATGTTTTTTTCTATTCTCAGTTCCAACAAGTCCTTAGCCTTAATTTTATATAAAAATTAATTAAATGCTCATCATCATTCCCTTTACCACAATTTATTCTTTTCAAATTTCTGCATTCTGATTCCATATTCAATTAGCTGCATTTGACCACTGGGAAAATTTTCCAAGAAGAGTCACTAAATGTTATTTCCCTGTGTCTTTTGATGTTTGAGGATGTCTGTTAATTGCCTTCATAGTTGAAACTCATATCAGCTGGATACTTTATAGTTGAGTCACATTTATTTTTATTTTTATTTTTGGTCTATCTTTAGTATTTTTTTTACTTTTTTTTTCCTTAGTTAATTTTTATTTTTTAGTTTGTTTTGCTTTACAATACTGTATTCGTTTTGCTACACATCGACATGAATCAGCCACGAGTGTACATGAACTCCCAATCCCGACCCCCACCTCCCCCCTCCCGCGAGTCACATTTATTTTTCATTTAACTTTATAAACATGATTTCTTTGTCTTCTGGCCCATATTTTACAGTGGAAAACGCTGAAGTTAGCCAGAGCTTTTCACCCTTGCAGATAATTTGTCATTTTCCCTGAATATATATGCATTTCTCTCTTTTCCTGGAACTTAAATGTCAGTTTTCTGGACTGATTTTTTTTAAAAATAGCATAGTTCTCTTTTCATATTGAGAATAATTTCCCTTTATTTCATAAGAACATTTCTCCATTACCACTTTTAATTCATTATTTTCTTTCCCATTGGTTGACTTCTTGACTTCATCAAAAACAAATTACACTTGTCTGTTCAACTTTCGGAGAAGGCAATGACAACCCACTCCAGTACTCTTGCCTGGAAAATCCCATGGATGGAGGAGCCTGGTGGGCTGCAGTCCATGGGGTCGCTAAGAGTCAGACACGACTGAGCGACTTCAGTTTCACTTTTCACTGTCATGCATTGGAAAAGGAAATGGCAACCCACTCCAGTGTTCTTGCCTGGAGAATCCCAGGGACGCGGGAGCCTGGTGGGCTGCCGTCTATGGGGTCGCACAGAGTCGGACACGACTGAAGCGACTTAGCAGCAGCAGCAGCAGTTCAACTTTATCTCTCTCTACATTAAACTTTCTTCATATTATTTTTTCTTCCATCTATATTATCTATTATTTCTCATTGCATATTATTTCCCATATATTAAGGGAGACTGTCATTAAGCAACATATGGAAAAACATTATAAAATTATGAATCTTGAGAAATGGTGCAAGGAAAAAAAACTTTAATAGTGATACAGAAAGTGAAAATTGCTCATTTGTGTCCAACTCTTTGGGGCCCCATGGACTGTATAGTCCCTGGAATTCTCCAGGCCAGATCACTGGAGTGGGTAGCCTTTCCCTTCTTCAGGGGATCTTCCCAATCCAGGGATGGAACTCAGGTCTCCGACATTGCAGGCAGATTCTTTACTAGCTAAGCCATAAGGGAAGTCCAGGAATACTGGAGTGGGTAGCCTATCCCTTCTCCAGGGGATCTTCCCGACCCAGGAATTGAACCAGGGTCTCCTTCATTTAGGTGGACTCTTTACCAACTGAGCTATGAGGGAAGTCCATAGGGGGTCCTAATTTATACCAGTAGTCAGGAAAGAGTTCTCAGTAGAAGCGATATTTAAGCTGTGATGTAAATGTTGAGTTAATCAGGTGAAGAGTTAGTGGGAGATCATTGGGACAAATTGCATATAGAGGAAATAGCTTGTCTCTCTCTGCACTGGGAAAATAATTGGTGCTTGAAGAACCAAAAGACAGTCTGTATATCGGAAGTACAATGAATGCCAGAAAAAAATAAAATGATTTGGAATGGTTTTTGAAAAGAAAGGAAAATCATATAGAGCAACAGTAGATAAAAGAGTCATTGTTTAGTTGCTAAGTCTTGTTCAGCTCTTTCATGACCCCATCAACGACAGCCTGCCAGGTTCCTCTGTCCATGGGGTTCTCCAGGCAAGAATACTGGAGTCAGTTGCCCTTTCCTTCCCCAGGAGGTCTTTCCTACCCAAGGGTTGAACCCACATCTCCTGCTTGGTAGGCAGATTCTTCACTGAACCACCTGGGAATCCCAAAAGGATTCTATTTTATTCTAAATTAGATTATAATTCAATCAAGTTATTTTTAAAGGATAGATAGGAGGTATTTGTAGTAATAAATAAAATATCACCTCGTTAGCGGTATGACATTTCATGGGTAGCACAAATGTGTGATGAATAGAGTGACAAGTAGATATAGTGTGGAGAAGTCTTAGTGATGGTTTGTATAATGGGGGCAGCAGTGGGAGTGGAAAGAGATGCATAAATGTAAGATGTTTGGGGGAGGCAGAACTGACAGAATTTTGCAGTGTGTTGAGGGTGCACATGTGAATAAAAAAGAATGTCAAGGAAACCTTCATATATCTGAAATAGACAAGGAGAAGTGTAGACACTATTTACCAAATCAGAAAAATTAGAAAGGATAGTCACATTTGCTTGGTTGTGAGAGTTTGAAACATACGGGTTACCCTGTATATATATATTAAATTTGTGATGCCCACTAAATAGCAATGTGAGATGTGAAGGAGGCAGCTGTAATATGAATTTGATACTTAGTAAAGTTCTTAATAACTGTTAGACAAAAGATTCTAGGCATGCATAACCAGTAGTTGCAGCACACAAGCTCAGTAGTTGTGGCTCACGGGCTCTAGAGCGCAAGCTCAGTAGTTGTGGCACATGAGCTTAGTTGCTCAGGGGCACGTGGAATCTTCCCAGACCAGAGATCAAACCCATGTCCCCTGCATTGGCAAGCAGATTCTTACCCACTGTGCCACCAGGGAAGTACCTGAATGTAATATTTAATTATGTAAAGCTAACATATCATTCAGAGACTATTCATAGAAAATTGTAAATGTATTAAAATACTTACAGAATACTTAGAAGTTACCATTTAAAGCTTTTCTCAGATTAACTTACTAAATCCATATAATAAAGCTAATAAGTAATTAGTAAGTTACTCTTATTCTAGTTTTAACAATGAACATTCTAAGGCAAAGAGAGGTACATGCTCTAGGACACGCAGCTAATTAATCACATGTCTAGAATAAAGAAAATTAAAGGAAAGAGTAGAGGAAAAAGGAAGTAAGGATGATTCTAAAAGACCCATGTACCCCAATGTTGATTGCAGCACTGTTTACAATAGCCAAACATGGAAGCAACCTAGATATCCATTGACAGATGAATGGATAAAGCAGCTGTGGTACATACATACAATGGAATATTAGCCATAAAAAGGAATGAATTTGAATCCATTCTAGTGAGGTGGATGAAACTAGAGCCTGTTATACAGAATGAAGTAAGTCAAAAAGAGAAAAACCAATATCATATATTAATGCAAATACATAAATCTAGAAAAATGTTACTGGTAAACCTATTTGCAGGGCAGGAATAGAGACACAGACATAGAGAACAGGCTTGTGGACAGAGCTGGGGAAGCAGAAAGTGGGATGAACTGAGAGAATAGCACTGAAACATCTACCTTACCTATGTAAATAGGTAGCCAGAGAGGACAGGCAGACGGCAGCCCAGGGGAGAGCTTTTGTGGCTCTTCTGATTTCAGGTGATGGGCAGGGTTGGGCTGGTGCTATGACCCCTCTAACTCAACAGTTCCATGATTCTATGATGTCACTGAAGAGAGAAGAATGGGGAGCTGGCCTGGCTCCAGCTACTCCAATTCCTCCATCCTCTGGATTCTGACAGTTTTTGGGATGAGGGGAGATGAGCTGAGTCCCACGTGTCCCAGCTCAGTCTCCCCTCTAGCCACCTCAGCCCCCACCACATTTATGGAGAGAAATTAACCAGGGTGAGTCCACACCACCAGAACAAGCCGAGCATCTTTTATGAAGCTGATCAAAAGAGCAACAATAAAAACATCCTTTTATTCTTCTGTTTCTAGAAAACTTAAAGAACAAGAGAACTACATTCACACTGAGCTGGAAAACATATTTGGACAATCTGTGATTGTGAGAGTAGATGAGTCTTCTAGTTAACCATATGAACTTTGAAACCACAGCATTCACTTTCTTCATCATCCTTCTAATTTGCCTCAGTTGCATCTTCCTTTTATTGGTGGTTTTTTTATATAAATGGTATAAATCCATGCTGATAAATTGGGATCAGATTTTAAGTCACACTAGCAAATGTATCTAGTAATAATATAAAGCAATTTAAAATAGAGCAAATAATAATGCTGTAGCTATCTGTTTTTTCTATTTCAGGGCTTTAGAAATGCTAATTTCCTGCTTAAAAGTGAAGTTCCTTTCCAAGTCTTAACGTCAAGACCTTTCTTTCTTTCCCACACTTTCTCTTTTGTGACTATAGTTCCCAAAGCAGGACAGATGAAGAGACAGAAAAAAGTCCTTGTACGAAAATGAAGGTGAAGGTTGTCCAGCTTCTAATACAGAGATGAAAGATTTAGACGACCAAGAAAAGTGAGTCTGCACCTTAGGATGTGGCGGAATGCCATTTTTGTGTGTGACCATGAGGGCTAAGATGCATGGATTTTAAAAACCTTGCTGATTGATTTTTTAGGACTCTTGCACCTGCAAGGCATGGCATTCTTGTCCAGAGACGGAATAAAGAAGAGATGACCACAACCTTAGGAAACAGAGAGGATGTGGAGGGTGAAGAAGAGAACAAAATAAAAGAGAAGCAAAAGCCAGAGAATGCTAGAGAAACTGATCAAGAGGTGATATGCTTTTCTACTCTTAAGAGGCATTTAATGTTTAAAGAAGAGGTAAATTTCTTGGGTAGGTATATTAAAGGATGGTCTTATTTGTAACTTAGGTTTGTATCTGGAAGGAGTGCAGTGTTGACAATGATTTAACCCACCCTTCTTAGCTTATTGGTTCATTTTGTTAAACTAACTTGCTCCATCTCCATCCTTACATTCGTGGTTTTCTTAATAATTCCCTTTAATTTTGCTTTATTCAGAATCCTAAGATGTTAGAGCTGGAGGAGATCATTTAGGGGGCCAATCCTCTTATGTTACAAATGAGAAAATAAGATGAATTGTTGAAGTCATTCCTCCTCCATGGCCAGCTGGCCTCAGGACCAGATGCCAAAGACCTGCTCTACTTCTGGGTCCCTTCTACGACAGCTTGTAAACATTGCCGGGGCTTCTTGAACTCCATGTTTCAGTTCAGTTCAGCTCAGTAGCTCAGTCGTGTCCGACTGTTTGCGACCCCATAAATTGCAGCACGCCAGGCCTCCTTGTCCATCACCAACTCCCAAAGTTCACTCAGACTCACGTCCATTGAGTCCGTGATGCCATCCAGCCATCTCATCCTCGGTTGTCCCCTTCTCCTCCTGCCCCCAATCCCTCCCAGCATCAGAGTCTTTTCCAATGAGTCAACTCTTCGCATGAGGTGGCCAAAGTACTGGATTTTAGCTATAGCATCATTCCTTCCAAAGAACACCCAGGACTGATCTCATTTAGAATGGACTGGTTAGATCTCCTTGCAGTCCAAGGGACTCTCAAGAGTCTTCTCCAACACCACTGTTCAAAAGCATTGGGGCTGCCTAATAACAACTCACATGTCCTCCTAACGTGAGACCCATGACCACTTGGAGACAGAATGGTGATCCAGGTAGATCTTGGGTTTACCTCCTCTGTAGAGAAAATAACACGTTACCAGATGCTATTTGACTATAGCAGCATGTGCTTTTATAACCACAGAAACATAAAAATTATATCTTTAAGGATTATTACTGCTTTTCTGTATCATTTAGAAATCTTTTTTCTGTTTCTTACTAACAATGTACATATAACCCATATTTTTTAAAAGCAGGGCTTGTTGTATTCATAAATTTATCATTGATACTGTTTGTTACATTCTCTTACAGGATGACTATTTGCAAAAACCACTCATACCTGTCACTGGAAGTTCTTCAGTTGTTGATAACCATAAAAGACCCTTAAAAGGAGTAACATTTTCTAGGGAGGTAATCGTTGTGGACCTTGGGAAGGACAATCCTATGGCTCGAAGCTATACTCGATTACATAAAGAGAGAAAGTGAAGCTCAAAAAAGGCTGAGAGCAAAAGAAATGTAACCTTAGACTAACAGTGAAATGGCTGGGGGTACAAAATCATGTTGAAACAGCAAAATAATGGGGAATTAAGCAAATATGGATAATATTTTATCTTTATGCAAAAAAGGTGGACTATGTGCAAAATTCTATAAGTAAAATACCCAGGACAACTCAAATGTGAGTTCAAGATATTGATTGTATTAAGTGTCCTTAAAACTCTGTCTACTCATACACTGTTGTACCGTGTGAATAAAGTTATTTGTGTTTGTGCAGATGTGTTTTAGGTAAGTCATATTCAAGGGGAATTCTGGAAATAGCCCGATTCTTGTTGCTTTGATCATAGGCATTTACAATCAAATAACATTACTGCTATCATCAGGAAACTTCCAGTAAGTAGGATTTGGGTCTCCTCACCATAGTTCCCTTTGAATTCAGTCCGAAATCTTTCTTGTCCTGACAACTGCTTTTTTTTTCTAATTTAAATATAAATATATATATCTGACCATACCAGGTCTTAGTCATAGCATGTAGAATCTAGTTCCCCAAGCAGGGATTGAACTCCAGCCCCCTGTGTTGGGAGCACGGAGTCTTAGCCACTGGACTACCAGGAAAGTCCTCTGACAACTGATTTTTAAAATTGATACCAAGACAAGGATGGTGGATACCATCCACCAACAAAATATCCTGTTACTTAGGCAAATCCTGAGGTTATACTATTCTTGATTTCAATAGTTTAAAAATTTGCTTTTTATCTGTGAAATATGACATTACAGACCAGTACAATATCATCCAAACCATTGCAGTAAACATTTGTGAGATGTGTAAGGGGCTATGAGAGGAGACAAAAAGCAGAAAACAGCATCTGATTCAGGGGCCTAGCACATTGCCATGTATACATCATATGCTTAATACATGTTTGTTGGGTGACTGGGAGAATAAGTGATAAAATAATGCAGAATGTGTGACTAATGCTAAATGAAACTATTGACATGTTTTGATGAGAAGTCCCTGTGGTCTGGGACCATTCCACTGTGGGTAGAAGGGACTTAACAGAATGGAAGGATTGGCTAATACAAGCAGAGGGAAGAGTGTATTTCCATTGGTGACAGGCACAAGCCAAGGCAGAGAGGTGAAAATGTGTGTTGAGTCTGGTAGACACCAGTTAGCTGGAGGAGTGTTGAGAGTTAACAGTGAAGGGTGGTGAGGGGTCAGAGTAAGGTAACTCTGAGGATCCCAGGCCAGAGAGAGGTACTGGGTAGAGAATGCAGTCAAGTAGTGTGCACTGCGGGTGGGGGTCTACAGTAATATCCATCCAGAGCCCTAGAGTCCAGGAACTGTCTACAAGCACTGGAAAATATTGATCCTTCACCTGATGGTAACATTAAAGTTTTTTGGCTGCACCCACAGCATGTATCCAACTTACCCTGCCAGGGATGGAACCTGTGCCCCCTGCAGTGAAAACACAGTCTCAACCACTGCACTGCCAAGGAAGTCCCAACATTAAATTTTTTTAAATTTAACTATTGTAAAATACACATAAAATCTACCATCTTAATGATCTTAAGTGCACGGTTAATTAATACTAAGTACACTCGCATTGTACAGTCATCACATACATCCACAGTACTCCTCATTTTGCTGAACTCTAACTCTACCCAGTAAACACTAAATCCTCATTGCCCACCACCCCAGCCCCTGGTAACTACCAACCTACTTTCTCTCTCTATGAATTTGACTACTCTAAGTACCTCACACAAGTACAATTGCAGTGTTTGTCCTTTTGTGACCAGCTTCTTTCAGCATAATGTGACCAGCATAATGTCCTCAAGGTTTATTCATGCATCAGAATTTCCTTTCTTTTAATATTGAATAATATTATTCAATAATATTCTTTTTTTGCATATTCCAAATGTTTATACATTTATCCATTAATGAACACTTTGGGTTGCTTCACTTTTTGGCTACTGTAAATAATGCTGCTCTGAATGTTTCAAATTCTAATATATGAAATTTCAGACCTAGATGACCGTTTATTTCCATATGAGTATTTCCATTATGAGGGCTTCTCCGGTGGTTCAGATGGTAAAGAATATGCCTGCGGTCCTGGAGATCCCAGGTTCAACACCTGGGTTGGGAAGATACCTTGGAGAAGGAAATGGCAACCCACTCCAGGATTCTTGCCTGGAGAATTCCAAGGACAGGGGAGCCTGGTGGGCTACAGTCCATGGGGTAGCATATGGGGTCGCAAAGAGTCAGACACTACTGAGTAACTACTAACACTTTCACTTTCTTTTTTTGTTTCCATATGATGTCATGATTTCATTGCCTATATCTGCATCTGAATTTATAAAACCAAGTTACTTTTTCACAAACCGACAAGAGTATTGAAGGAATGAATCCATAAATGATGCATCTATGTCAAGTAAAGGCCAATTTCCTGGTGAGTGAACTGTACTAGCTGAAGGTTTGTAAAACTTTCAGTAGAAGAAAATGGTAGGAAAATGGGCCATCAGTGCCTATGATAGTACAGACACCCGAAATTCCAAAAAGACCAATCAATGTGCCACCACTATGGGGTGAGTCAAATTCAATGTTAACTTGAATTTTATTAGTTTGTATGCTTCTGTTTGTATTTTGTTTGTAAATTTGTTTTGATTTGATTTTTTTTTAAGATACCTGACTAAAAATGTTCAAGATGGCTCTGATTTTTCTGAAAAATGTTAATTAATTAGTTTGGCTGCGCCGGGTCTTAGCTGGGGGACTCGGGATCTTTGATCTTTGTTGTGGCACACAGGGGCCTTTTGTCGCGGCATATGGGATCCAGGTCCCTGACCAGGGATGGAACCCAGGCCCCCTGCATTGGGAGCACGCAGTCCTAGCCACAGGACCACCAGGGAAGTCCCTGTTTTGATTTTAGAATTGAATGAGAGCACTAAGGAATTGATATTCAGTTTTATGTTTCAACACAGTTTAAAGAAACACTATATATGATGAACAATTCAAGGTCATTGTGTGTGTGTTGCGGGGTAAGTCCCTGAGAATTCTACTACAGGATTAGGTTATTGATTACCTGGGAGATAAATGGAGATGACTTTAGTGACAATTCAGGGTTTAAGGATGAGGGTCTGGAATAGGGAGGCGGCAGAACACAAAGAGTAAAGAATGTCAGTTTCTGGTTAGATATGGAAAACTGAGAGGACACAACAGTGACTCCTGAGTTTGGACACCTGACTGTCAGAAATAGGGAAGTCCAAAGAAGTGACTGCTTGGAAGGAAATGATTAGCTAGATTTCAGCTCTGCTGAACTTGAGATGCTTGCCAGAAATTCAGCTGAAGATGCCTGGGGCACCACACCTGTGGGACTCCCCATTTCCATCTATCTGCTAAGCTGTGGCTCCTGTTAAAAGCTGCTGTTAAAAGTGACCATTGGTATTTCTCTTGTAGAGTGGGGTCAAACTTACCACCTTTCCTCTTTAATTAGCTGTGGACTCAGGGACCCCAAGAAAGACACATCACCTGAAAGCCAAGAGGGAAAAGCTAGATAAATTGAAGTATTTTTAGAAAAGCTTCTAAAGTCAAAAGACCAACAACAAAACCAAGAAGGCCTATTTAAAAACAAACAAACAAACAAACCTTTTACTGTCATACAGAGTGTAGTGAGTCAGAAAGAGAAAAATATTGCATTTTAACACATAAATATGGAATATAGAAAAATGGTACAGATGAATCTATTTGTGGGGCAGGAACAGAGACGCAGATGTAGAGAATGGGCCTGTGGAACAGTGAGGGAAGGAGAAGGTGGGATGAATTGAGAAAGTAGGATTGACATATATACATGTGTTTGTAAAACAGATAGCTAGTGACAAACTGCTGCAGAGCACAGGGAGCTCAGCCTGGTGCTCTGTGAAGAACTAGAGAGGTGGGATGGGGTGGTGGGAGGCTCAATAGGGAGGAGATATTTCTATACTTATAGTGGATTCACATTGTTGGACAGTAAAAACTAACACAACATTGTAAACCAATTATCCTTCAATTAAAAAAAAATTACCGAAAAAGTTGCACAAGTAGTACAGAGAAATATATATGCTTTTTCACCCAGATTCCCCAGTTAACTGTTTACCATATTTGTATTACCATTCTCTCTCTCCATAAAATTCATATGTTTTAAGCATTTGAGAGTCAGATGCAAACACACTGTATCACTCAGCCTTAGCACTTCAGCACAAATTTCCAACAAACTGGGACATCTTCCCACATAGTTCAGTTCAGTTCAGTCGCTCAGTCGTGTCCGACTCTTTGAGACCCCATGAATCGCAGCACGCCAGGCCTCCCTGTCCATCACCAACTCCCGGAGTTCACTCAGACTCACGTCCATCGAGTTAGTGATGCCATCCAGCCATCTCATTCTCGGTCGTCCCCTTCTCCTCCTGCCCCCAATCCCTCCCAGCATCAGAGTCTTTTCCAATAGTCAACTCTTCGCATGAGGTGGCCAAAGTATTAGAGTTTCAGCTTCAGCATCATTCCTTCCAAAGAAATCCCAGGGCTGATGTCCTTCAGAATGGACTGGTTGGATCTCCTTGCAGTCCAAGGGACTCTCAAGAGTCTTCTCCAACCCCACACTTCAAAAGCATCAATTCTTCGGCACTCAGCCTTCTTCACAGTCCAACTCTCACATCCATACATGACCACAGGAAAAACCATAGCCTTGACTAACCATCAATTAACATCGATACACTTGCCATCTAATCCGCAGGCCTCACTCAAAATTTGCTGGTTGTCCCAGTTATATTCTTTGTAGGCCCAGGAACCAGTTCAGGATAACACTTTCTGTTTAGCCATCATGTCTCTTTAGTCTCTTCAATTTGGACTTGTTCCTCAGACTTTCCTTGACTTTTCTGACCTTGACACATTTGAAGAATGCAGACCAACTACTTCGTAGCATGTCCCTCACTGTTGGACTTGCCTGATGTAACTTCATGATTAGGTTCAGGTCATGTACCTTTAGCAAGAATATTCAAGAGGTGATCCTGTGATCTCAGTGTATCGTATCAGGAGTCATGTGCTGTCATACGTATTGACATAATTTAATTTTTACCACTTGGTTTTGTCAGATTTCTCCCCTGTAAATTAATAAGTGGCTTTTACTTATTAATAAACAATATTAGTTGGCAGCCTACAGAAAGGAAAGCTTTCTCTTCCCTCCTACTCAATCACTTATTCAATATATCAGTATGAACTTTTAGATCCTGTTTTGTTCAATGGGTTATAGTCCTTTATGATCATTATTCTTTTGGATATTCACACGTTCCCAGATATGGCCAAGGGAGCCCTTCCAGTTGGCTCTTGGCCCTTTAGACATACTTGAGCACTCTGTTGTATAAGATGTTCCAAGCTCATCTTATACTTTCTCTGCCCCAGCCCTGGACTCAGCTATTTCTTTAGGGGAGAATGCTATTCCAAAAATAAGATCTGCATGCTAGGCATGCTCTAGCTCTTGGGTTATCATTGTTTCTAGAATTTTTCAGTGGACAGAGGCAGGAAATGTATGGATGTACAAACACATAAACACACATATGTAGACATATAATACATTAATTATCTACAAATGATCCTCAAACTTAGTGGCTTAAATAATAATTCTGTATTATCTCTCATGGTTTATGAGGGCCAGGAATTCAAACTGTGTACAATAGGGAATGACTTGTTTCTGTGCTGTGAAGTTTGGGTCCTTGGGGCTGAAATCATCCAAAGGTGGTTCATTCACATGTGTGGCACTTGCTGCTGGCTGTCAGGGTCAGGAGCTGTCCCTGGAACACCTACAGATGGCCTGCCATGGGACCCTGGCTTACTCACAAGCTGGTGATTGGATTCCAAAGGCAAGCAATGAGAGGGAGAAAGAGAAAGAGAAAGAAGGTGAATTTTTATATCCTTTCTATAACCTAGCATTGGAGGTCTCCTAGACATTAAGTTCTAGATTAGAAATCTTTTCAAGAAAATTAGAGATACCAAGGAAACATTTCATGCAAAGATGGACACAATAAAGGACAGAAATGGTATGGACCTAACAAAAGCAGAAGATATTAAGAAGAGGTGGCAAGAATACACAAAAAACTACACAAAAAAGATCTTCATGACCCAGATAAACACGATGGTGTGATTACTCACCTAGAGCTAGACATCCTGGAATGCAAAGTCAAGTGGGCCTTAGGAAGCATCACTGTGAACAAAGCTAGTGGAGGTGATGGAATCCCTATCGAGCTATTTCAAATCCTGAAAGATGATGCTATGAAAGTGCTGCACTCAATATGCCAGCAAATTTGGAAAACTTAGCAGTGGCCACAGGACTGGAAAAGGTCAGTTTTCATTCCAATCCCAAAGAAAGGCAATGCCAAAGAATGTTCAAACTATTGCACAATTATCTCACACACAAGCAAAGTAATGCTCAAAATTCTCCAAACCAGGCTTCAACAGTATATGAATCGAACTTCCAGATGTTCAAGCTGGATTTAGAAAGGCAGAGGAACCAGAGATCAAATTGCCAACATCCATTGGCTCGTAGAAAAAGCAAGAGCATTCCAGAAAAACATCTACCTCTGCTTTACTGGTTACACTAAAGCCTTTGACTGTGTAGATCACAACAAACTATGGAAAATTCTTCAAGAATACCAGACCAACTTACCAGCCTCATGAGAAATCTGTATGCAGGTCACAAGGCAACAGTTAGAACCAGAGATGGAACAATAGACTAGCTCCAAATTGGGGAAGGAGTTTGTCAAGGCTGTATATTGTCACCCTGCTTATTTAACTTATATGCAGAGTACATCGTGTGAAATGCCAGGCTGGATAAAGCACAAGCTGGAATCAAGATTGCCGGGAGAAATATTAATAACATCATATATATAGATACTACCCTTATGGCAGAAAGTGAAGAGGAACTAAAAAGCTTCCTGATGAAAGTGAAAGAGGAGTGAAAAAGCTGGCTTAGAATTCAACATTCGAAAAACTAAGATCATAGTATCTGGTCCCATCACTTCATGGCAAATAGATGGGGAAACAATGGAAACAGCGACAGACTTTATTTTGGGGGGCTCCAAAATCACTTCAGATGGTGGCTATGACCAACCTAGACAGCATATTAAAAAGCAGAGATGTTACTTTGCTGACAAAGGTCCGACTAGTCAAAACTAGTGTTTTTCCAGTAATCATGTATGGACATGAGAGTTGGACGATAAAAAAGCTAAGCACTGAAGAACTGATGACTTTGAACTGTGGTGTTGGAGAAGATTCTTGACAGTCCCTTGGATTGCAAGGAGATCCAACCAGTCCATCCTAAAGGAAATCAGTCCTGAATATTCATTGAAAGGACTGATGCTAAAGCTGAAACTCCAATACTTTGGCCACCTGACGGAAGAGCTCACTCACTGGAAAAGACCCTGATGCTGGGAAAGATTGAAGGCAGGAGGAGAAGGGAACAATAGAAGATAAGACGGTTGGACGGCATCACCGACTAGATGGACATGAGTCTGAGCAAGTCCAGGAGTTGGTGATGGGCAGGGAAGCCTGGCGTGCTGCAGTCCATGAGGTCTCAAAGAGTCAGACTGAGCGACTGGACTGAGTGAAACATTAAGTTCAGCCCACATTCAAGGGCAAGGAGATTATACTCTACCTTTTGAAGGGAAAAGAATTTTTAAAAAACCACCAAAATGTGGATCTACTTTAAAACCACCACAGTATCAATATCTATAGCTATCCTTATGAAAGATCATGAGCTCATACAAAACTTTCAATTCCGATCCAGCAAGGTCTAGGCTAGCTTCCTCTGCTCTATAATTTCCTTCCCTGATAGTGAGAAACCTGGTTCCCATTACATTCAATTATTTCTGTATTTTCTCAATCCCACTGTATGTCACTATGCAGCAAACACAGGGCCACATATCCCTGGCTCCACTGATTTTGGTGATTATTATACTGAAAAAGTTTTTTTTTTGAAAGTCTATTTTTAAAATATTTTTTATTTAGTATTTATTTTATATTGGCGATATAGCTGATTTACAATGTTAGTTTCAGGTACCGAACAAACCAATTCAGTTATAATATACATATACCCATTCTTTTACATATTCTTTTTCTGTACAGGTTATTATACAACATTGAGTCGAGTACCCTGTGTTATACAGTAGGTCCTTATTAATTATCTATTTTATATATAATAGTGTGTTTATGTTTTAAAATGGTAAACATTAATTTCTCAGTCATGTCTGACTCTTTGCAACCCCATGGACTGTAGCTTGCCAGGCTCCCCTGTCCATGGAATTCTCCAGGCAAGGATAACTGGAGTGGGTAGCTGTATGTTATCCCCAAACTAATTTATCCCTCCCCTCCACCTTTTCCCTTTGGTAACCATGAATTCATTTTTGGAGTCTACGAGTCTGTTTCTGTTTTGTAAATAAGTTTATCTGTATCATCTTTTTAGAATCCAGATATGAGTGATTTCATGATATCTATCTGTCTGACTTACTTCACTTAGTATGATAATCTCTAGATCCATCCATGTGCTGCAAATGGCATTATTTTATTCTTTATAGCTAAGTAGCTATTCCCCTGTGTATATATACCACATCTTCTTTCTCCATCCATCTGCTGATGGACATTTAGGCTGCTTCCTTATCTTGGCTATTGTAAAAAGTGCAATAATGAAGATTGGGTTCATGCATCTTTTTGCATTATGTTCTTTGTGAGATATATGCCCAGGAGTGGGATCGCTGGATCACATGGTAGTTCTGATTTGATTAGTTTAGGAAACTCCCGTATAGTTCTCCACAATTTACATCCCCACCAATGGTGTTAGAGGATTCCCTTTTCTACACAACCTCTCCAGCGTTTGTTTGTAGACTTTTTGATGATGGCTGTTCTGACTGATGTAAGATGGTATTTCATTGTAGCTTTTTAAAATTATTGTATTTATTTATTTTTGATGTGGACCATTTTTAAAACTTTTTGTTTATTTTTGTCTGTGCTGGGTCTTTGTTTGTGCAGGCTTTTCTCTAGTTGTGGCAAACGGAGGCTCCTCTTTAGTTGCAGTGCACTGGCTTCTCATTGCAGGGGTTTCTCTTGTTGTGGAGTAAGGGCTCAAAGGCATACGGGCTTCAGTAGCTGTGGCTCCCAGGATCTAAAGAATGGGCTCAATAGTTGTGGCTCACAGGCTTAGTTGCTCCACAGCATGTAGGATCATCCCAGATTAGGGATCAAACCTGTGTCTCTTGCATTAGCAGGAAGATTCTCTACCACCGAACTACCAAGGAAGCCCTCTCATTATAGTTTGGATTTGTATTTCTCTAATAATTAGTGGTTTAGCATCTTTTTTGTGTGCTTTTTTGATATGTCTTCTCAGGAGAAATGTCTATTTAGATCTTCTGCCCAGTTTTTGATTGTGTTTTTTTTTTTTTTTTTTTTTTTTTATATTGAGCTACATGAGACGGTTGTATGCTTGCTTAATTTGCTAATATTTTTTTCCATTCTGTGGGTTGTCTTTGTTTTGCTCATGGTTTCCTTTACTATGAAAGAGCTTTCAACTTTATTAGGTCCCATTTGTCTATTTCTGTTTTTATTTTCATTACTCCAGCAGATGAATGGAAAAAGATGTTGCTTATGTTTTCCTATAGAGTTTTATAGTAACTGGTCTCACATATAGGTCTTTAACTCATTTAGAGCTTATTTTTGTGTATGGTGTCAGAGAATATTCTAGTTTCTTTTTTTTTTTTTTTACATGAAGCTGTCCAGTTTTCCCAACACCGCTTGTTGAAGAGCCTGACTTTTCTCCATTATATAGTTTTGCCCCCTTTGCCATAGATTAATTGATCATAGGTCTGTGGATTTATTTCTGGGTTTTCTATTCTGTTGCATTGATCTATATTTTTGTTTTTGTGACAGTGTCATACTGTTTTGTTTACTGTAGCTTTGCAGTATAGTCTGAAGCCAGGGAACCTGGTTCCTTGAGCTCTGTTTTTCTTTCTCAGAATTGCTTTGGCTCAGTTCAGTTCAGTTCAGTCGCTCAGTCATGTCCAACTCTTTGCAGTCACATGAATTGCAGCACACCAGGCCTCCCTGTCATCACCCCACTCGCGAAGTCCACCCAAACCCATGTCCATTGAGTTGGTGATGCCATCCAACCATCTCATCCTCTATCAGGGACTTTGCCAATGAGTCAGCTCTTCGCATCAGGTAGCCAAAATATTGGAGTTTCAGCTGCAACATCAGTCCTTCCAATGAACATCCAGGACCGATCTCCTTTAGGATGGACTGGTTGGATCTCCTTGCAGTCCAAGGGGCTCTCAAGAGTCTTCTCCAACACCACTTTGGCTATTTGGGATCAAAATTTGCATTTCCATACAAATTTAAAATTTTTTCTTCTAGTTCTATGGAAAAGCCTATTTTTAAGAACATTTGTGACAAAAGGATGATTTCCATATTTATAAAGAAACTGTTAAGAGAACTCAGAATCATAAGAATTATTTCACCCATAGAAATAAGAAAAATGTAAATTACTTAAAATGGTAATTTTTGTAAAATTATGAAGTCATGATGAGCATTTAAAAATTGGCCATTTACTTTTATGTCTACACATATTATCTTTGCCTATTTTAATTAATTTCTTTTTGGCCACACCATGAGGCTTGCAAGATTTAGTTTCCTGACCAGGGATTGAACCCAGGCCCTGGCAGTGAAAGCACTGAATACTAAGCACTGGACCATGAGGGAATTTCTCTCTTTGCCCATTTTATGCATTTGTGCCAATGCCACCCTCAGGGTGCTCCTAACCAGTATCTGAACTGGCAAGGTTACTGGCAAGATTCAGGACTCCTTCAATAGGAACACTGGCTCTAGGTGTTGCCATTGGCGTGGCTGGGAAATCTAGACTGGTGGTGGTTTAGCAGCTAAGTCATGTCAACTCTTGTGACCCCATGAACTGTAATGAAGGTGTAAATTTAGGATTGTTTGGAATTTGGTGGTGTACAGGTGTTATGCAGAGGGGAGGGTGAGGATAAGATAACAAAACATTTATAAGTGATTTGTTCATGCTTGGAACTGTTCTAAGACCTCCAGTTGTATTAATTTCCTTTAACTTCACACTGTCTATGAGGTTGGGGGCAGATACTGCTAGTTATCCCCCAATATCTATTCTTTCTTGGGAGCAGAACTCCCAGGTGTTGGCCGGCCCAGGCCATGCAGCTGACTAGAATAAAGATGATGCTCCCCAGTTTTCCTTGCTGGGTGTTGCCATGTGAACTGTTCTGACCAATAGCATCAAAGCAGAAGTGCTGGGCTCTGTCTTCCAGGCTGAGGATGTGCTATTGCTCTTTCTTCTTCCTTCTGGTTAGAATGTTGTTGTATTACTTGGAGTTGGACCCTGATATGGAAGCCATATTTTGGGGATTGGTGATGTAAACTCAGGGCCCTGATGATTGCGTATCTTTCATACTCACCATGGACTGCCTTTTTTTATGTGAAAGGAAAAGGCTATCTTGTTTAGTATTATTTTGTTATTGCTACTTTGCTAGTAGCAGTTGAATCTAATGATAACACAGACAGGTGGTGATATTATCCCCATGTTCCAAAGTACAAGAGGTGATGAAGCACAGGAGGTTAGGGAATTTGCCTAAGGTCACCCGCCCGCTAAGTGAGAGCTGAGACTTGTGTCCAAGCACTGAGCCGCAGCAGAGCCTGCCAGCATGGTCTGATTCTGCTTTGGCAGTACACAGTTTTTCACGTTAGTATAGAGACTCCTCACTCTGGCTTTCACATCCTCTTCCAAATGTCCTCATTGAAGTCTTAGTGCCCATTCTGCTGGCATCCAGCCTACTTTCCCCCAGTTACTTTCCCATCTTTGCTAATGCTTTTTCTCTTGATCTGGACCAACTTCTCCCATTTCCATCTTCCAGGTGCTTTCATATTTCCTCAATCCCATCTTCTTTTACTCCAATGAAATGATTCATTCAACCAATATTTTTTCCCCTATGTATTAAGAATGACACTACTTATATATCATCCCGGGAAGAATCAAGAAAATAGTCACTGAAATTATTTTCTGTGTTCTGTAGTTCATATGAGGAGCTCCAGTTGAGAAAGGCTAATAATAGACATGCAAACTGAAGTCAGTAAAAATGACTTGCTCAATCTACAGCATATGGAAAAGCTAAAGACAGGAAATTCCTGTGCTAAACAGCCTCTCATGTTATTATATAAACTAATCTATGGGAACCATGTTAAAATAAATCCCCTTTACTCCTTCTGTTACTTTTGCCCCCACTCAGTCAACCAAAATTTATTGAGATCTGCTGTGTGCAAAGCACTGGGGATTCTACTATGTGTAAAACAGATCAAGTTCGTTATAAGCTAGTGTACTTATCTTTGTGTTTGCCACAGCAGTGGCTTTCAAACATTAAACAAAATAAAAACAACAACAATGTAACCATAGCATACTTCACATATGGGATGATTTAAGAAGCAATGTTTCTCCTTAAACATATCAGGCCTTCCCTGATAGCTCAGTTGGTAAAGAATCCACTTGCAATGCAGAAGACCCCAGTTCAATTCCTGGGTTGGGGAGATCCGCTGGAGAGGAGATAGGCTATCCAGTCCAGTTCCTGAGCTGGAGAATTTCACAGTCTGTATAGTTCATGGGGTCACAAAGAGTCAGACACAACTGAGTGACTTTCACTTAAGAAGCAGTGTTTAACTTTACCACAGGTAATCACTGATATTTAAACTCTATTATTTAAACTCTATTATTTAAACTCTGATATTTAAACTCTATTCTATTTCATTAAGGTAAACATGATGATGAATGCCTGTTAAATTGATTTTACAGCCTACTCACAGGTTGGAAATACAGGTTTGAGAACTACTCACTCCCTTTTCCATTCAGTTAAGCAAACAAACATTTACCGGTGCCTACTCTGTGCTGGGCACAGCTCAGAGAACAGCTGCTGAGCCCCACCTGCCTTTGTGCTCATCTCCTTCCACTGTTTCTGGGACTCTCTGCTCCACCACCTGACCCTCTTTTCACAAGCTAATCCCCATCAACACGTGAAAACATTTAAACGGAAAAGGCAAAATCTCCCTTCTCCACATATCTCTACACAGCTACTCCCCACTAGTCTTAGCCATCCTGTCAAACATTTTAAAAGCATGGTCTCAACATTCTCACCTCCTATTCATTCCTCTGTACACTGTGACTTGACTTCTGCCCAGTCATTCACTAAAACTGCTCCCTTCAAAGAGCCCAATGACTATCCTGTCAAATCCAAAGAACAATTTGTCTATTATCCTACTTGCCATCTTCCATAGCTAACATTGTGACCACTCCCTCCATCTCAGCCCTTGGCTTCCATGATCAAAAATCTTCTTTATTTTCTTCCTGCTTCTTTTAGTTTCCCTTTTCAGCTCCATCTTCTCTGCCAATCCCCTGAAGCCTGGTCTCCAGAGATAATCACCTAAGTCCTCCTCCAGCCTCTTTCCATCCTAGTCTCTCAGAATGATGGGGACTAACCAAGTTGAAAGTCCCAGTCTCTTAAAAACATTTCCTCATATACACCCAGTATCTGATACACTCCTAGTTTCCATTTCCAAATGCTTCTCATATCTCGTCTCCTCTCCACTTTGACAATATTCCCCCCTTCCAGTTTTTACCCACTCCTGTCAAATTGTCATAACAATGATTCTAAAACACAAGTCTGACCACGTGTCATTTCTCCATTTATATCACCTCGGTGGTCTCTTGTTGCCTACAAAGTCTGTGATCCTCAGCAGAGCAAATGGGGCTTGTTACGAGGTGGCAGTTTCATCTGCAGACTCATCTCCTGCAGCCCCCACTCCATGTCTCGGTTAGAGGCCCCTTGTGCAGTGTGCTTCTCCAGGTGTCTGTGCCTGGGTGGACACTTGCTGCTCTTCCTACCTAGTGTCCCCTTTCCTCTATTGAACATAAAGCCCTCACATGGACTCCACTGGAGGACCAATGTTTAAGAATCTGCCTTGCAAAATACAAAGAAAACAAAAACAAACAAATGGAAAGAAATCTTCCTTGCAGTGCAGGGAACCAGGGTTCGATCTGTGGTTGCGGAACTAAAATCCCACCTGTTTTGGAGCAACTAAGTCTGTGCACCACAACTAGGGAGTCCCTGCGCCACAGAAAAAGTCCTGATGCAGTGAGGATCCTGAGTCCTGCAATTAACACCTGAGGCAGCTAAAAAAAAAAAAAAAAGAGTCCTAACTTTCAGGCCTTCTCTGAGAAAAGAACTGTGTGAGCACCATGCTCCCTGAGGGAGAGACACTTTCTTTTCTGTGCTCCCAAGGCACACTGGGTTTACCCTGAAGGTGAATTCACACTGGTCGCTTCACTAGTGACTGAGCCCCCATGTCTTACTCATTTTTCTGATGGCTTGAGCATACAGCAGAACTGGACACACAGTAGATGCTCAATAAATGTGGCATAATGTTTAGCCACCTAGTACTAGATGGTTACAAAAGGCTAGAACCCACGCATTGACCCTGAAGATGCCTTGGCTCATTCCTGCCAAAATTTTTTTTTAATAATCTCAGACTTACAGAAGCATTGCAAAAATAGTTTAAGGAACCTCAGATACATTGCAGCTGGATTCACCAGGTGTTACCCTTTTGCCCCCACACTGCTTCATTTGTCTTTTCTCTCTGCACTGAGTTAATTGCAGACATCATGACAATTTACCCACAAATATTTCAGCATGTCTCCCAAGATCGAGAATGCTCTTCTATAATAAATAAAGAATGCTCTTCTTTGTAACCAAAGATTAACACTCAGAAAATTTAACCGTTGACACAAGGTTACCCAGTATGTAGTCTGAAATGAAATTTAAATTTCCCCAATTATGTCATTTTAAATTTTTTGGACTCAGAAGCTCTGTTAAGTGATCGTTTCCTCATGATCAGATTCAGAATAAGCATTTTTGGCAGGAATACTAGGTAGGTGATGGTGTACACCAGTCATGTCTTTGCTCCATTACTGGTGATGCTGCATTTGATCATTTGGTTAAGAGTTACAGATTTCTCTCCTGTAAAGTTTACTATTCCCTTTTGAATGTAGTTAGTAAGCTAAGTGTGTGTGGGTGTGTATATCTTCATATTGCATGATTATCTTCTTCCCCAACAACTTTTTACTCATCGATTAAGGTGCTTTTTATCCAAAAATTTTTTATTGTGGTAAAACACACATAAAAGTTACCACTGTAACCATTATGCTTACAGTTAAGTGGTGTTAAGTATACTCATAATGTGCTACCATTACCACTGCCCATCTTCAGAATTCATTTCATCCTGTAAAACTGAAATTCTATACCCACTAAGTAGTAATGCCCACCCTCCCTTCAACTCCTGGCAACCACTGTTCTTTCTGTCCCTATGATTTTTGCTCTCAATACTTCATATAAGTCTAAGCATGCAGTATTTGTCTGTTACTGGCCTATTCACTTAATATAACATTAAGATGCTAAATTCACACTAAGAGCGTAATGTGAATCTCAAGTTTCACCCATGTTGTGGTTTATGTAAGAATTTCCTCCCTTTTTAAGGATGGAATAGTATTTCATTGTATTGCTAATCCAATTCTTTTCTACTTGATACCTTGTGTTCGCTCTCCATGCTTTTGACAAAGTGTAAATGGTGAAATCAAGACGCATTTTGTTTGGGGGGTCAAAACACACTGAGGCAGTCTGTTTACAGAATTGTGGTAGGTTTTGGAAAATGAGGTTGGAATGTAGTATCTCCAGTAAGCAAATGGAGAAAAAATATCCTCCCCCAGTTCTGAGAAGACTAGATCACAGGGAGAGGACAGGTCATCATAGTGGAGCAGAACGCATAAGTACCTGCAGACTTCCAACGTTCATAAGTGTTTTGCCTTCTAACTAAACATCCTCAAACCTGTCGGGAACATTTTCCAAACAGTTGACGCAAAGTTTTTGCTGGAAGGTGGAAATTCGTTACAGGAATCATTAATTCCTGTACAATTGCATCAAGCTGCAATAATACACTCTTGCAATCTCTTTCTTTTGTCATCTCCAAAGGATCATTACATGAATAAAATGTAAACATTCCCGAAGTAACTAGGACCTTGGTGGCCCGTGCTACTTGGACAGGTGTTAGGCGTGAGAGGTGGCGCCCAGGGAAGAGCCAGAGGGGCCCAACTCCTGAGAACTTTGCACACAACAGAGCTGTGCTGTAAAGAGGGCGCGCTCCGACCTCGGCAAGTCGGTCGCGCAGCAAACCAAGTGCTCGGGCAATGACCCCGGGAGGCCCGAAGGCCGTCAGCGCGGGCGGTTCCCGCCTGCACCCGGGTGCTGCTCTCAGGCGCCCCTTACTCAGCGCCGCCCTCTGCCAACACTGGAGGCAATCACTGCGGTAACAACAGTGAGTCGGGAAGAGGCGTCCGGCCTTCGGAGGCGGCGGCGGTTCCCCCTTCCCAGCCACTGCACTCGCAAGTCCCGCGGCAGGGCCCAGCGCCTCCGCAGACCCCACCCGGCGTCCAGGGCCGAGTCCCGGCCTCTAGGGTCGCCTCTCCGCAGCGCCGCGGATCGGAGCTCTCTCCCAACCGCAGCCGCCGCCGCCCCGCTGCCGGGCCTCCCAGGCCGTGACCTCTCCCCTCGCCGGCCGCCCCCGCCTCCGGCCCGGCCCCCGCCCGCGCGCCGGCCTCCTGGGCCCAGACGCC
>SJXQ01001940.1:103295-255389 GCA_006408695.1 Aepyceros melampus
CGCCCCTCGGGCCCCTCCCCGCGCCGCCGCCCCCCGGCTCGGGCCCGGCTCGCTCTCCCCGGGCGCTCCGCAGCGGGGCGGGCGGGGCAGGTTGGCGCAGGGGGCGGGGATTTCTGGCACTTTCTGGGCGCCGCGAACGCTCTGCTCCTGGGTTCGCCGGCCGGAAACGTCGGCGACGGAGCCGCACCGCCGCCGCGGCCGTTCCTTGTTCTCCGCCGAGGCCGCGCCGCCACGCTGACATGGCCAAGTGGGGACAGGGGGACCCGCGCTGGATCGTGGAGGAGCGGGAGGACGGGACCAACGTGAACAACTGGCACTGGTGCGGTCGGGCGGGGGCCGGGGCCGCGGCTTCCGGGCGGGCCTCCTCGCTCGCAAGCCGCCGGGAGGGACAGGAGGGCCCCTCAGCGAGCGCCCGGCTCCCGGGTGCAGGGCGGCCGCGGGTCTCGGGGCGCTCCCCTGGCCGCGGCGAGCCCCGGGCGGGAGGAGCGGGGAGGGTTGTGGGGCTGCACAGGTGCAGGTGCTTGTCTTTAGCGTCGCGGCTTGGGGGCCCTTGGAGCCTGGAGACCTGAGGTCTGACCCTCACTGGCTCTGGGACTTGACTCTGCTGTTTGAAAGTTGGGTTGGGCCCCAGGAGTAGCAGTCATTCCTAACTTACCTCTTCAGCTTTGGCAGTCTGTGTGACCTCAGGAGCTACCCTCCCGTGGCCCTCCGCCCCAGCCCCTTGAAGTCTTGGGGGGAATTAAAATGAAACTGAAAAGTTTGTGTGTGTGTGTTTTACGTCTATAGTGGAAAGAACAGGAAAACAGAAATTTGGATCTGAACTCCACATCTAACTTGATGGGTCTCTAGTGTGCCTGCCTTCTAGAAGTTGGAACTAGTTACTCATCCTTTTTCAATCTCATCTAGAGTATGGGCCAATTTCTGCCTCCCTCCCCTTCCGCCTGAGCTTTCAGGAAGTGATGTTCTATGCTCCTTTCCTCTGAAGGCTAGGGCTGTGCTACCTCGGGACCATCAAGGTGATGCTGAGGCAGATCCAGGGCAGAGCAAGGCTTTAGCCTGTGAGGGCAGCCTTTCCCGGGGCTGTGGGGGGGGTGTGGTGGGGAGGGGACGTCCTGGCCTGGGGGTGGGAAGGGCTGACCTCTTCTTTCCCAGCTTTGCCATCATGAACACTTAGTAGACTTCTCTCAGCTTATTTTCACTCCCCTAAATTGGAAACATTATTTGGGAAGATTGTGTGAGATAATATACGTGTGAAAACACTTAATAATTTGTCTTATTACGATAAAAAATTATCTCAGTCAAAACTACTTTTTCATGTGGCCCAGGCTTTGCCCCTCCATTTCCAACAGGTGAAATTTCTAGACCTCCTTTCTCCCAAATAAGCCATGCCTCCCAGCATATCTTAAATCACTGATGAGAATTAGAAGATGTTTGGTAGAAAACTGGTCTGAGACGTGTGCTTGTAAGTTTGTGGGTGGCAGGTCTCTCACATGGTTGAGAGGAATTGGGCAGATCTGGACTGGGCCGGGGATGGGCGTGTGGATACCAGCAAGAGTGTCCATTCACAGCTCTGCCCTTCTTCTGGTCCTGGCAGGACAGAGCGGGATGCCACCAGCTGGTCCAAGGGGAAGCTTCGTGAACTCCTGGTGGGTATCACTGTGGAGAATGAGGCTGGCCGCTGCGAGATCAGTGAGCTGAAGCAGGTGGAAGGCGAGGCTTCCTGCAGCAGCCGCAAAGGAAAGCTGATTTTCTTCTATGAGTGGAACATCAAGCTGGGCTGGAAAGGTAACAGGGGCCTCCAGGTACTGGTAGGGTAGAGTGCAGTGTTGGTGGAGCAGAGTTGGTTGACTCATTAGCCATTCATTCAGCAGATACAGTTGACTCATTAGTCATTCATTCAGCAGATATTTTTATTTTTGGTTGCTCAGAGTCTTTGTTCCTGTGCATGGGCTTTTCTAGTTGCCGCGAGCCGGGGCTGCTCTTCGTTGTGTTGCGCGGGCTTCTCGTTGCGATGGCTTCTCTTCTTGCCTGGCACAGGCCTTAGGCACATGCGTTTCAGCAGTTGCAGCCCGTGGGCTTAGTAGTCGCGGTTCACAGGCTTAGTGGTTCAGCTGCCATGTGCATTCTTACTGTACCAGGGATTGAACCTGTGTCCCCTTCCTTGGCAGGAGGATTCTTATCCTCTGGACCACCAGAGAAGTCCAACAGATATTTTTCGAACTCCTGCTTGGGCCCCTAAATTGGTGTTTGTGGTTGCAGACACCCTTACTAACATGTGGAGTTCTTGCCCCGCCTGCCATGGGCTTCCCTCTCCCAGCATTTGGAGCTTCTTGCTCAGTCACTCAGTCGTGTCCAACTCTTTGCAACCCCATGAACTGCAGCAAGCCAGGCTTCCCTGTCCTTCCCCATCTCATTTGCTCAAACTCATGTCCATTGAATTGGTCATTTGTTCTCAGCAGGACTCAGTCGGCCAGGCACTTGTGAGCATTAGTATTCCTGGAGCTGTTGCCTGGACCACTCTCCCCTGGATGCATGCTGGCTCCTTTGGCTCCTTCAGGTTTGCATCCTGAGTACATTCTCTAAAAATGTCACCTGTCTCCATTCTATAAAAATACCAGGCCTTTTCTTGTACTGTTTCCCTTCTCTGTTTTGTTTCTTCTGAAAGCACTTATACTTGGCACACTACATGCAGTTATATTATTATTGTTCTGGATCCCCTTTTCTCCCCATTCATTGGGGCAGAGATTTTTAAAAATAACATCTTTATTGAGATATAATCACATACCACACTTTATTGTGTACAATTCCATGGTTTTCAGTATATTCACAGAATATACAGCCATCTTACAGTCAGTTATAGAACATTTTCATCTCTCCCACAAAAATATTTACCTGTCACTCGCCCAGTCCTTGGCAATCACTGATCTGTGTTTTGTCTCCACAGATTTGCCTATTCTGGACATTTCTTATGAATTTATCACACAGTTTTTGGTCTTTTGTGACTTGCTTCTTTTATTGGGCATACTCTTCAAGGTTCATCTATCTTATAGCACATTTCATTCTTTTTCATGGTTGACTGATGTTCTGTTGTATAGATGTAGCACATTTTGATTATATATTCATCAGTTGATAGACATTTTGGTTGTTTTCACTCTTTGGGTCTTTGGGTAGGGACTGATTAGTTTTGTTTACAGATTACTGCCTGAAAGGTTGTGTATTTGTTGAATGAATGCATTTCTCCCGTGGTGCCTAGCTCCTTGCTGGGAAGACAGCCTGTATTCAGTAAATCCTTGTTGAGAAAACGAGGAGCAAGGGTAAGATTTGGTTCTGGAGGATTGTGCTATGTCAAAGTTTGGGCCTCAGCTCGAGTCATCTCCATTCTTGAGAGCTGCCCAGTTAGCGGCCTTGGGCCTCTGTCCCAGTGACTGTCTTGCTGACTTAGGCCAGGCCAGAGCCCAGGGAGGTAGTTCAGTTCAGTCGCTCAGTCGTGTCTGACTCTTTGCGACCCCACGAATCACAGCACGCCAGGCCTCCCTGTCCATCCCTAGCTCCTGGAGTTCACTCAAACTCACGTCCATCAAGTCGGTGATGCCATCCAGCCATCTCATTCTCTGTCATCCCCTTCTCCTCCTGCCCCCAATCCCTCCCAACATCAGAGTCTTTTCCAGTGAGTCAACTCTTCGCATGAGGTGGCCACAGTATTGGAATTTCAGCCTCAGTCCTTCCAGTGAACACCCAGGACTGATCTCCTTTAGGATGGACTGGTTGGATCTCCTTGCAGTCCAAGGGATTCTCAAGAGTCTTCTCCAACACCACAATTCACAAGCATCAGTTCATCAGTGCTCAACTTTCTTTATGGTCCAACTCTCACATCCATACATGACTACTGGAAAAACCATTGCTTTGACTAGATGGACCTTTGTTGGTAAAGTAATGTCTCTGCTTTTTAATATGCTATCTAGGTTGGTCATAGCTTTTCTTCCAAGGAGCAAGCGTCTTTAAATTCATGGCTGCAATAACCATCCGCAGTGATTTTGGAGCCCAGAAAAATAAAGTTTGACACTGCTTCCACTGTTTCTCCATCTGTTTCCCATGAAGTGATGGGACCAGATGCTATGATCTTAGTTTTCTGAATGTTGAGCTTTAAGCCAACTTTTTCACTCTCCTCTTTCACTTTCATCAAGAGGCTTTTTAGTTCCTCTTCACTTTCTGCCATAAGGGTGGTGTCATCTGCATATGTGAGATTATTGATATTTCTCCTGGCAATCTTGATTCCAGCTTGTCCTTCCTCCAGCACAGCGTTTCTCATGATGTACTCTGCATGTAAGTTAAAAAAGCGGGGTGACAATATACAGCCTTGATGTACTCCTTTTCCTATTTGGGACCAGTCTGTTGTTCCATGTCCCGTTCTAACTGTTGCTTCCTGACCTGCATATAGGTTTCTCAAGAGGCAGGTCAGGTGGTCTGGTATTCCCATCTCTTTCAGAATTTTCCACAGTTTATTGTTTGAAGTGAAGTAAAGTTGCTCAGTCATGTCCGACTCTTTGTGGCCCCATGGACAGTAGCCTACCAGGCTCCACCATCCATGGAATTTTCCAGGCAAGAATGCTGGAGTGGGCTGCCATTTCCTTCTCCAGGGGATCTTGCCAACCCAGGGATTGAACCTGGGTCTCCTACATTGCAAACAGATGCTTTACTATCTGAGCCACCCTCTTGCTGCTGCTGCTAAGTCACTTCAGTCATGTCCGACTCTGTGCGACCCCATAGACGGCAGCCCACCGGGCTCCCCCATCCCTGGGATTCTCCTGGCAAGAACACTGAAGTGAGTTTCCATTTCCTTCTCCAATGCAAAAAAAGTGAAAAGTTAAAGTGAAGTCGCTCGGTCGTGTCCAACTCTTCGCAACTCCGTGGACTACAGCCCACCAGGCTCCTCCATCCATGTAGGGGGCTGTTTTTGATGCTCATTAAGAGGGCGGCTCTTAATGAGCATCAAAAACTGCCCCCGACTCCTGCCTTGGATATACTGGCTGGAGGTTGCCTATCAGTTGCTCCCTCAGTAGCTCTTGCTGGCTGGAATATAGCAGGGCCTGTTTCCTTATACATTCCAACTCCCCAAGACAGGGCTCTGAGAGCCCCAAGGAAGCTTTTGATCTTGTATCTCTTCCATCTCCCTTAGCTCAAAGCAGCAACCAGCTCCTTTGCAGGATAAGTCCCTGGCAGGAGCCAGAGGGCAGGCACACCAGTGCTTCCTGGCCCCATGTGCTTTCTTTTCTAGTAGTGAGTCCTAGAGGTGGCTAGTGGGACCCGCTGGGGAGGAGGCAGTACTCTGGTCTTGCTTTTTTTTTTTTTAATTAAATTTTAGTTGTATTAAATTTATCTTTTTTCAGCTTTATTGAGATATAGTTTATTTATAACATTGTATGAGTGAAAAGTGTACAGTGTGATGATTTACTATATGCATATATTGCAAAATGATTCTACAGTAAGGTTAGTTAAAACATCCATCACCTCACAGAGTTTTAGTTTTCTTTGTGCGTATGTTGAGAACCTTTAAGATCTGCTCTCTTAGCAGTTTTCAAGTGAATGATACTGTACTGCTCACCATGCTGTACATTACCTTCCTCAGAACTTACTCCTCAAATAAGCTGAAGTTTGTACACTTTGTATCTTTTGACCACCTTCACCGCCCTTGCCTCCCCGACCTTGCAAACCCCAGTCTGTTCTGTTTCGGTGAGTTTGGTTTGTCTAGATTACACATATAAACGAGATCATACAGTATCTGGTTTTCTCTGACTTATTTCACTTAGCATAATGCCCTCAAGGTCCATCCCTGTTGTCACAAATGGCAAGATTTCCCTTCATTTTTGTGGCTAAATAATATTCTGTTGTGTAAACATGTCATGTTCTCTTTATTCATTCATCTATAGATGGACACGTAGGTTTCCCTGTTTTGACTACCATAAATAATGCCGTTGTGTACACTGGGTGAAGATACCTCTTTGAGATAGTGGTTCCATTTTCTTTGGCTATATATCCAGAAAGGAATTGCTACATCATATGGTAATTCTATTTTTAATTTTTTGAGGAACCTCTACTGTTCCCTGTAATTGACTGCACCAGTTTACTTTCCCACCAGTAGTGCCTGAGGGGTCTCTCTTCTCCACATTCTCATCAGCACTTGTTATTGCTTTTTGATAGTAGCCATTCTAACAGGGGTGCAGCGGTATCTCTTTGTGGTTTGGATTTATATTTCCCTGATGATTAGCGATATTGAACACCTTTTCATATACCTGTTAGGCATTGGAATGTTTTATTTGCATAGATATTCAGGTCTTTTGCCCATCTTAATGGTATTTTTTTTTTCCTTTTTACTATTGAGTTGTATGAGTTCCTTAGATATTAACTTCTTACCAGATACAATTTACAACTATTTTCTCCCATTCTGTTGGCTGTCTTTTCATTTTGTTGTTTGTTTTGCCATGCAGAAGCTTTTTAGCCTGACTAGTCCCACTTTATTTTTGCTTTTGGTATCATATCCAAAGATCATTGCAAGACTGACATCAAGGAGCTTTTTCCGTTTTTCCCTAGGAGGTTTATGGATTCAGGTCTTTCATTTAAGTTTTTGATCCATTTCAAGTTAATTTTTATGTATGGTGTAAGATAGGGATTCACTTTCATCCTTTTCATGTGAATATTCAGTTTTCTCAGCACCATTTACTAAAGATAGTAGCTTATAGCCATGGAGTAGTTTTCTTTCCCATGTCCTATATTAGTTGACCATGAATGCAAAGGTTTATTTTTGGCCTCTTGATTCTTTTCCATTGATGTGTCTTTTTCTATGCCAGTACCATAATATTTTACCACTATTGCTTTGTAGTAAACTTTGAAATCAGAAATTGTGATGTCCCCAGCTTTGTTCTTTCTCAAGATTGCTTTGACTATCAAGAGTATTTTATGATTCTGTGTGAATTTAGGATTGTTTTTCTAATTCTGTAAATGCCACTGGAATCTTGATAGTGGTTGCATTGAATGTACAGATGCCTTTGTGTAGTGGGAACATTTTACAGTATTCTTTCAAGACACGAACATTGGTTATCTTTCATCATTGTCTTATAGTTACAGATCTTTAACCTCCTAGATTAAATTTATTCCTAAGTATTAGACCATTTTTGCTGCTATTGTAAATGGAATATTTACTTTCTTTTTCAGATATTTCATTGTTAGTGCATAGAAAAGCAACTGATTTTTTTATGTTGATTTTGTATTCTGAAGCTTTACTGAATTTATTTATTCTAACAATCTCTTGTATTTTTTGTATATATGATCATGTCCTACACAAATAGAAGTAATCTTACCATTTCCTTTCCAATTTGGATGCTTTTATTTCTTTTTCTTACTTGTTTGCTCTGGCTGGGACTTCCAATACTATTCAGTAGGAGTGGTGAGAGTGGGTACCCTTGTCTTGTTCCTAATATTAGAGGAAAAGCTTCCAACATTTCATGATGAGTATAATGTCAGCTGTGGAGTTGTTACCTATATTGTCTTTATTATAACAGAGATATGTTTCTGTTGCTGCTGCTACTGCTGCTAAGTCGCTTCAGTCATGTCCAATTCTCTGTGATCCCATAGACGGCAGCCTATGAGGCTCCCCCGTCCCTGGGATTCTCCAGGCAAGAACACTGGAGTGGGTTGCCATTTCCTTCTCCAATGCATGAAAGTGAAAAGTGAAAGTGAAGTTGCTCAGTCGTGTCTGACTCTTAGCGACCCCATGGACTGCGGCCCACCAGGCTCCTCCGTCCATGGGATTTTCCAGGCAAGAGTACTGGAGTGGGGTGCCATTGCCCCTCCATGTTTCTGTTATACCCAGTTTATTGGTAGTTCTTATTATCAGAGGACATTGAAGTTTCTAAAAGCTTTTTCTGCTTGGATTGAGATGATCATATGATCTTAATTATTCATTGTGTTAAAGTCATGCATGATTTGACTTGGGCATTAAACCATCCTTGCATTCAAGGGATTAATCCCATTTGATCATAGTATATGATCCTTTTAATGTGCTGTTGAATTCAGTTTGCCAGTATTTTGTGATAATTTTGCATCTCTATTTACGAGGGATATTTGTCTATAATTTTTTCTTGTAGCATCCTTAACTGGCTTTGGTATCCTGGTAATACCAGCCTCTTAAAATGAGTCTGGGAATGTTTCCACTCTTCAGTTTTGGGGAAGAGTTTGAAAGGATTGATGTTCGCTGTTTAAATATTTGGTAGAATTCTCCATTGAAATCATCTGGTCCTGGACTTTTCTTTGTTGGGAGTTTTTTTTCATTACTGATTTAGTTTTCTTAATTGTAATTGGTCTATTCAGACTTTCTAGTCCTGAACGGTTCAGGCTTGGTAGGAAATATATTTCTAGGAATTTATCCATTTATTTTAGATTGTCCAGTTTTACAGCATTTAATTGTTAACAGTGGTCTCATTATCCTTTGTATTTATGTGGTATCAGTTGTAATGTCTCATCTTTCATTTTTAATTTTGAGTCCTCTTTTTCTCCCCTTGGTTAGTGTAGCTAAAGTTTTGTCAATATTTTTGTCTTTTCAAAGAACCAGCTCTTTATTAATCTTTTCCATTGTTTTCTTATTCTGTTTCATTTATTTTTGTTCTAATCTTTATTCCCTTTTTTATTGAGATATAATTGACAAATAATATTATATACATTTGGGGTTATAATGAATATATATATGTGTGTTTATATTTGTACACATCAAGAAATGGTGACCACAATGAGTCTAGTTAATACTTATCACCATACAGTTCCAGGGTTTTCTTTTTCTTATGAGAATTTTTAGGATTTGCCTTTCAAATATGTAAAATAGTCTTATTATAGTTCCCATACTATGTATCCCATCTCTATGACTTATTTTTTATAACTGGAAATTTGTACTTTTGACCACATTCACCCATTTTACCCATTCTGCCACTCCCTCTTCTTGCCATCACTGATCTGTTCCATATACGATTTTTTTGTTTTCTTTTAGATTCCACATATAAGTGAGATCAAATAGTATTTATTTTTCTTTCACTTATTTTACTTAATGCCTTCAAGTTCCACCAGATTGCTGCAAATGGAAAAATTTCTTTCTCTTTTATAGCTAAATAATATTTCGTTGTGTGTATATACTACATTTTCTTTATCCATGCATCTGTTGGTGGACACTTAGGTTGCTTCCGTGTCTCTGCTGTTTTCTTAATGTGTGTAATTTGTTGATGTACAGTTGACTTACAGTGTTTCAGATGCATAGCAAGGTGATTCATTTCTACATAAATACACATACATTATTTTTGAAATTGTTTTCCATTATGGGTTATTATATGGTACTGACTATAGTTCCACGTGCTATACAGTAAACGTTCGTTGCTTGTTGCATAGCTTTTTTTTTAATTAGAAATCTAGCTTTCTATTCCTTCTAAGTCAAACAAGTGGAATGAAAGTGTCATAAATTTTTTAGTTAGGCAAAAATTCTAAGTTTTCTAAAATATATACATATTTATATATAGGTATACAAAAGTTTTTTACTGTGCTTGATAAAGGCTTGAGCAAGATAGAAAAAGAGATGGAAAAATTGGAAAACAAACTGAATGGAATGGAAACACTGAATATGAAATAGAAGAAGTGAAAATAAATAAATCACAGTAGTAAAAGTGTTTATCAGGTTTCACAATCAATGGCCAAAATCAATCAGACAAAATAAAAAGATCATTATAATTGCAAGCCATAATGGGAACATGATTAACCTAATAGTATAAAATAATTACATAGTCAAGCAGGATGATGTGGTAAGCGAGATACATCACATGTTTTCATCCACCCAGACAGTCTATGTCTTTAGATTGGTGCATTTAATTCATTTATATTTAAGGTAATTATAGATATGTATGATCCTGCTCTTGCCTAGAAAATCCCATGAACGGAGGAGCCTGCTGCAGGCTACTGTTCAAGGGGTTGCAAAGAGTCGGACACAACTGAATGATTTCACTTTCACTTTCATGATCCTATTACCATTTTCTTAAATGTTTCGGGTTGGGGCTTCCCTGGTGACTCAGATGGTAAAGTGTCTGCCTGCAGTGCGGGAACCCGGGTTCAATCCCTGGGTCTGAAAGCTCCCCTGGAGAAGGAAATGGCAGTCCACTCCAGGACTATTGCCTGGAAAATCCCGTGGACAGAGGAGCTTGGTAGGCTACAGCCCATGGGGTCGCCAAGAGTCGGACACGACTGAGCGACTTCACTCACTCACTCACTCACTCAGTAGGCTATACTCCATGGGGTCACAAAGAGTTGTACACGACTGAGAGACTTCACTTTCTTTCTTTCTTTCCTTTTCTATTTTCTGTAGGTCTTTTCCTTTTCTTGGGTTTCTTGCATAGAGAAGTTCCTTTAACATTTGTTGTAAAGCTGGTTTGGTAATGCAGAATTCTCTGAACTTTTGCTTGTCTATAAAGCTTTTGATTTCTCCATCAAAGTGGAATGGGAGTCTTGCTGGGTAGAGTATTTCTGATTGTAAGTTTTTCCCTTTTATCAACTGAAATATATCATGCTGTTCCCTTCTGGCTTGTAGAGTTTCTGTTGAGAAATCAGGAGTTCCCTTGTATATTTTTTGTCATTTTCCCCTTGTTGCTTTTAACATTTTATCTTTGTCTTTAGTTTTTCTCAGTTTGATCATTATGTGTCTGTGTCTTCCTCAAGTTTTTCTGCCTGGGACTCTCTGGGCTTCCTGGACTTAACTATTTCCTTTCCCGTGTTTGGGAAGTTTTCAGCTGTTACCTCTTCAAATATTTTCTCAGGTCATTTCTCTCTCTGTTCTCCTTCTGGGACCCCAGCATAATGTGAATATTGGTGCATTTAATGTTGTCCCAGAGGAATTTGTATGTATGTCTTCTTTGGAAAAATGTCTTTTCAGATTTTCTAACGAGATTGTTTTTTGTTATTGAGTCTTATAAGTTCTTTGGATATTAATCCCTTATCAGTGACACAATTTGCAAATATTTTCTCCCATTCAGTAGGTTTACTTTATTTACTTTGCTGTGCAGAAGCTTTTTAGTTTGACTAATCCTCGTTGTTTATTTTTGCTTTTGGTGTGAAGTCCAAAAATCATCACAAGACCAGTGTCCAGGAGCTTATCATCTGTGTTCTCTTCTAGGACTTTTTTTTGGTTTCAAGTCTTAGGTTCAAGTCTTTAGTTCACTTTGATTAATTTGTGTATGTGTGTGTGGTATAAGATAGTGGTCCAGTATCATTGTTTTCCTTATGGATGCCAGTGTTCTCAACATTCGTTGAGGAGACAGTCCTTTCCTTACTATATTTTCTTGATTCCTTTGTCTTAGCTTAATTGACCACATAAGCATGAACTTATTTGGGGGCTCTTTTTTCTGTCTACTCTATTCTCTATTATAGTTCTGTTGATCTATGTGCCTGTTTTTATGACAGTACTATGCTGTTTTGATTACTGTATCTTTATAATACAGTTTGAAATCAAGAAGTGTGATACCATTAGCTTTGTTGTTTCTCAAGATTGCTTAGGATATTTGGGGTCTCTGTAGTTCCATACAAATTTTAGGATATTTTTGTTCTATTTCTGTGAAAACTGTAGTTGGAGTTTTATCAGACATTGCATTTAATCTGTAGATTGCTTGTTATTTATTTTCTTCTGCTGACTTTGGGCTTACTTTTTTCCTTTTCTAGTTCCATGATGTGTAAAGTTAGGCTGTTTTTATGAGATTATTTCTTGTTGTATGAGTTTACAGGTACCAACTTCCCTCTTAGACCTGCTTTTGCTGTATCTCATAAGTGTTTGTGTTGCCATTTTTATTTGTACCAAGATATATTAAAATTTTGCCAATGATTTCTTTAAGCCATTAGTTGTTCAGGAGTATTTTAATTTGCATGTACTTGTGAATTTTCTAGTTTCCTATCATTTTGATTGGAAATGATATTTGTTATAATTTATCTTTAAACAAATTATCTGTGAGTGCTTGAGAAAAATGCATATTCTATTGCTATTTGATGGACTGTTCAGTATACATTTGTTAGGTGTATTTGGTCTGTAGTGTTCAGATCTGGTATTTCCTTACTGGTTTTCTGTCTGGATGATATATATCCATTGCTGAGAGTAGGGTATTATGTCCCCAACTATTATTGTATTGCTGTTTATTTCTCCTTATAAGTTGTTAGTAATTGCTTTATTTAGGTGCTGTTAGATGCTTAAATATACTTGTTATTTCATTGATGACTTGACACCTTTAGCTTTTTATAATGACCTTCTTTCTTTTGATCATTTTAGCTGAAAGCCTACTTTCTTTTGGTTAACATTTGCTTGAAATTTCTTTTTCCATCCCTCTGCTCTTGGTTTATGTGTATCCTTAAAGGTAAAGTGAGTCTTATAGAGAGACTGTCTATTGTGAGATACTGTCATGTTGTTGGATCTTGATTTTTTTAATCCATTCAGCCATTCTGTGCCTTTTGATTGAGGAATTTAATCTGTTTATGTTTAAAGTAACTATTGATAGGTAAGGACTTACACCTCTCTTGCCAGCTCCATAGTCCTTTGATACTTTTTTGAGGTGATATGCTTTGAGTCTTACCATAATCTTTTGTGGTTTTTCCTTTGTGGTTAACCTGAGGTGTATATAAAATATATTTATAACATCCTATTTAAACTAATAACTTAATTTTGATAGCATACAGAAATTTATACTTCTTCACCTCTCACATTTTAGTTTGTTGATGTTACAGTTTACATATTTTTACATTGTAGAAGTTTTCATAGTTACTTTAAATTCTCATAGTTACGGTTATTTAAGTACATTTGTTTTTTAACTTTTAATGCAGACTTGTAAGAGAACTACATATTACGGTTGCAATTTTAGGTCATCTGATTTTGACTGTATATTTACCATTACCAATGAGCTTTACACATTGATACGTTTTTATCATGCTAACTAGCATCCTTTTATTTCAGCTTGATGAATGTTCTTTAGCATCTCTTGTAAGGAAGGTTTAACGACATTGAATCCCCATCAGCTTTTATAGTTTGGGAGTATTTTTGTCTCTCTCTTACTTCTGAAAGGCAGCTTTTCTGGGTGTAGTATTCTTGGTTGACACACTGTCTCTTTCAGTGTTTTGAGTGTATCATCCCACTGCTGCCTGTCACGTTCCTCTGTGAAACCCACCTCTAGCCTTGTGGAAGCTCCCTTGTTTGTGAAGAGTCACTTTTCTTCTGCTTTCAAAATGTTTTGTTTTTGACTTCTGACAGTTCAACTCTTATGTGTCTTGATGTAGCTTTTTTTTTTTTTTAGTTCAGCCTACTTGGGGGACCCTTGGGCATTATGAATCTGGATGTGCCCTTCTCTTCTCAGGTTTGGAAAGTTTTAAATCATTATTATTTTAAATAGACTTTCTGGCCCTTTCTTTCTCTCTTCCTTCTGGAACTTCCGTAATGAACATCTTGTTTCATTTGATGGTATCACATGAGTCTCCTGTTCTTTTTTCACTCTCTTTCTTTCTTTTTTGTTTCTTTGACTGGACAGTTTTGAATAACCCATCTTCTAGTGCAGTCAGTGTTTTCTTCTACTAGGTCAGGTTCGCTGTGGAAGCTCTCTGATCTTCAGTAGAGTCATTGTATTCTTCTGCTCCAAGAGTTTGTGGGCTTTTTTCTTTTTTTAACTCTTTCTTTTTTGAACTTGTTTTGTTCATGCATTGTTTTCCTAAGTTTGTTGAGTTGTCTGTGTGTTTTTACAGTTTGCTGAATTCTTTAAGAGATTTATTCTGAATTCAGATTATATAGTTCATGCATCTCCATTTACTTAGGGTCAGTTATGGAGCTTTATTAGGTTCTTTTGGTGGTCTCATGTTTGCCTGATTTTCTTCTTGAACCTTGTTTCCTTGCATTAGTAGCTGCCTGTGTAAGTAATGGGTCTCTTCTTCCATGTTTTACAGGTTTGCTTTGCAGGGAAAATCCATCACCCTTCAGCTTGGGTTATTGGATGTGTCAGCTTGTCATGTCCATGGGTGGGGAAGACTTGCTGCCAAGGTCTCCAGTTGAGTGTGCTCTGAGGTCGGGGTAGGGGGTTACCAATGGCTGGCCTTTATGGCTGGGTGAGTCAGCTGACTCCATATTCAAGCAGGCTGCTCAGTGGGCTTCTTGACCAGGCAGGGTTGCTGGCTTGCTCCACAGTTAACATGGGGCATTAGCTGTGCTCTGCAGTTACCTGTGGTCAGGCAGAGTCACTGGCTGTGTTCCTTGGCAGGGTGGTGCCACTGGTTGGATTCCATGGTTGGGCAGGGTTCTGAACTTGGTTCTGCCATTACTCCTGGTTGAGTGGGAGTCTCAGGCTCTGCTCCCTGACAGGAGCACTAGTGGTGCTCCTGGCTGGACTCTGTTCAGGCAAAACTGCAGGCAGAGTTCTTGGTAGGACCTTAACCTCCATTGTGTTCTGTGATCAGATGGAGACACAGATTGTGCCTTGAAGTTGGGCAGGCCTACAGGGTTGGCTTCACCATCCATAGGCTGGGTATGCTCCACTGTCGAACAAAGTTGCTGGCTGGGCTCTCTGGTCAAGAGAGGCTTGCACCTGTTTCCTGCAGTTGAGGGGCTAGAGGCTGTTCTCTATGGGGTAGGGTTGCTGCTGAGCTTCTTGTCTGGACAAGGCCCCAAGCTGTGTTAAGCAATTTGGCAGGGCTGTAGGCTCCGCTCCAAGGCCACCTGGGGTCACTGTTCGGGCTACGCAGGGCCGGAGGCTGTACTCTGTAGTCGGGCAAGACTGCTGCTGTGGCTCCCTGCCCAAGGGGGTTGTGTGGATGGGCTCCAGGGCTGCCCGGGTTCTCTGGTCCAGCTTCCTGGATGGTCAGGCTTGGAAGCCACACTCAGCAGTTGAGTGGAGCTGTGAATTTGCTTCCCCGCCTTTGTGAGACTCTGCAGCTGGCCTTGACCTGTCACATGGGGACCCACATCAAGCAGAATTGCCAGCTGAGCTCTGCTCGTGTACTGCCTCAAGCAGGAATACGGTCCATCCAGATTTGAGCATTGGCTGTTGAAAGCCTGAGTCTCTGTGGCTTCCACATGTTGAGACCCCTGTTGGCTTCCAAGGAAGCATCCAGCAATGCTGGGGAGCCTGCCCTCTTTGCTGCTGGAAAACTGCAGTGGGGGCCTCTCAGGGGGGCTCTGTGCTGGCCTTGGGGTTTGGTCATGTCTCCGCTCCTCATAGCCTCTACTGCAATCCCCCTCTGTCTCTGGTCCAGAAGCATGCATCAGCCTCACCTCTGGGTTTGGGATTCTCACAGTGGTGTCCTGTCCCTGTGCAGTTGCTAGTTGCTCTTCTTGTGAGGGGTATTGAAGTTGGGAATGACCTGTGTCACCATCTTGATGTCACTAAAGTCATCACCCGGTGTTGAAAGACATTAGCTGCATGGGGGAATCCACATAGACTTCCCCACCTCCCTTCCTTTCCCTCTTCTGTGATCAGAACTCGACAGTGTCCTTTTTTGCCTTCCTGTGCCTTTTCTTCAGGATAGTCCTTTATCATGCTTTGACTTGTTAAAGAATATTGGGGAATGAAAAAAGAAACACTGATTAACAGACCTACTTACTTCACTCTCATGCTTCCATGTGGACCCTGATTTCATGTGCAGTTAAAAAAGTCTAATAGTAGCACTGTTCATTTTCTGGCCCTGCCATGTGGCCCATGGGATCTTAGTTCCCTGACCAGGGATCAAACCCTTGCGCCCTGCAGTGAAAGAACCAAGGAATTCCCTTGTCTGCATTTTAATTGCCACCCCCCACCCAGCTTTCTTAGGAACTGAACCTCTGATGTGGGCCAGGAGAGCAGAGTTGGTTTGGACATGCATGTGATGGGCGTTTGTGGGGGAAGGCTGCACCCTGTGAGGAAGGTGGGCTGTTCCGTTAGGCAGGGCAGTTTTACATAAACTAGTTGTTACTTTGTAATTGAAGAAGACATTTTGCTCATTTTAGGTATCATTAGAGAATCTGGTGCAAAGCACAAGGGGTTGATTGAAATACCCAGCCTGTCTGAAGAGAATGAAGTAGATGACACTGAGGTGAGGTATCTGATGGAATTTATTTTCTTTGTTTTTAAATCAAGTTTCTGCTATACATATTGGGCAGTTGAAAACTTGTGCCTGTGTGGTAGTTCTGGTGAGTGGTGAAGGGCTCGTTTGCTGAGAAGGAAGCTGCGTTGTGGGGAGGTAGGGTGGTGTGGGCAGAGTGATGTGGTAAGAAGGGCATGCCTGGGAAGCCGTGGACTGCACCCTCCATGGCCTCCTCATCACCTTTCAAAGGTGTAATCAGATGCCTGCAACTGTATATATTCTGGGAAGTGCTCAGGTATTGTGCACAGCTTGGTGAATGGGATTTTATCTCCTCCTCTGCATCTTTACTCTTTCCCTTTAATAGTGAAAATTCTTGGCTTTTCGCCATGATATCCCTTGGTTGTATCATTTTTTTTGGACGTAAGTTAGTATGTGTTGGTTTGACTGGCTCTTGTCATCGTCAGGGGAGAGAGAGCCTGTGTTAACTCCCATGCTTGGTTTGCGGTCAGTGTCCACTTGTAAGCTAAAAGCTGGGTTGTGGGGTGAAACCTTTTCTATGATAGCTGTATTTCCAGATGACAGTCTGACAGGGTCTTTTTTGATTTGTGAACATATTTAGTGTGAAGGCCTTCAGGATAGCAAGTTACACTGAACTACCAGGAGCTGCCTTTCTTAAAGGCTGTGAACTGCCCTAAAAGTGTAGCTTCAAATGTGTGGTCAGTGCACTCAGGGCCTGTGATTTCACTTTGCTCTGTCCACATCCATCAGCTCAGAATTATTTTAGCAGGATATTAAATTGGTCTTTTCAATTCAGCCCTTGGTAGTACTGCAGAACAAACTCTCTAATGTAGAACTGGGCCCCAGGAGCAGGCCAACCTCATCTGAATCATAGGGACATGAAGGGAGTTTCAAACCAATACCTCATCTTTCTGAGAATACCAGAGGCACCCCCAGAGCAGCATTTTGACATTTCCCTCTCCCTTCCTGTCCTGACCTTCCCTCCTTTCCTCCCCCTCTTCCTCTCTTTCCTAACTCTCCTCCTTGCCAAAAAAAAAAACAAAACACAAAAGTGTAGCCCAAGACCAGGATATGTGGGAACTTGATTTTCCTAATTAACTGAATTTGGGACTCTAGACAAGCACTGTTCAATAGATACATAATGCAAGCCACATAAAGAACTTAAAATTTCTAGCAGCCCTTTTAGAAATATTTAAAAGAAACAGATAAAATTAGTTTTAATACTTTTTATTTTACCCAAAATATAAAAATACCATTTTAACATGTAATTAGTATCAGGGTTATTCATGAGATTATTTTGTATTCCTTTGGTGCTAAGTCGTGAAAATCTGGTGTGTGTGTGATTTTGCACTTTGAACCCATCTCAGTGGGTGCTCAGTAGCCGCGTGTGACCAAGCGGCTGCCATACTGAACAGCACGTTTCTAGACTCTGAACGCCATGGACTGCGTCATCAGTGTGATACATATACACAGAAAATACATGCAGATCAGGGGTTCACATTCTAGGAAGTCCCTTCAGGTTCTGGCCACCAGTTTCAGTAGACACTTGATTAAAAAACTCTTACATCTTCTCAAACTATATGGAAAAACCTGTCATGTCTCTCTCTCACATCACTTCTTTCCCTTCCCTTGCCATCACAGTTCCTCATCCATTTGTCCCAGTATTGTTAAGAATACGTCAAACCAGATTTTTCTTCGGTTTGTATTTTTCTGATTTGTAGGTGAACGTGAGTAAAAAGAAAGGAGATGGGGATATTCTGAAGGATCTTATGAAAACTGCAGGCACCGCCAAGGTCAGGGAAGCCCTTGGAGATTACCTGAAGGCACTTAAGACGGGTAAAGAAGGCATCCTTGGGAACTAGAGGGTCCCTTTCCCATTTACCCAAACAATGGTCTGCACTGTAGTCTGGATTCCCAGGTTAGGCCAATGTCCCAGGTTCCAGAGATCAGCTCTTCATGCTGCACGATAAATTGTAGTCTGGAGGTTGAGATCTAGTCATGAATTAGACCATAATTAGTGCTTATCAGTATTTTATACAGCATGAACCATTCTGCCTACAGAATTGTTGCTAGTTTCTGGAATGATAATTATTTAAACAGTTGTTTTCATAATTATCTGTCTAATGTCTGTCTTCCTTGCTAGACTGTAAGATTCATGAGGGCATGGAAGGACTCTGTCCTGTTTACTATGCTGTATCTCCAACGTCTAGCACAATGCCTGATGTATACAGTAGATGCTTAATAAATCTTTGTTGAATGCGTGAATGAAAGTGACTATAGGTATTACAGGTGTAGTTGGAAACTTACTCAGATAATCCCTGCACTGAGTGGAACTGAGGTTATTGTCTTCTTCGCTAAATTAGAGAAGCTCCCTGCCAGGTAAAATAGCCAGCAGGGCTTGTAAGTCTGCACCTCATCCTTGGACTCTGCTGAGTATCTCAGTGTTGGCATAGATGGGTTTGGGGTTTACTTTTCTCATGAGATCACACAGACTGCTGCCACAGGCTTGAATGGAGATCAAGCTTTGTGAGGTGGTGCTGATGAAGCAGTGAGCCGAGTGTCTGGTTTTGATAGTAAGTGACAGTCATAAAGCCATTAGTAGTTTTAAGTGTATAAAATGGAGCTTTTTGGAAAACAGCATTTGAAAATGCTATTTTTTGTCAAGAACTAGATAAAAGTGAGGCATTCAGTAAAAAGAAAAGGATAAAAGGCATTTGTTGCTGTGGAACTCATGTTAATGATTAATTTTATATATAAAGATATAGAATGGTCTTGAAATTCTCAAAATGCTATAGGAATTCTTTCTATAAATGTGTTTCTTTATATTCTTATGTATTTTCAGTTTTCTGCCTATTTGTACTGGAAGGGAAAAGATGCTTTATTAAAGTCATTTCTCGTATGTTTCCTTTATAGACTTTACAATGGGAATGATCTTACCAACCAAAGCTATGGCAGCCCAGGAATTGACGGTTAAAAGGAAACTGAGTGAGAATGCCTTGCAGGTGTGGCCTCTGGTGGACGATATGCAGGGAGGGGGAAAAGGAAGTGCTTTGTGTGTGCATGCGTGCAAACGCTCAGTCATGTCCTACTCTGTGCGACCCCATGGGCTGTAGCCCACCAGGCTTGAAGGCTTCAAAGCTTCAAGAGCCTGTGATGATGGAGGACTATACAAGATACCGAGGAGGGCCAGTTAATCCACCCTTGCATCTTCGCCATTTTGGAGGGAAATGATGAAATGAGACTTTCATCCTTCATGGAAAGGACTGTATGAAATAGCCTTTTTGTTAAATATTGAATTTAGTTCAGGACAGTGCTGTTTTGTAGTCATTACACTACAAAGTCACAAAGGTGACTTTGAAGTTCACACACCACAATGGAAGGAGCATCTCTCCACTTTTGGAGGATTGGGAGGTTTTAGATCTTGTTCTTGGACTGTAGTGATGGGGAGTTTGACACCTTTTGGCCTTAAGTGCTGTGTCTTTTCACCTGCTTATCTTTTTGCTCCCCGCCCCGGGCCATAGTTACATATCCAAGTAGGATTTCGGCTGTGAAGCCCTAGTCTGGGAGTGGAACAGAGCAAAGCGGCTCTGTTTCCAAAATAAAGACTAGA
The DNA here is from genome assembly GCA_006408695.1 of Aepyceros melampus. Taxonomy (NCBI): domain Eukaryota; kingdom Metazoa; phylum Chordata; class Mammalia; order Artiodactyla; family Bovidae; genus Aepyceros; species Aepyceros melampus. The sequence continues at coordinate 123,022 of SJXQ01001940.1, forward strand.
ATTGGTGGTGCTTAAAAAGGCTTTTTAGTGGAAGGATAGTGTTTGGGACATTGTGATATTTTACTGAGACGGTAAAACTGAATTTTTAAATCTCTTGTCATGCTGATGACGCTTTGGAACCTCTTCTTTCGAGATTCAGGCCTCCTCTCCAGTGGCACTGGGCGTAAGGATCCCCACTGTGGCTCTGCACATGACGGAGCTCTTTGACACAGCTATCGAGCAGCTGTACAGAGTCTTCACTGTGAAAGACGTGAGTAGCATCTCAGTATCTGGAATCAGAAATGCCGACACTGGGAGAGAATACGCCACTAAGAACTGAAGCTGGTTTTTGGTTTCATACGTGACTTATGTTTTTCTGATTGAAGGGATCTAGTAATCTTTAGGATAGCTCGAGGAGGAGTAAGCTAGCCTAAGGATTTGAGGGAAGAAAAGATGGGTATTTGGGAGCCAGGGTGGGGGAGTTTATCAGCATTGAGATTTGGAACAATCTACTGAGGCTGTAATTAAAAGCTATGTATTCACAATTAAAAACAACCACAGTAACTGTTATGTTATACATTTAGGTTGAAAACATGATAAGTACATGCCAGAATAACATGTCTATTGTATGTTTTGCTTGGTTATTGGTGCAAAAATTTTCTAAATCTCCCGCTGTATTAGAAGCTGAAAAGGGAGGGAAATTCCAGATGTTTGATGGAAACATCACTGGTGAATATACAGAACTGGTAAGTAATCTTAGGTTAAAGGAAAGTAAGCTAGACTCTTCAGTTAAAATGCTTTATTCATGCTGTTTTTAAAAATGCTTTGGTTTTTATCTGAGCTCATAGAAACTTGAGTGCTTTATAAAGTTGGTTATATGGCAAATAAAAAGTTTGTAGATGAAGCCTTAGTTTCATTAGCAGTTGTGACTATTTATGACTTTTAGAAGACACAAGCACAATTCCTCCCAACTCTTGGGTCTAGAAGTTTCTGGTCTCTGCCACTAGTATGTGTGTTGCCAAATGTCAGCTGCCTTCCTGTTGACAGCAGCTCTGTACTGGCTACCACACTTCTGTCTGGTGTTACTGCTATTACATTTTGGCACTAGGGACCGTCAGTCCTCAATGGTGCTGGCATATAAACCAAGTTGAGAGTGTATGTTCATTGATCGGTTCTCAAAATTTCTCCCATAGGGGCTCATGAAAGGATTTGGTGTTTTTCTATGTTGTAGTATTGTACAAAGTTTTAAAAGATGTTTTCAGTGGAATATCCCCTTTGTTTTCAGTTAACAAATAAAAAGATCGTCATGAAATGGAGATGTAGGAACTGGCCAGAAGGTATGTTATCAGCACCTTTTAAGTCCAAAAACACTTCAAGTATTCTACCCTCTACTATGAAAAGCAAATAGTGGTACTGTATGGATAAACCCTTTTCATAGTGCAGTAATGAACTTTCCTTTTTTTCCTTCCAGAACACTATGCGATAGTTGCACTGAATTTTGTGCCTACGCTAGAGCAAACAGAATTACAATTGGACTGTAAAGGAGTTCCTATCTGTGAAGAAGAGAACATGAAATTTTGTTGGCAGAAGCAGCATTTTGAAGAAATAAAAGGTTTACTGCAGCTGACCACCCTAAATGGTTGAGTTAGTTCAAAGATTTTATAAGGCATTACTTTTTTAAGCAGAAAGTATCATGTTTACCTTCTCCTCTAGTGTTCCTTTAAAAAAAATAATTTATACTAGATAAAATCCACAAACTAATACATAATTGAAAGCACTGTTTGAATCTTTATTTACTGTGACTAGACTCTGCACTGAGCTAAAAGCAAGCAATGTGAAATCAGACTGTTAACGTTACCGTCCATAGATGCTCCTCCGGGAACAGATTGCATCTCCGAGTATGGATAGTTGAAGTGTCCCAAGCTAAAGCTTGTCCTAGAGGGCCTACTTTTAGCTGTAATTTCTAATTCAGGAAGAGACAAATGGCATGTTGGTACTTCCATTATTTTACTTCAGGGTTTTTAGGGTGTGTAGCTCTTAGGTTGTGAACAGTGGCATGTTGCATTCAGAAGCATGTTGATGTGAGGGCGAGCGGGCTGTGTTGTTATGCTTCTCCCTGCAGCAGTTAGCACTTTGGAGTGGCGAGGACTGAAAAGTCTATGGAAAAAGGTACTTTTTGGCCTGCCACTATACTTCTCACGAAGTAGAATACAATGGACAAGTACATCTCCCGATTCACAGTTTTCTCATTACTTTCATCTGAGAAGACTGAAGCAAGGTATGTAAACAATTAAAAAGTCATCACAATCAGTTTAATTAAGTGCATAGAATAGCAATCAGTCATGTCAATAAAAATAAAACAATTATTTTTACATCAAGTGTGCTTTATTTCCTCCACAGGTATTCTGTTAAATAAAGCACCATTTATATACTGCCAGGCCACAGCTAAAGAGGATTCTTTACAGAATCAAATTTCTTGTGGTTGTTCCGTATACAAGTAAACTTAATTTTGATAATAAGAACCACAGCGATTGGAGGCAATCTGCCTCTATTATAAGGTACAAAACTGGCACAGAGGACACCATATTATACACAGTAAAAATGCTGTAAGTTTAAATTACATTGTACAGGGCCAGAGAACCCTGTGCCTCCCAGACAGCCATATTAAATGAAAGCCACTACAGTGAATCTTAATTACGTAAAACATATTCATTATCTGATTGCCCTTTAGAAAGTATACTGAAGATGCAAATTTTTTCATCTGAAGTTTCTGCCTGGCCAAGAATTAAGCCTATAAATCTATCTTGCCATTCAAGCAGAGAGCACTGGACAAACTGAAGCACGAAAACAGAAATAGGCGAAACTTATACAAACAGCATCAGGTGGGGGGAGGGGTGACCTTAAAAGTAGACATGCTACATCTAATGTCAAGAAGCAGCTTGGTTTCCTTTGCCAGATATCCTCGTGACCACATGGATTGTAGATTCAATGGTCCTACACAGGGTATCTAGAATGTCGTGCTGCTGCATGTGACTAAAGAGTCCTCTGGAATGGCCACAGCTGAGTGATAAAGCCACCTCAGGGTCCTGGGAGGGCAAAGCTTGACCGTCACAGCTTCTCAAGTCAGCTAAGTCAGACAGAACTGCAGAGAGAGAAGTAGAAGGGAACTCGGATTCTTCCTCAGCGAGGTTAGAATCCTTGGAACAGTGGAGGTCTTTCAATTCCTTACAGTCTTCAAACCTACCATTGTCGGACTGTTCTTCTGCATGCTGTGACCTGATATTTGATGTGTCTTCTGAAAACGAAGATGGAACTTCCATTCGGTATTCTTTAACAGAACTATTTTCAGGGGAAGGAAGATCTTGCTCGGTGCCTGGGTCGATAATTGAGGAGTCTCTCGTCTCATTGTCTGAAGTGCTAGTTGGGGTCAGGACCTCCCTGGTTTCTGTCTTCATGTCACTGATGCAGCTGTCGACAGTGTGCTCCTCATCGCTGCTAACGCGCCGCCTTTTAACAGGAGTTGCCCCTTCATCATCTGTGAAAATGAACATGAAAATTTCTCTGAAGAGTCATTAAGATCATTTTGGGGGTGTTTGCATTTTTTAGCATTTATATTCAGGAGGCTCACACAACTACTGTAAAATGAGTAGTGGAGAGTGTATTTGTCCTAAAGTCAATGCTTTATTAGCCTGCAAAGCTAACCTTTAGTTTTCTTTCTTTGGCTTCTTGCTCTTGGAGTGAGTTTCTCTGCTGCAGACAAGTCCTGCATTTGCTTAAAAGCTCTTGCAGAGTTGGAATTAGAGCCGGGTTTAATTGTTTGGGAGTATGTACCGACAGGAGCAAAGCAAGTGCCCGTAAGTCCTACAAAAATCCAAACAGACATTTTAAATTCCAAAGCCAATATTTTGACACAACTGTTAGCAGTTTAAATGCACATGTTTATTACTCGTCCAGGAATCCACCCTGGTTCCTCTGGTACTTTTAGAAGGATGCTAAAACTAGAAAGCCAGTGTTATGATACTACTGACTTTGTATTTCATTGGTTCCAAGTCTCTAATACCATTGTTCTTTGCACCACACCACTTGACTGAAGACCTAAACAGTGTTTTCTGAAAATGGAAAAAAAAAAATCAGTAATAAAACTTATACAGGAATTTTAAAAGCAAACCCTGAAAAATCCATGAACAATTTAGGCCTCATTAATCTAGGAGTCAGTTTTCAAAGATACTTGATTTCTGGTAGGTACCACAGGTCTTCTTCATGTAGTGCTATAATCCACCCTGGCCTCTAAGCATTTTGTTACTTAGAAGGCAGCTGCTGGACATGTGCCTGCACATGCTGGCGGGTGTTTCATTTTTCTACAACACAGCTTTCATGGAAGTCTACACAAGCAACCAATTCCCCAGCTTTAACTGGCTTTATAGGCAAACTATTAACTTGATTTTCAGTTCCTTAGGAGTCACAGGCACTAACAGAAACATAACAAGTAATATTTTAAAAAATTTGAGCAAGTAAAGGGAATGTCTCCTCTTAGTGGTTTTATTGCCCTTAGCATTTTATGACATTGGCTCATGTCTTAAGGTGACAGAAAGTACGCTACATACATAAAAGGCCGAGGGAACACATTTTCATTTGGTTAGTTTTCATCATATGTGACTTCTAGAGTTTGAATAAGTTAAAATTATGTATATACTAAGGCCAGATTTAGAATTGATGTAATAAGGAAAGTTTGAAGTACATGACTACTGCCTTGTATAGTTCTTACCCCATTTAAAGCAGCACTTGCTTTGGAAATTTCAACTCTGTTGGTGAAATCAGACTGCAGGTTCTGATACTGATTTATCAAGTTTGTAATAAGGGTGCTGATCAAATTGGCACAGTTAGCTTCAGAAAACACTTGACCTTGAACCTGAAAAAGAGAATTGAAAAAAAAAAAATCTCCAAAAGACCAACACAATGAAAACACAACCTTTAACTAACTGGAAATAACAAGTTGAGTTTCCAATTTGTGACATACCTTTAGAAGAAAATGTGTCATGAATGTGTAGACAATGTTGTTGTTTAGGAAAGTTCTTTCATCCATTAAGATGCATTTTATATATTCTGCAAAAACAGGATCTTCACACAAAAGCTTGATGCAGTTTTTTGACATAGCAGACTAAAGTGGGGGAAAAAGCACTCATTGGTTCAGCACTGAAATAAGTGCAAGTCTTAAACACACTGCTTATGATAGATACACATCCAAAGTCACTTAACATCTCTTTGGCAATGCCATGTGGCTTGTGGGATCCTAGTTCCCAAATCAGGGATTAAAGCTAGGCCCTTGGCAGTGAAAGCACAGTGTCCTAACCACTAGACCACCAGGGGAATTCCCAGAAAAGCCACTTTTACTGGGTTGGTCAAAACATACATTCAGGTTTTCGTGTAAGATGTTATAGAAAAACCTGAACAAAATTTCTGGCCAGCCTAATACTTTAATCTACTCAACTCTTGGTTACAACTATACTTTCAATAACTTAAATGGGTAAGTGTTAAGAAGAGACTTGTAAAAAGTCTGAAAGGCAAAATGGAACAAATACATTTTAAAAGAAATGCAGCCTTATTATCTAGCAAGAGTTAATAAGGACTGGAAAAAGACAAATGGGATGATGTTTTCAGGGGAAGAGAGATAACCAAACCACCCACAGAGAAAAGATAAAGTTTAAGAAATAATTTTATTCCCTAAAACGAGTTAAAACTTGTACTATATAATGTATAACAATAGTAATTTGTTTGGTAAATCCCTTTCCCCCACACCTTCATAAAGATTGCAATGATAAACAGCAAACCTCTTTTCCTAATTGTCACACACAAATCAGTGGGTCCCAAAATATAGAAATTGTACTAGAATTTGGTTTTCCTGTTTTCAAATGGTCATGGCTCTTAAACAGAAGTAGTATGTCTTTAAGTATATTCCCTAGTTTATATGTGTGTTTTAATAACATTATTTACATGGAAGAAAAAATGGATTATTTTTTAAAAATAGGACAAAGTTTAGATAATACTGTACATGCATATACTTGTTGTAAGTAAACTGTTTAAGGTCAACCCAAGAAATTAGGAGTCAAGTACAACTGGCACCCAGGTTTTCAGATCCTTGGTGTCAGGAAAATCTGTCTTACTCTACCAGTAGTAATAGTCTCTGCCTATGATTCTTGCACAGTACAGACGGCTTTTTCTATAGGGCTGCTAGGGGCTTTGGAAGCTTGAGGTGATTTGACTTTGTTTTAAGGGAAGTTGGAGGGGGATGATGAATTCTGTGGGAAAAAACTCAAGAGAGTAGTGCAGTGCAGCAGCAGATAAAGGAATAGGGAAGTAACAGGCAGTGGCAGAACACAGAAACCAAAGAAAGCAACCACTGAAATCAAGAATGAAAAAGCAGCAGCAAGTGGCAGAGTTGGGGGTGGAGGGGGACAGATATCTGTTCCAATTTACTGAATAAACCACTCAGCTCAGAAGTCAACCAGCAAGTTGTTTTCTGTGTTTACTATGTACTGTGACATATGACTAGCCTATCAAAGATTCCTAGTATAGAAAACAAAATGACATTTCTTTACGGATGACTCAGGTAGTCTTTATACTTGTGAAACTCACCGTTTGGGACAAGGCGGCAGAGAATCAACTATTACAGTACCATGTGACATGTATCCATTAGGAGAGCATACAGCAGACAACAGCCTGGACAAGAGGCTGGACCAGACTCAAAGTATTCTGGGTGCTAAATGCGAGTGAAAGTCATGCCAAAGGAATTAATCAGCTCACATCATCTTCTGCAAATAGGCAATGCATTCAGGCAAGAAACTGGAAGAGTAGGGTCCTTTATGCCTGATCCAAGGATGAGCCAAACCTTAGAATCAATCTGATTTCTTCCCCTTTCCCTACCATTCTTCTCCACAGTTTAACAAGCATTGTTTAGGTGCCCACATTAAGGTGTTGGCTCTTAGACTTAAGATAGGAAGGGTACAGTGTTCCCTGTTCTCAATGAGATTGCTGATAAGAAAACAAGTGCACCAGACTCCTAAAACTGCTCTAAGGTGACAGATAAGCGAGAGGCAATCAACAGTCTGCTGAAACGCTTTTTGTTAGAGGTTTCTGAATGGTGGCAGGGAGAAGAAACAGAGGTGAGGGAGACCAAGAAGTGGCACATGGCTTCTTGTCCTAAGAGCTCCCTGTCTCAGGCTTTCACCATAACTATTTATATTGACCTTTAAATGGGGAATTCAACTAGAAACAGCTTGTCTGAAATATCCTTTGTGTTAACAAATGTATGGAAAAAGAAAATTACACAGGGCAACTAGATGTCCATTGCTTAATAGTTATTTTTTCTATTAACAGTGTCTTACCTACCAAGATTTGAAAACATCCCCAATTTCTAGCCAGTCTTCAACCCAGTGTTCCTAAAATTACTGACCACCTGGTTGGATGAGATGAAACACCAAGTCATCTAAAACTCATTTTCTTTACCTGAGTCTGGCATAGCTCAGTCCAAAGTTTGGGGAACAGTGCAAGATGAAGTGGCAAACCTTCATAGGCAACTAGGACACCTAATATTTGAAAAGAAACCAGAATAGGTTATAATTATAAATTACACTACTGAGATATTAAACTCTGCAGGTACAATAGTATGGCTATTTCTAGTCGTAACTGCATATTTTCTATATTTTAGAAATACGTAAAGTATTTAAAGGGGAAGAATCCATTCCAATGTTTTAACCAGTGAAATAATTTTTAGAGTTCAGTATACTTTGACTTCATTTATTCCCATACCTCATTCCTAGAAGGACCTTCGAGAACTTAAACCAATTCAGGTTTTTGAGAATCAGAACTTTATCTGGGACAATAAAATTTACTGCACGTGGTTCCAAAGCTTTCTTGGGTTAAGTTACACTCCGCGTATTAGACCATATTACATGGAATTGCTAGAGTGCAGTGGGGACAGGGGGTACAAGTTCAAACAGGATGTGAAGAAGTAGGAAACACATCATTCTCTCCTCTTTTATCTTGTTTCTCCATTTGTAGTATATTTAGGTAAATTCTTCTCTAACAGCCCCTAGTCTCGTCCCCAGGACCCTTCGGGTGGATCACACTTAGCTGCTGTATGTCAGCATCTTATTTGAAATGGCCAAGGTTTTAACCTTTCCTTCCCTTGACTATTCCAGATATCAAATGTTTCCTTAAGAAATTAGTTCACCTAGCCCATGCTATCCTACCTCTCTCAAAACAAAGAAGTTGTAATGCCACAGTCAGTCATAAGTAAATTTTCCATCCTCCAACACTCCCATCCCCCAGGGAAATCATGGAGGAGAAATATAATACAAGTTATCTTCCTACAGTTAAAAAAATTATGAGAAACAGCTGAAGTTGGCACACATTTTCAGTACAGGGCCAAATAGTAATTACAGGTTTCCCTCAATTATTAAACCTTTCATAAGCTGAAACAACATAAAGTGAAAAAGCAATTTACCTTTTTCCATAAAAGCAAAAATCTCCTTTGCATTTCTTTTGGTTAGCAAAAAAAGGTACTAACGTAGGTATTTCGTAAAAGTGAAGTGGCATCAAGCAAACTTTCAAAAATTTGGGAATACCAGTATTTTACTCTTTGTAGGCTATTTAACTGTTGCAATTGCTCCACTGACAGCACTAAACGAATGGGTGTGGCTGGTCTTTCAATAAAATGTTATTTAAGACACTGAAATTTGAGTATCGTGTAATTTTCATGTATATCACAACATACTCAGAATCTCAGGAAAAAAAATTAAAAATTGTAAATAAAAATTCTTACTTGCAGGCAGCTCACTGGTTGTACAAAACAGGCAGCACGCAGGTTACTGTTTGCCAACCTTTGTATTAGACTACAGGTCTGAGACAATCTTAGAGAAACCAGATCAGTCATTCAGTTTAATCATCAAAGGATGCCTAGACTCCCTTTTGTGGGGAAGCCTACCTTTTATTTTCCTGTCAAGATTAATTCCATTTTAAAGACCCATAGAAACTCTCACCTTTCTCCTAACCTAACCTGGTTGGGATTGGAGGCATTTACCAATCATAACATCACAATACACAGAAGCAAACAAAGGCATGTCACCAACACTGATGGCTACAGAGAATAAAGTTCCTATATTCCCATGTTTCAGCATTATAATTATTCATAAAAGTACAGCAGGGGGTGGCAATAGGCCCACGGCCCATTTTTTCTGGCCCCTTCGCAGAGTCTGCCAACCCCTGAACTAGAGGTTGCCCTGACATAAACCCTCTGTGAAGGCAGGCTTTAACTACAATTTAAGATCCTCTAGACTTTATTCCTATTTTCCACAACTACTAAAAGCTAGCACTACCACCACCACAAAAAAAAAACATAGAGGCCTTCTAAGATGTAAGATTGTTTTCAAATAATACTGATTCAAATGTTTATTTTACAAGTGAAGAATGGAATAAACATACTAACATCTATTGTGCTAGGTAAGTCAGATAATCGTATTTAATTTTCTCATCAACTTTGGGAGGCGTTATGTTACCCTCATATTCCCCACTGTTTTGAATGAGGAAATGAGGCTCAGAAATCACTAATCTGCTCAGTGTCCTCCCCAAAGCCAGTGAGTGATACAGCTGTATCTATCCCAGACTTATCTGAGTCTAAAGCCCACCATCTTTTCAATAATCAGTTTCCCAAGCTTTAGTCATCTATGTATAATTTTCATCACTGTTTTCATATCTGTCCATCTTCTCTGTTTACTTGGTAACTGTGCTTAGATCCATTCAGAGAAGCTAATCCTATGTTGTCCTTGTCCTAGACAATGTAACATCAGGACAATCATGCATTTGGTATGAATTATTTACTTTTTTAATACAGTAAGATCTATTTCTTAACATGAAAATTATTTTCTCTGGGCCATCTTATACACTACATTCTGGAAAACACTGCCACCCACAGTGAGCTAAACAGTGAGCTCTTACATATCCTAATCCCTACTGAGCTGCACCTTTCATATCCTAATGCCTACTGAGCTGCACCTTTCATATCCTAATCCCTACTGAGCTGCACCTTTCGAAGGAAGGCCATCCCTTCAAAGCAGGAGCTTAGTTTCTTTCTAGCATTTTCACAAAGCACCGAGGATAAGGTATATCCAGGCTCTACTAATTTAAGGTAGAGGCCAATGCCATCCTAGTCCACACATTCCTCCTCCAATAGGGGTATCTCACTTACTGGGTGCAAAGCACAGGGAGATGCAAACCAGCATTCATAGGCACGTTTCCAAGCCTTACCTCTGCAAACAGGATGGGCAGACCTAAAACATACTGGTTCCTGTATTATCACTCATCTTTCTCAATTCTGTGACTTCAAGCATCCTTAACAAAGGTTCTTACCCCACCCCGTTCGCACCCACGAAGGAACCATGTTCAACAATGAAAAGCTATGCCAAACATATTTTTTCGTCAATAGTGGCACCTTATACTGTAGAGGCTGTTGGGTGCGTTATTTAAAAGAAAAGTCTTTTGTAGGTAAAATGGTAATACACATGGTTGCTGTGAGGATGAAATACTTTATATTTACTAGTTAGGGTTTCTCCTTTCTGAACTGTGTTATGATTCTCTGTCCAGCTTTCTATAGGAGTATTTATCCCATTCAAGCATTACTCATGGGAAGTGGGAGCTCTGGCCAACGGAAGGAAGCCCACAGCTAATGCTCCACTGCAAGACTGAATCAAGATATCTTAGCCTGAGAATATCACATTTGATTCTTCTAATTCCCCTATTTCTGACCTCACACCCACTAAGCAAACTATTGTTGTTTACTCGGCTTCCCATGCAGGTTACAGGAAAAAATTGCTGGCCCTAACATGTAACATTCAGATTACTGTGCTCATTCTTCTTTGTAAATTAACAGACTGGTAACCAACCCCTATATTATACATATGTCTATTAAATGTAATGATTCTATATGACCTCATATAGGTGGATGTGCTCTTGGATGGATAAAAGCTGGCTTCTAAATGACTGGCACTTGTTTAAGTACATTCATCCTAAGAAGCCTTTGGGGAAACAGCTAAATGAGCTGTTTCTCTCATCAGTATCACCTTGATATCAAAAAAGCTGAAAGATGATCAACAGTTGTGCTTTCATATTGAATTTTAATCTGTTTACTTACATCAACTATATTAATTCTAGAAACTTTGAAGATTATGGATTTTCTAGGTATATCATGTTACTTGCAAAAAATATTTTAAACCACCTTTCACTTATTAAAGTATTAAGAAAGCTTTCAAAAACTAATGTCAAGGTGATTTTTGCTTGGTGTCTAAAAATGAAAATTATGAAATCTAGGGATTTGTTAGTTTAATTTTACTTGAATATCTTATTAATCTGCATGTGCACTACTAAGGTACCTAAAAAACTTGGTATGATTAGGGTTTGCATTACCAACTTTCTGTTTTGGAAAAAAAGTTTCCTCAAATGCAAGATCAATGCATGATCATTACAAATAATTTGTATTTAACCTAGAAAATGAAAGTGTCCCGTTTTTTATCCTTAGTTAAGAATATAATCCTCTTTTTTACTTTTAACATGTACTGATCTTCCCCCTTGTTCATAAGAATGTGGTCATTCTGTATTTTCCAATTTGCATTTTCATGTGATCCAAAGTTATTTCCTATCATTTTATTTTAAAGACTATAGTATACAAATGAACTTAACTAAGCTTCTACTGACAGTCATTTGGGTTTTTCCCAGTTTTACCCAATACAAACCAAGTTAAAATAAATATCCTATGTATGTTACTATATATTTAATGAGTAGATTTAGGGTGGATCCCCAGATCTGGTATTGCTGGGGCAAAGGGCATGAACAATCAAACTTCCTCTCCAAACCAACCCCATTAATAGGTCTCCTCTTTGCCCAAACTGAGGTATCATCCAAACTTTACCTCACAGTTGGGAGGATGGGAGTAGAAAAAACTGTTTACTTTCTTTAATGTTCTTTACCATCTTACTGAATCCTAAAAACTCTGTATACTGGTATTCCTAGCCATTGATCTGATAAGGCGGCAAATATTTCACTCATTAGCTGTATGTATTTTAATTCATGGCATTTTCAACATGTTGTATTTTTAATTTTCACGTAATAAAAAATTTCAATTTCTTATTTATTGTTTCTGGGTTCTGTATCATGTTTACATGGTCCTTCAAATCTCAAGATGGTATTCATATGATCCTATGTTTTTTATTTAATATTTCTAGGATTTTATTTTTCACAATTAAATACTTAATCCTCTCCTAGGATGTATTTCGGTCTAAGGAGCAAAGATGGTATTAAAATATTGCCTCTCCCAGAAAGCTACCCAATATCTCAATACTACCCATTTTCAACTAATCTGGTATGTCATCTTTATTATCTACCGTATCCTTATGTTTGTTTTGGGGCTGTTTTTCTGCTGTTCCATCCATGTGTTTCCATAGCTGCACTGTATGGTTTTAATCATTAGATTAGTCATTCTTTGGGTATTAATGGGGGACTGGTTCCAGGAGCCCCCAATACTTAAGACCCTTATATAAAATGGTAATACAAGGATTACAGTGGAAATTTCAATCCACAGTTGGCCTTCTGAGGATATGGAAGATATTTACATAGGTGCTGCTGTGCTTCGTCGCTCAGTTGTGTCTGACCCTTTGCGACCCCACGGACTTGTAGCCTGCCAGGCTCCTCTGTCCATGAGGATTCTCCAGGCAATACTGGAGTGGGTTGCCACACCCTTCTCCAGAGGATCTTCCCGACTCAGGGATAGAACCCAGGTCTCCCGCACTGCAGGCAGATTCTTTACCCTCCCTCTGAGCCACCAGGGAAGCCTATGTACTTACGTAAGAAAGAGGAGAAAAAAACCCATACTTGCTGTTTTTATGTAAAAAAAAAAAAGAATAAAATTTTTACATATCAAAATACTGCGGTCTCAGACACACTAGTATTATCTCACTTGGCAATCAGCAGCTTTGTTCATATTCCCTGGATTCTCTCCCAGCTTTCTGTCTCTGCCATCCCCATGCCTGACTATCCTCACTTTAACAGCACTTCAACCCTCCCCTCTTGTTGCCAAATACAGTTTCTTGAAGAAACTATACAATTAAAACTCCTTATCAACTCTCTGCTTCCCAGCCCAGTTGTTAATGTGGGCTTTGCTTTCTCAAGCTCTCTCCTCGTTGCCTCTCCCTGGATAGTTATTTCAGCTAGAAGACTGGGACATAATCTCTCCATTTGCAAGAAGCATAGGGAAAGCAATGCTTTTAGTTCTTTGTTTTACTTCATATCCAAAATAATGTCCAATTTTCTTCATTAAGATATAACCACGAAAAATTTCTTTTCCTGCTCAATTTGTTAAAGGTTTTGGTTTATATATATCTAGAGCTGTCCTATGCAATACAGTAGCCACAAGTCACATCTGCTATTTAAAATTAATTTGGTTAAAATAAAAAATTCAGTTCCTTAATTACATTTCAAGTTCTGAACACTCACATGGTCAGTGGCTATCATACTGTGGATGGTGATACAGTTGGAGAGTATTTCCACCCTGCTAGAAAATTCTAAAGAACAGTCCTATATAGAGAACTAAACACCGTGAGCCAGCATAAATGTGCTTCCTGAGTGTAAGTGATAAGGAGCATAAAATATGATGAAAATTCAGTCAGCTAATGGGATGGCTAGGTATGTGTCCTTTCTTTTCCTTCCTCTCCTATGTTTAATTTCCCAGAACTATCTATTTGTGTTAGTGAGGAAGACAGTCTCACAGGGTGAAACATTCATTATTTCAAGTAGATAAGTCAGCTCCTCCCTTAACTTTTGGTATAAATCACATGGACACAATTACTAAGAACTGTTCTTGAGGTTAACATCTTTGTAAGTCTTCTCCTTATCTGGAAGCAAAACTGTCTTATTAGAACTCCTGGGTACTTCCCTACGCTTGATCGTTGCCACTGCTAGATTTCAGCTTTTTATAGCCAAGTGCCACAACTCAATTATATAATCATTAAATGGCCGATATGAACATATGCTCATCTGCCCACTCCCCGATCTTCAGCCAAAAATATAAAAAACTAGCTTATGGTAGCAGGTGAAGGAACACCCTTTCAAATCTGAAGACATTCTAATCACTTACCAATAAGCTGGTTTTTCTGAAGAGAAATTATCCCTGACAGTTGTTACCACTTCCTTCTTGGATTTGGCCCTATCTATAATGGATCAAAACCTTTTCCAAAGGAAGGAGAGGGTTGTGACTGAGAAGGAGCACAATGCATAACTTCAGGGTGCAGTAATATTCTACTTCTTGACCTGGATGGTGGTTCCATGAGTATTTCACCTCCCATTCTCTTGACACAAAAACTATGGTAAAATGGAGAGGATCCTGGGCCATCCCTAAAGGTAATAGACTCATACGACACACAGAGCCTGAGAAAACTCTGGAGATCTTGAGACAGGGGACATCTGGAGGGCTACATTTCTTCTAAAGACTTATCAGCTAGAAAAAGTCACCCAAAGGGAGCAGTCTTCTAAGAGCTCTCAGCTGCATCCGCAGAGAGACAATATTACAGAAAAATAATTCAAGGTTTTCCCCTTTTTATAATTCACTGATTTTGTTTTCTATTTCTCATATCTTCCTTTTCAAATTTCCCTTCTCACTCATCCCTCTATTTTATGAGACTTACCTCCTAATTTACTCATATATGCACCTCTGCTTCACCCTGGCAAGTCCACTTAACTTGCTCTTGGTGTTTCCAGCTCCAAAGCACAGCTGGCACTATTGATCTTATCTTATCCTCTAGATAAGGGCTGGGGAAGTCCATCTCTCTAAGCCTGCCTCCCTAAACAGAGCAGTTTTTGGTTTTTAAATTCTGCTGGGCAGATGGAGGAGGACTTGGGCTTCTGTGTACAAAGTGATGAGCCTATTCCACACTCCTTTATAAGCCAGCTGAAACTCTGGGCAGAACTATTCAATGGAAACCAGTAAGTTGGTGTTTTCTTAATAAAAATAAAAATGTTCCCAAGAATATTAATATTTTTCAACATTCACTTTAAAAAAGAAAAAAAAGATTGGCTCATTTTTTTCCTCCCCTTCCTAAATGGCTAGGGGCTTAAAATAATTCAGTGGAATTTACTGCTCATCTTTTATACTTACTCAGCTTAACTAATGTTTCAGTAAATTTTTCACAGTTGATTGCAACTCGGCATAATAGATGGATGAATTGATGATAAGAAAAGAAGTAGTCTAGCAGCATACGATCATAAACGTCATCTTTGCCCTGAAGGTTAAAGATGATAAAATGGTTGCACTTAAATTGTATAATAAATTAAAGAGCATATTTTGTGCAAATGTAATAAATTTAACTAAAAAGCTGATTAAATATTTAAATTCTATAAGAACCTAGTTTTGAATTCCAAGTTTCTATTAATGTTATTAAGATCTTAATTGTCACAAGTTTATTTTCAGTGTGCAAATGTTATCAATTAAAATTACCCCTTATTTCTATATACTTTAATAAAGTAAAACTACTGTAGGATTTTAAAATGTGACACTTGAGTTCGACAGACATATCATCAAGAAGAAGGAATTAAATTTGATTTTGAAATAAATTTCAGATTATTTCTGAAATGGTTTCTACTGTATTAACTATTTTAAATATTTTATTTAATACAAACTTCTTAAATGCATTTAAGATCCAAAGATAGTGGGCAAGACAAAATGTGAATAAAGTGGGTGAGGAAAGATAAATTAAGTGAAAAAATTGTTTAGAAAAGTCTTAGAACTAAGATAAATTATCCTGTGTCGATGTTCCTTCTCTCTATAATTTAGAATTAGCACTATTTTAGAGTAAGTATTAGAGAACCACAATCAGGCTACAAATGATGATAAATCCATCAATCAGTGATAACTGGGCTTAGGTCAAAGAATTATATTAAAGGGCAGTAAAAGGAGTCATTGATTATATGGCAAAATATAAACAGTAGTCAGTACCTAACTTGATCTTTCAAATTTAGATATATGACCCATTTATAAATTTAGCCTAGTGACAAATACTAATGAGACTTTCTGTTAGGATATTTTTTGAGGGGCAAAAAAAACTTACTACTTGTGCTTATTATTGATTTTGCAAATATTCAACCAACAATTCAGAGCAGGAAAAAGTCCAAATGAGTCTAACCTCCTTAGGATCCAGAAAATGATCATTTAAGTCTAATATAATGGCCAGAGGGGAAGTTCTAAATTACTGTTTACTAGAGAAACATGGTTTTCCTGGCATCCCAACATACCTTACTGGTTTCCACCATTGTGGGCAAGAGGCACATATTGAGTTCAGGGCGCGGAGGCCGAATATTGCTTTTCCCTCCTATTAGCTTGATATTTTCTCGACAAGGGAAATAAGGTCCAAGAGACACTAAGACATTAAAAGTGTACAATAAGAATAAATGGAAAAAATAAATCTCCATGTTTCAGTGTGCAGAAAGATTAAATGCCAACCATGTTCAAGTACTGTACTAGATGAATACATACTTGGTATATTACTGTGATGATAAGTACAATGGTTGTGCTGTAGAAACGGAACCAGAGTATGAAGAAAGTCATGGGGACTCAAAAGCACAAGTTCCTTGAGGACATCTGAAAATAAAAACACAATGTGGGCATTAAAACCTGAAGTGTGGACCTGCTATCTTCAAATTCACCAGTCCTACTACTGGGGTAATTGATGGTAGTGTAGCAGCTAACAAGTTTTAATGAGTCTCAGACTGTCTGAGCTCTCAGCCCCAGGAAAAACTGTCTGATGCTTAACCAAAAATGGATCCACAGAGTTATTAACCACAACAGGGCATCATTAAGAAACAAAAGTTTAAAACTTAAGAGAAGCACCAGGGACAAGTACAATGGAGGAAATATTTAATGCACACTGATTATGTTTCTTCATAAAATCAACCAAAGCAAGTTTGAAATTCTTTGGATCTGCAAATCCTTAATCAATTTTGAAGTAACCCTCTCTTCTTGATGGAGCAGTACAGGCCAGTAATTCTACAGAACATCAGGTGACCTGCCATGATTAACTGCTCATATATATCTACCATTTTGAGAAACTGTAAACAAATAGCTACAGTCTCTAAAGATGACTTAAATAGCTTATAAGACAGTTTAAAAAAATGCAGTATGAATATAAACCATGGGTTTCCTTTAATAGATATAAATTATCATTTTATTATAAATATGCAATTAATAAAAAGCTAAAATACTCAGGAGTCCAAGAGCTACTACTACTAGGAAGTATCTTTAGGCAAAAAGACTCACTGAAATAATCACCCCAGCTCTTTACAATGTCAGTTCTAATCTGTAAACATCTGCATGATTCTATACTGTTTATATAGATGGGAAGATTTCAGAGCTGGAAGAGATCTAACCTTAGGTCAGCATGTCCAGATATATGAAGTGACCTGGCCTATGATGACATAGTTAATTACTGATATGTTAAGAAACAGAATTCTATTTTCTTAAGAGTCTGCTGGCCAGTCTAAGTTACTCATAAAAAGTACCAATGTCTTCCAAACGCTACAGAACTAACACTACATCTTATATACATACACAGGATCCCATAAAAATGTTCTTCCATTAGGCTTTTACACAGGTTTATTTTCCAGGTAACTTACCTATACAGGCATTTCTAAGTTCTGGAGGGCTATAGGAATTAAGAAGAGTTAACAGTTTATGGGCAAATTCAATTCGCTCCTGCCACTGGATTAATGCTTGCTTCACATCTGCAAACACAAAAGCATATGTAAATATGCCATCTGAAGTCAAACTTCTTCACAATTATTTTCTGTTGTAAACTACAGAATGCTAACACTAAAACATTCAAATTTATTACATAAACATCTTTAGTGAAAGCTAAGTGATTATTTTTATAAGACAGCTACTATTGTTAAACTTTCTAGATTTCTTAAAACACATATTTTAGTGATGTTATGTCCCATTTTCTAGAAATTCACATACATTTCAAAGTTTACATGACTTTACAGGGACACAAGAGATAATTGTTTTATAGTTATTTCTCTTGATCTAATCTAAGCCATGGAAGTTTCCAGCTGGAGAACCTTCACAAATACTCACGTTATTACTGTGCTTGGAAATATTTTCCAGTCTCCTAAATCTTTTTTAAATATTTTATTGGAGGATAATTGCTTTACAATATTGTGCTGGTTCCTGCCATACATCAACATGAATCAGCCACTAGCATGCTTGCTTATTTTTTAGGCACAAATAAAGAAAACAAACAAGAACATTCCAGCTTTACATTAGGAGATCACATACATTTTCCTAATGGTTAGCTAACATCAGCCTTGTAAAGACAAATTCTCTGAAGCATGTGGTTTAAAAAGTCTTATTTCACTCTTTAATTGTTAAACTAATAAAAATAAGTAGGATTAAGCAAACCTTTTCTCTGAAGATATGGGCGTGTAGACTTCAAAACTGAAAGGAATATTGACAGAAGTTCTACCAAGTCTCCAGTCACATGGCAAGCTGTGGCTTCATGATACATCATGTGCAGTGTGTTGAAAGACTACAAGTGATTAAAAAAAATGAAAAAACTTCATTCCACTTTTATTTTATGGAGCCACAAGAGTACCACTCATCCTCTATGACATGTTTTCAGACTCAGACTATGAGTGTGTCTATGTGCACAAAGCAAATGTATCTGCTTTCTACCTACAAGTCAAAGTCCCTCATTCAGCTCTTTTAAAGCACAGAACAATCCTCACTCTCAGAGTTTGATATTTTGTGTTTACATTTTACTTTGAACAATTAATTTATTTAATTAGATTTTTATGGGGGAGGGGGTAGTGGTTTACTGTTTGCTCTAGGTACACATTTCTAAGACTGCAAGTTTCAAAGATTACAAAGCAGCAGTAACAGGAAGACTGGGGAGAATAGGCTACTGCTTTAACTAACTTTCAAGAGTTTCTATGAAAGACAATGGTGAAACGCTGTCAGTCACAGTAGGTCTAAAACAGTAGCAGTAAAATGGTAGGTCTAAAAGAGGTAAAAGAACTCCAAAGGTAAAATTCCTTTAATCATATTGGCTTGTTAAATCTTTCGATTCCTTTAACTGTACTAGCTAATGAAACCCTTGGTTTCTATTTCATTGTACACCAATGCATCGTCAAATCAGTTCCCCATAGCCTATACACTACTCGCAATTCATAGCTGAAAATTCATAACCTAGAATCTGTGGCAGTACATAATCTGAACGACGTACTCATGTGACATTTAATGTGTTAGTTGTGAGGACAGAAACTGTGACAATCTTGTTCACTGCTATATCCCCCGTGCCTAGCACAATGCCTGACAGAGTAGACATTCAAACAGCTGTTGAAGAATTAAGTTCTCATTACTCTTCTTCACATACTTTTGTTTTAGCCAGAAAGACTTTGCTCTTGTTGAATACAACCAATACTTTCTTACCTTTGTGTTGATTAAATCATTTATGTTAATCCTTTTCTATTTTGTCTCTGCAGGTTCAGATTCTTCAAAGTACAGTTTCATATATTGTATCCTTATTCTATAATACCATCAACTGAAAAAACTATCCTACCTCTTAATTTTCATGGTGCCCTTGGTATGTACTCTTTAACCTTATCTCCATTATTAGACTAAAGGGTACAATGCACCTCTGTGGACTTAAAATTATCTTAAGAGTTGTGGATGTTCAGTAATTACAGGAAGAATAAATAGTTGATTTTTAACCACCTACAGCAGCCTCACTAGCTTCCTCTAATGAGGAAGGCAAATAAGCACACTCTTGAGAAACTGTGTGTCAAGTCCTACAAATTTCATTCACTTCTAGTCCTACAAATGAAATGAATGTATGTAATTGTTATGGAAAAAGAAAACAGCACGCTTAGTACCATGATGTAGCTATTCTTAGAATATAAATTAGCATTTACTGATTTGCATATTTAAAATCCAGATACCTATAAAACAACCTATAATAAACTCTAAATATACCAAAAAATGTTTTGGTGAGAACATTACATTGGAATAAATCTACAGTAAAACACAATAAAGCACTTGCCTCAGTCATCAGGATTAACCCTCGATTAAATACAACAAGAAGTCTGTCTTCATCAGATTCTAATAGTATTCTGAAGGCACTAGAAAAATATATAAAGTCCAGTTTGAGAACTCTGAATCAGAACAGAACACTTACATGCGGGAAAAAAAAGAATAAGTAAATTGTCATTTTGGTTCTCTACTTTCTCACCTAGAAAAAAAAACAGCTACATCTAGTCCTTAGAAATTTAATAAAAAGATAATATTTAAAAAGAAATCTTCAATGCAACCTGGGGGGTGGACCCCAAAACTTCTGTTGGTGCTGAAAATAATCTACATAATAATCATCCATAAGTAGGTTCATTACTCTTATTAACAGACTTTCACTATTAGTACAGGAAACTGCTATTATGTAGTACAGTCAGAAATTCTACTTTAGTGAGATGCTTTTCTTTCCTTTTTAAAAACAATAATCAGGAAAACTCCAAAATTTTCTTTGGAATTTAAGTAGCAAATCTTGGGAAAACAATGTTTCAAAATTAATGCTAAAATTTTGAAAGTTTTCTTAAAGAGTCTTGGCAAAAGCAGTTAATTTGATCTTATGTACTAACAAAGTTTTCTGAAGAAGATAACCTTATCTATTATGGGTTGATTACCTTAAGATTCTACAGTGTTCAACAGAGTACTGCCAAAAAAAATGTGTGTTTAATAAAAGACGTCAGTCCCAAGTCTCAGATGCAATACACAGAAAAGAAGTTAATATAGACTTTATTTCTGCAGTTAAAGGGAATTACGTGTAATTTGTAGCTATTCAGTAATTTCTGAGCTCTGAACAATTAACTGTAACGATGATGTTTTGTTATTTTGGCTAATTCCTATAGTTAAAAAAGATAGATCTGGGCTAAATAAAAGAAAAGTATCTTAACAGTGAAACTTATTCAGAGATGGAGTAAGCTATCTAGAGGCCTTTAGAATTGACTGTCCAAGCGTAAGTTAGGATGAACTGCCAAGAGAGAGGATTCAAGCTTTAGGTGGAAGATCATACATTAAGGTTCCTTCTAACCCTAATGATTCTGATAAAACACACAGAGACAATCCAAATCAAAATAAAAACTACTGAAAAGCAGCTAGCTAACTCTCAAAATACAAAGTCTGCCTAAGTGTCAAAAGGTTTAAATGATTTCCCAATAACCTTAAAGAACTGGTAAACTTTCACTTATAAACAATTTAAATTATTTCTCTTTAAGTGTCAAAATGATGTTCCCTTACTTGGAAAAACAAAACAAAAACATCAAAAAATATCTTTTTACCTTATTAAAGTAGTCCAGCAGGAGCGGCCATCTAAGCAGCGCAAGTAACAACTTATGGTTGTTTTCTTAAACTGTTTAATATCCTCTAATTCTTCTTCTCTCATATCTGGCCTCTGAGCTATGAACAGTTGCATCAGGTTAAATAGTTCTTCTACTGCCTGAAAACAGTAAAAAGCATAGTGATGACCTTTTAGCCCTGTAACATTTTACAGTATCTGTTTCTCATTTGTAAGTGTTGTGCTCATTTAGCTAGCTCTTAAAATTATACAAATTAACTTAAATTGCAGTGGCATTCATAAACAATTAAAAAATTAGCAATGGATTCTATTTTAAAAATTTAATATATTACTCACTAGAAGAAAATTATCTTAAAATAGAATTTCAAGATTAAAAACTACAAATACAGTTCAACTTTAGTCCTAAAACTATTTAAATTACTAGTTTTTGCAATGTCAAATGTATGTTCCAGAGACACAATGCCAATCTTTTATCCCTTTTAAATGAGAAATTATTACTTTGTCACAAAGATTTCACACACCTCAATTACACCCGAATACTGTTTTTTAGAAACTCTTTGTGGCAATATTTAGAGTGATCTTTCCAGACTGACAGATGATCCAGTTTTGGTCACCTGATGATGAACCACTTTTGGTACTTAATATATTCACTTTCTTTATTATAGGCATTCTACTTTCTTGACAAAAAATTAGATTATTCTTTCTGGGTGAGAAAAACAATTCACTATATTATGTCTAAAGGACAGTTAAGGTCCTTTATTCCTTCAACAGGAAAAAAGTACAGCACCCAATTCAAGGATACCAATATTTAAAATACCATTTACTATAGTCATTTGATTGAGCTTTTAAGTAAATCTTGAATGTCTTGAAAAAGTTCCTTCTTCTACACTCCCATCACCTCCCATTTAGCAAAGAATTTCTCCTATAAGCAGTTTATGGCCTTTGGGTTGACAACAGCTTGAAAAAGGGTTCTGCACTCTGCTTCCAACCTCCTTCCCAGATTTATACCCTCTTGGTGTAAACCTGAGTTTACAACAAAGAGTAAGAAGCAATAATGGAAAGAAGTATCTAAGAATGACAGCCTAACATGGAGAGAGGAAACTTTAATATAAAACCTATAGTCTGCAAAGAAAAAGGAATCAGACTTAGATGGTATTTATTTGTATTCTGACAGGCCCACCTCTTAACCATTTCATTCACTTGAATGTAATGTGAACAAGTGAATGGGCTTCCCTGGTGGCTCAGATGATAACGAATCTGCCTGCAACACAGGAGACCTGGGTTTGATCCCTGTATCGGGAAGCCCCTGGAGAAGGTAATGGCAATCCACTCTAGTATTCTTGCCTGGAGAATTGTCCATGAGGTTGCAAAGAGCCAGACACAACTAAGCAACCCAGCAAGCAAATGTGAACAAAGAAACCAAAAAAACAAAAAACCCTAGGGAACATTTTCAGCTAAGAAAATATTGTCTAGCTCACAGCTTAGCAAAGCATGTACATCTTGATAATAAATATCTAAATAGTAAATATTCACTTCCTTAAAACTATACCACAAAGCTTAATTTTCTGATTAGGTATATTTGAAAGACTCATTAACAAAACTACAAACTAACATAGATAAGTTCCACTAAAGAGAAAATTTCAATCATCAAACTAAAAAAAATTATCTACACGCTCATCAGTTTTTTCCCCACTATCAATTTCATAACAACATTTTACAAATATAGTCAAGAAAACAAATACCCCTTTAAGAACAGTTAATTAGACTATACTCCCATATTTTGTCACTACACCCCCCAAGGGGAAAAACAGGCATTTCCAATTAATTTGAGGATACAGATACAAGAGTTATCATTTTTACTCACTCCAGGGTATTGGCTGGCATGTGGTGTAAGATTCTTAAAGGCCCACTGAATGTTCTGGTGAGAAGCCAGTTGTCGTGTAAATGCAGGAGACTGCTCACAGCAGAGCCTCAGAATGCCATAGTAGGCAGGCAGCATCCCACGGTTAAAAAGCACCACATCCTGATCATCATGGTCAGCAAGGATGTAATTGAAGGCAATGTTCTTGGTTACCACTGGGTTCTGAACAATAAGGCGGATATTCTCTGGACAGTCAGCACACACATTGTACCAAAACGAAAGCAAAGCCTGTTTATTGTGATTTGTAGCTATTGCTGGCTCAGAAAGTTTAGGCTGGAAAAGGTTCCACAAATCCATGAAATATGTGGAAAACATCAGCTTCTCAGTTTTGGAAATTAAACAGTAAGTCATAAAGCTAAAATAGGGCACTAGCTTTGTAGTGCCATGAACAGCAGCATCAACATAAAGTTTGGCTCTTGAGAGCAAACCAAGGAGCACGTTGTAGACCTGGTGTAGGACTACTGTTGTGTCTGGACTGAGTGGAAGGTCACGGGTTGGGATGTGCAAAGACCTCGTTGACCGGAACATCTGGCGGAATGAATTGCTTGGTATAAGGGACACCAGAAGATAAGCTGCAGCTATAAAATGTAAAACAAAACTGTCAGATGTTTATAAGATATGAAATAGACTGAAGAGCAGTCATTAAACACAAAGCCACTCTTCCCTGTAAAAATCAAAATGAATAAAAATTAAAAGAGACATGAACATCTCTTTTAATATCTTTCTGCTCTACCACTCATACCAGAAAAGATCCCAAGGGATGACAAAACCAGACGCCTTCCATTCTGTCACTACATTTTTAAGTGGTGACAACAATTGCAGTAACTACTAGAAAGTTTTAAACCTCTTTTGTTTAGCTTTCCCAAGATACAGAATTTTCCCATTTATCATTTTATTTCTTCTCAGGGAATAACACAGTTTAATAGGAAGAACACAGCATTTGGGGCCAGAAGACCTATGCTGTCTGACAGGGTCAAATCTTTAATTTAAGGCCTTAGTTTTCTTCTTCCTTATCAATTATTACAAAATACATTATTTTGTAGATAATGGTAAACTTACATTATAAAAATAGAATTTATCTAAAAGAATTTTGTAGTATAAAGATTATACATACATATGCCAATTAGAGAATACCAACTTTGGAAAATCTTCAGAAGTCTTCTAGGCTAACCCTGCATGCAAAGAAAAGAATCCCTTCCTTCAACATATCTGAAAAATGTTATTAAGCCTATGGTATAATTCTGAGAGGATGACTCATTAGTTGAGTCCACCTGTAAAAGGAGTTACTATGAGCTAGGTACTTTATAAATATTATCTCATTTAATCTGCACAATCATTCTGGATGTAAGTGATGATACATTGGAAAATTTGAATCTTGGAGAAGCAAAGACCAAGATCACACAGATAAAAAGAGGGGGGCCCAGATTTTGACCTTGAGAAATGATGATGATGACAATGATAATGGTAACAAAAACAAGAACTGCTAGAATTTATCAAATTCTTAAATTTAACAATACAGCTTTATGTACTTGGTATTACTTTTATTATCTTCACTTTTACTCAGACTTAAAATATTAAGACTACCCAATTTTACACAGTATGGCAGAAATGGAATTCAAACTCTGATTGTCAGACTCATGAGTTTATCTTCTTACCAACATTCAATACAGAGCCTTCTCAAGGTATCTAACGGCTTAGCACAGCCCCTTTCAATACATCTACTAATTCTGTCTCCCACTATTATACCTATAATTTGATAATTTCCTTTGTACTGCCAAAGTAAATGATGTTAGGGTTTCTAAATTAACTGTATACTCTTTACAGATTTACTTCAAATTAGACTTAACTTTTGCACAACACTCCATTTTCTATATATTTATCAACTAACTATACACTGCTCTGGTTAGTCTGTTTCAGTTAGGCTCAATCTGGTATGTATTTCAAATATAAAAACTTGGCATGTAGGTGTCATCTTGAATAATTTTGTATAAAACTGCAATTGAGAAAAAAAATTTTGATTAAAGAAACTGTTCAGTTTAAGTTAAATACTTTTAACCCAATATTTTATTGTAAAAAAAATATCAAATACCCTGAAAGGTTGAAAACACTATACTAAATAAATGACCCATGGACCCACCACATAAATTCTATAATTAACATTTTGTTTTGCTTTATCAGATACTTAACCATCTACTTATTTCTATAAAAGTTCCATACTTTTAAATTAAAAGGTAAGTTCTGCTAGGGAGAAAACACAACTTTTAAGTTATATCTATCTTTGAGAACAAACATGAAGGTCAATATGAAAGAACAGACCATCTTTCTAAAAACTGCCTTGCTAGAATATAACTTAAGAATTCCCAGTTCTAGAGAACTTATAATAAAACTTCCATTTCTACGAGGTAACTCAACTACTCTAGGGCATCTATCATGTCACCATTTTTCTTTTCTCTAAACATTTTAAACAGTTATTCTTTACAATTTTGTAGAACTTAAAAGTATTTCTATGTAGCTTTTCTTCTATACATGTTACTCTAATTCTTACTGAGTTATACTGACTCTATTTAAATATTTGGCTCCTATGTTCAAACATTCAAAAGCATGCTTTCATATTTCTACAGTCTTCATTATTTTAATTTTTAAATGATGCATAACTATTTCCTATCTAAACATCTAGTTTTAATTTTTCACAATTATAACTAATGCTATTGGACATTCATATACTGGATGAATGAATCCCTGAAATGGTATTACGGAGGTGAAAAAGGGAAAAAAATTGAGGATCTTGGCACATAGTGCTAAACTGCATTTTATAAGGATCATAGCAACTCACAAAGTTCCGCGATGTATGAGATGCTTTCTTCAGCACTATTATGCATGTTAGGTATACCAGCTAGGTAAAAAGCTTTCCTTCCCTTTTTTTGGGGTGGGGAGGAGGAAAGGTGGTTCAATATAGGTTTTTAATTGTTTTATGGTCTGGAGTCAGGACATAAATACCACCATGTGTCTGCTCTTACAAATATCCCATTACTGTGGTGTCGCCTAAACTGACAAGAAAAAAGCCTACGAACAGCGCACTGCTGCCAATCCATGTGTACCCGTGCCTGACACAAGTTCTCCCACTTCTACTGTGACAGTATTACTACAGTCATTACTACTACAGTAATGTCTACTGTATTACTACTATTATTACTTGTAGTGTACCAACACTGGCACATTACTATTAACTCAATTCCACACTTTAGATTTTAATAGTTTTGTCCTCATGTTGTTCTGCTTCTAGGATACACCAGATTCAGATGTCATGTCTCCTTAACTTCCTCTTGACTGTGACACTTTGTCAGACTTTCTTTTGAAGACCATAGTAGTTTTGAGCAGTGGTCCAGTATTTTTGTACAATGTCCCTCAAATGATTTTATGTGATGTCTATCGTGAGTAGACTCAGGTTATAGGATTTGGGGAGGAAAACCACATTATGAAGTGCTCCTTGTATCACATTATACCAAGGGCACATGCTATCAAGTATGACTTATCAGTGACACTTTTAACCTAATTACCTGCCAGAGTTAATGTTTGTCAAGTTTTTTCACTTAAAAAGTTATTTTTCTCTATTCGTAATACTCTGTTCTTTGAAAGCAAGACACTAAAGCTGATACTCAAAGGGTATGGAATTACACTCCACCTTTGGAGGAGAAAGATATACAAAACTGATTTGGAATTCTTCTGTATGGGGGATGTGCCTTCTCATTTATTTGTTTATTCAATCATTCATTTGTATTAGCATGGACTCATGGACATTTATTTTATACTTTGGATTACAATTCAGTGCTATGTTAATTATTTTTCGACCCAAACTGTTCCGGTTTGGAGACTGGGAGATCTTCAGGTTGGTTCTATGTCCCTTCAACATAGCCTCATCATTGTTTTTGGAGCACTTCATTACTTTCTGGTTCTACAAGATGCTCCAGGCTCATCTTGTTTATTCCCTGCCCTAGTCCTATAATCAGCCATTTCTCCCAGGAACTGTGATTCATTTTACTAGAAATGTTATTCAAAAACATGGATCTGGGTATTCGATGTGCTTGCTGCGTATCAGAGTGTCACTCATTGTTTGCGCTCTCAACAGAAAACTAGGAAATACAATTTTAATGACTAAATTGAATGATTAAAGAATTTTAAACAATGAACCACTTCTTTATTTAATACTATCAAAATAAAACACTGTGTGTATTTATGAGCAGTTTCCTATTATGTGAAATATCTATTTTTGCTATTTGTCCATCTGTCTTCCAAGATCTTTGCTTATTCCCTTCTGGCCTGGATACAATAAAGACAGTTATCATTTAACTCCCATAACTTTAGAGAATATTTTCTCTCAGCTTGTACTGTTTCTACTGCTACTTTTAGCCTTCTCAAGTTTTTTTAAGACAAGATTTTCTGATCCTTTACTCTCTTCACTAATGCTGATCATGCTTTTGTGGCTCTACCAAAAAAGGAAACAAAAATGATAGTGGTGGTGATGTCACCCAAGAAAAGACAGTTTCTTATACTTAAAAAAAAAAAATTACAGATATTTGTAAAATATTGTCATAGGTTTTCAAATACTAATAAAACTTTGGCCTTTAAAACAGTATCTCAAAAATAAACAAACTGTATCTCTAAGAGTCTTTTTGCATTATATACAACGAGCATACTGTAATCACCTTAAAAACAAAACTTGGAACAAGAAATGGTTTGTTATATTCTGAATATTTGACTTACAAGTCCTGACTCTAGGATAATTGTGAGCCAAAAGAAACCGCTCAACCCAGTTTTCCATATTCTGTAGAACCCAGCTGTGTGCCAGTTTGTTTCGGGGTGTCTGCACTGCTAACCAATCCAGAATTGAGAAGGATTGTATTCAATCACCTACAAGTAAAATGACAAGAACAGAATATAAGAATAAGTGAATGAGGAGTTACTCTTTCAAACTTACTTTTGGTATATACATTAGACACTTTAAAGCTAAAACAGTTTCCTGAAAACTAGAACCTGAAAGAAGTTTCACACTCATGTTTTTTTCTCCCATTTTTAAAGCAATTTATTTTTATTAACAGGAATATGTTCAAAGAGTATTTCTCAATAGTTTACAAAATCAAATTATATTAACCAAGGATTTTAACAAAGGACCAATAAGAGAAACCCAATGACTTTTAGGTCTTAGGTTAACAAACTTATTTAAAAGTGTTTTCAGGGCTTCCTTGGTGGTACAGTGGATGGGAGTCCGCCTGACAGTGCAGATGACATGGGTTCAATCCCTGGTCCGGGAAGATCACACACGCCACAGAGCAACTAAGCCTTTGCAGCACAACTATGACACTGTGCTCTAGAGCCTGGGAGCTGCAACTGCTGAGCTCACATGTTGCAACTAACAAAGTCCAGGTGTTCTAGAGCCTATGCTCAGCAACGAGAGAAGCCACTGCAATGAGAAGCCCTCACACCACAACTAGAGAGTAGCCTCTGCTTGCCACAACTAGAGAAAAGCCTGTGCAGCAACAAGAACCCAGCACAGACAAAAATAAATAAAATTAAAAATTTTTTAAAGTATACATTAAAGTGCTTTAATTCCCTGAAGTTTCCATCTTTACCTTTCTTATTGTTTGACCAATCTGCTACTGTAATTGAAAATGAAACTAGCTCAGTATACTGCTGGAAAGATTTTTTTTCCTGGAAATAGGAAATCTAAGAATCTAGAGCAAAGGTTGGGAAATTATGGATCGCAGGACAAATTCTGTGGTTTGCTTGAGTTTGTACTGGAACATAGCCATGCCCACTCATTTATATTTTGTCTATGGCTGATTTTATCGTAAAACAGCAGTTGAGTGGTTGACAGAGACCGTATGGCCCACAAAACCTAAAATATTTATATCTGGCCTATCAAGAGAAAAAGTCCACCAAGCCCCTGGCCCAGCAAGTGGGCATTTCCAAAACTCAGTAAGAAACTCTGTAATCTCAGCAGTAATTCTGGAAGAAAGGTAGTGGTTGGTGCTTCCTCTGTATTTTCTATCAACTACTAAAAGCAGCTAGTTTTTATTTCTAGGGCTTCTACCACTTCATGGAATCTTTGAGAGTAGGGGAATGAGAACCTCATATGGACTAAAGGTTGTTTATGATTCTCTAACGTCTTTAAACATCTGAGACACTAACCAGGAACTCTTCTTTCTCTAGATCTTCTGTCTAAAGCATCTTTTCTTCTCTTTACCTGTGACTTACTAAAACCATTTTGAGTTACCCAAGCAAGAAGAAACTAGTAATTAAAATGGGAGTGACTGTGTTAGAAAAATAAATACTAGAACATCTACAAGACTTACCTCCCATATCCTCTGCAGAATGTAAGATGCAAAGGGAGGCATTCCTGGAGGTCCACCGGCAAACTCCATTAGCATAGTCAACAATTTAAAGAAAGGATTGGCTGCCTATAAAACACATACATGACTGCATATTTAGATCTGGTGAATCAATTACTTTCCCTAGAAAACAAATGTAACTCTTCTACAGATTACATTAGAGAGATCAGTACTCATACATATGAACCTGAACTACCATAAAGCAGCAGGATGAGCTCAGGATACAGTGTCAATTGCGTGGGAGCCACATGTAACAGAAAACGTAGTTTTCTGGATGTCAATTTAGGGGGGAAAAAAATTCTAGTTAATGAGACAACCATGTTTATAGAAAAACTTAGATTAAAAGTTTCCTGTAGCAACTTTTGCTCACTGGGGGAGAATTCCTATTAATATTTGAAATGTATTCTCAAAGTAGCTATAACATTTACATTTTGAAAAAAATACAAACTTATCCACCTAAGCAGAATTTTAGTTAGTTCACTTTCTTCCAAGGTACAATACGATATATGCTTCAAACCAAACAACTTTAAAGCTTAGTACCAGGCGACACACTGATATGTTAGAATTATATGTTAATTTAACTGGGAAAATGACATTTGTGATAAGACACGAAGAGGTAATTCAATTTATTCAAGTTATATAGTTTAAAATAGGTTACTATATTATGGGGGAAACCTTGATAAATTTTTCCTCAAGAAGAGTTAGAAAGATTCATCTGAAAGCATGGTCAGTGCTCACAGTAATTTGAAAAACATGAATTAACAAATGTCTACATACCTCAGGAGTCAATTTTGCTATTGATGTGAAAAGCATAGATACAATCTAAAACAAAAAAAGGGGGGGAGGGGAGAATT
Organism: Aepyceros melampus; assembly: GCA_006408695.1. Taxonomy (NCBI): domain Eukaryota; kingdom Metazoa; phylum Chordata; class Mammalia; order Artiodactyla; family Bovidae; genus Aepyceros; species Aepyceros melampus. Next base: position 153,596 of record SJXQ01001940.1, read on the forward strand.
TCAGAATATTCTTCCAAAAATTACCAAAAAACTTTGACTGTTTCTCAGTACTTACATGTTCTGCAAGTCGATTGTTGTATCGACAAAGGCTGAAAATCAGATTACAAGTTTGTCTTATATTGATGCCATCGCGAATATGTTGAAACAAGAAGGGAAACCCCTGTCAAAAGCAAAAGTTGTTCATTTAAGAATTGTTTTGTTATTTTGGGGATTATCAAGTGGTCTAAATATTAAGAAGGTATTACCTTTCCTCCTGTTAATGCCGCCATGTCAGTCTGTGACAATGTCAAATGCCTGAAAGAAAACATTAGTGGAAATAAGTTTTTCTTTCCTCTATACTAATTTAGAGCCATTTGAGTCATGATACATAACAACACTGATGATTCAGTTACAAGTATACCAAGACACCATCACAGAATGATTTTTGAACTTTCTGCTAGCTGGATTTGTTCATTAGACACCTTTTGGACAATTTTTCAAAATTCCAAGATTTATATATAGAACAAATCTACTTTATTTCCATTTAATTAACTCAATATGTTCGTGCACTAGGATGGATTTAATTTAGAGAGCTTTTCTGACATGAGGACCTTTAAACAAAGCAAACTTTGAAGAAATAAAGAATTTCACTTTCAAGTTTTAAAATTATTGCATATTTCTTCAACTTAGTAAATAAAACTTCAAACACATACAAAAATAGTGTAAGCATCCAACAGTCAAATTACCAACTCATGGTCAGTGTTGTTTCATTTGTACCTCCTACTTAATCAATTTGAACTGTTCTGAAACAACTCAGATATTGTATCACTGAGCCCATAAATCAATATATATCTCAAACATAAACTTCAAAAATGTAACACTACCATTATTCACACCTAAATTAAAATTCCTTATTATCATACAAGATCCAGTCAATGTACAATTTCCTCAAGTTTCTAAAAAAAAAAAAGTTATAATTTGTTTGAATCAGGATCCAAATAGTCCTCTGTTGCCATTGGTTGAAATATCTTTTACATCGCTTTTAAGACAACTGGTTTCCCCTCCGATTTTGTCTTTATCTTGCAATTTAATCTGCTGAAGAGTAGGTGATTTGTCATGTAGAATTTCCCACATTTCCATCTTACTGATTATATCCTGTGTTGTTTTAACATATTCCTCTGTCCCCATTATTTCCTGTAAACTGGTAGTTAAACCCAAAAACTTGATCAGATCTAGGTTTGACTTTTTAATTAAGAATACCTTGTAAGCAGTGGTATGAACTTTCATCACGAGGCACAATGAAAAGTTGTCCCTCTTTTTCTAATGTTTTCAGCCCACAATGATAATTTCCTAGATCCATTATTTCATTTGGGATGCAAAATACTAGTATCCCAATTCCAGCACTACCTGCTCATTTATTAGCTCGAATACCGCTATGACGAGGAGCATGTCTCATTTACAATCTGGTTGCCATGAAGTATAATTCTTGCAGGTAAGATAAACACTTGATCCTATTCCTTTATTAATATGCTTTCAAAATTATCGTTTGGTTTAATATACTCCAAAGGTTGGCATTAATTTTTAAAATTTTGCTTTTAGGTATCATTATGAACTCATGGATGTAAACATCCGTGACGTGTTTTAGTCCACTTGCAGTTTACTTCTTGTTATTATTGATGTTCAAGTTGTCCAGTCTGTGACCAGTAGATACTTCAAGTTGACTCTTAAGACCTTTTAACATGACCCCAGCAGCTTTGATAGCCTCCCTGCTTTCCAAAATGACAAAATGTTCAAGGCTTCCCATTTATTTCTTGCCCAAAACCTGGAACTGGCCATTTTCCTAAGGAACCTTGATTTTTTTTTTCAGTGGTAAATGATATCTAGATGCCAGTGGCACTCATTGATTTTGGGTCGGACAGAGTTTCCAGACGTTTTCAGAAAATGGAGATACAGAATACATTTTTTGTTTGCTTAAGACAAAATATACCATGAACTCTACTGATATTGCCAAATTCAAATTTAGTGTTAAAGAAGATAAATAAACATTTTACAATTTTATATTGATATTTCTCTTTTCTTTTTCTGAAAACCTTGGTTTCTAATGATGTTAACAATTATCTATTTACTTTATTCTATAACATAGTTTCAGAATAATAATTCTAATTATATTAATACTAACAGTATAATTAGTAAAACACTTTAAGATAATTTTACAATTTTTCTTTGTCTTTCAGGTACATACCACTAAAAATTACAGTTAAATCAATGTGTTCTAAAGTCACTTTAATTAATTCTTCTCCAATGTTTATGTCACCAACTCAATATACAGTTAGTCTCATTTATTTCACTCTGCTTTTGATTTTTAGGGACTGCATTTTATTAAGTTTGTAATTATATAAAACATCCACATGATTCCAAAATTAAATCTAAAAAACAAAACAATGTACTACATTCAAAGAAGTCAAACTTCCATTCCTGTCCCCGCCAGTCTTTTTTCTCCTCCCCCCAACCACTGGAAACTTGTTTCTAAAGTTTATTTTTTAAAACTTAGTCTTTAATTAAAAAAAAAAAAAAAAAAACTCAATTCTTGTCATTTGCAGTACTTATGCTCTATACGGAGATGCAAACAATGAATGAACACCGAATCATTGCTGACAGCGAAAACACAGTTTGTTCCTGCGAACCTTGGGGTCATAACATTTTCATTGATAAATCAATATGTTACCTTGTTTCATATGTGTGCTTCTGTTTCAAGACACCTGATTTAATGTTGACATTAGCACATTCTTGAACTTTGGAACAAACTAGATAGCACTTGGCACTATGCTTAGGACCATTTTTAAACAGCCAAACGACCAAATAAAGAATATAAATGTAAAAAATGTGGCACATACTGCAAAAAAGTTTGTTTACAATATGAGAACGGAAACAAGGAGGCATAGTGTCACGACATCTGACCTCAGCTGGGGAAATGTGTTGTCACATCAACTCCAAATTTTTGGTACATTCTGTAATCCACAAATGAATATAAAACTTCACAAGTATTGATTTGGGGATTACAAATAAATTTTAGTTAAGTAGGCAAATTTGCAAATTGGAGATACATGTATAATGAGGGTTGACTGTGTGTGCACACACGCACAAACGAACGCACACGCGCACATGCACACACACACACACACACACACACACACTCACTCATTTTGTCTCTCTCAGCCTCCTCTGTCTTAAAAAGTAGCATACTATAGGGAATTTTTTGGCAGTCCAATGGTTAGGACTCAGGGATCCTGCAAGCCAAACCATGCAGCCCAAAAGAAAAAAAATAGTATTCTATATATACTTTTGTCCACCTTCATTTTTTTCACCTTAGTAATATCTATCCTGAAGATCTCTTCATGGTAATATACAGATTCCATATTCTTCTTTTTTCTGCAATGGAGTACTCTTATAGAGGGGATGCTGTTTCTTCAACTAGTCCCATCTTTGTGGACATTTTCAGTCTTTTGCTGTTTATAAACACTGCTTCAATAAATATACATCTTTCTGTATTTTGGGAACAGAATCCCAGAAGTGGGGTTGCTAGGTTAAAAGATGAATGCACATATAATTTTGCTAGATATTTTACTGTATATTTCTAACACGACTCAGAGGCAAAGTAAGTTTGGTACAAAGGACTGAAATACTTATGCTACAGGAGTTGATGAATCATGTTATTATTTAAAAAGAATTAAGTAACAAAAGCCACTGAATTAAGAATGATAAAACAATTATCTTTAAAAAGAATAAAACCAAACATCTTTAAGCATTTTGAATGTTGAAACATTTCACCTTTCTGAGCGAGACTGTTCAACCAAAAGAGCAACTAAAGCTATCATTTTTTCAAGGGCAGCTGGCCTGTATTTCTCTTCTGCCAGAGAGAGTATATCTTCTTCCTCCTCCTCCTCTTCTCCTTCTTCCTCGGACAACACTTCAACTTGAGGCTAGAACATAAACACAATTCATTTTTTAACATTACGTTGACAGCAAATAGCTTCATTATTTTATACAACAATACAGGGTAGATGGTGGCAGGAACATATATCACGAAAAATAACACTCAAAGGCCTAACCCTAACTTTAAAAGTCTAAATGACCCTCAGGACAATTTTAGATTTAACAGGCAGAAAAATCCCATGGATGGAAAAGCCTGGTAGGTCCAGGCTATTGTTCTTATTGTAAAGAACAATAATTCCCAATACTGTGAGTATTTACCTTACCTAAAGAGATAAAATTCTTTAATAACAACTTTTTCTTATAGGTAAGTTCTTTGGAAGATAAATCAGGATCAAAGTTCATATGAATATGATAAAAAAGTATTTAATAAAAATGTCAGTCACACAAATAAAGGAATCTATATTTGCAATTTTCAGAAAATCCAAACAGTAGATATGTCAAAGAGATATTCATCAGAAGTTTGAAATGCAATACTGAACAAATAACCACCTAGGCTGGAATTAGATAATAACAGTATATATCTGGAGAACCATGACTGCATAGTGGCTAATAGTTTTGTTCAGGAGTCTAATCAAGGATCAAATGCTAACTCACTGTTATCTAAAATAAGTTAAGTTCTTTATGCCTCAAGTTCCCCATCTGTAAAATGGAGATAACAATAGCACTTACCTCTTAGGGTTGCAACAAGAATTTAATAAGATAGAACATATAGAGCATTCAATCCAATGTGGTCATTACAAACAATATACAATTGATCAAATATTTTCAATATTATGAATAGACTAGCTACCTGAATTTTTGGAAGACTTAAAATTTAATACAGCAAAGGCTTTAAAAATGTGGTCAGAAAAAACGTTCACCAAAACACAATATGCTGAAACTAAGCAGGTGATGGTCCTTTTGCTAAATTTATTGGTTTTGATCCCGGACCATACCAGTGAAATGTATTACTTGATTGTTTCTTCTCTCACTAGATCCATTAAAAATATCAACCAAACAAACTCCTAAAATTATTTAATATCAGGGCTGCTGCTACTCCTGCTAAGTCGCTTTAGTCGTGTCCAACTCTGTGTGACCCCATAGACGGCAGCCCACTAGGTTCCTCTGTTCCTGGGATTCTCCAAGCAAGAATACTGGAGTGGGTTGCCATTTCCTTCTCCAATGCATGAAAGTGAAAAGTGAAGTCGCTACGTTGTGCCCAACTCTTAGCGACCCCATGGACTGGACCTACCAGGCTTTTCCATCCATGGGATTTTTCAGGCAAGAGTACCGGAGTGGGTTGCCACTGCCTTCTCCTAATATCAAGGCTAGAGGGGACTTAAAAGGAAATTATCCTTCCATGGTACAATTTCAAACCACAGCCTCTAAATATCCCTGATACGAGGCAGAACTGTACTTACATTTTCAGGCCCTTTGGTTCCCATGTAAAAATGTACCATTGTAGATATGGCTTGCAATGAAAGCAAAAATTGGCTCTAAAAACAAAAATATTGATTTAAAAATATAAACACAATTATGTTTTAAATACCGAAAATAAGTATATAATACCAAAAATAAACAAGATACAACCTCACCTCTTCTTCACCCATTTTGGCAAATTCATAAAGGAAAGCAAAATATTCTGTAAGATGTTTACTGTGAGGCTTTACACCGTGTTCCATAATTAATAACAGAGTTCTCACAAATCGAGTGACACACGAACGACCACCTATATCTTCTACTGAAGCATCCATATCATCAGACCTGAAACATAATTTTATGTATCTTAGAGAAACTATGAAATCTGAGGATAGATATTCTGGGAGGAGAAATATTAAAATCTGAATTTATCATCTTTGTAATTATGATACCACCAATTATAGCAATACAAACAGTTGGATTACAGTTCTCTCTCACTGAAATCAAAACAAAAAGACAAAGTTTCCTGTAGAGGATTTCAAAAATGCAATTAAATAAAACAAAAATTTTCCTCCTTGATTTATATTATTATAGACTTTTTAAAACAGGAGAACCTAAATATTTCAGTGTGGATATTTAAAAATACTTTGTAGACAGGTAATCAAAAAGCTTAAAATGTTCAGTTCAAAAGGTATACTTCTTACCCATCTTCCATCCCTGGCTGTAGATAGAGATGAGCATGCACAGGTCTAAGTCTCTGAATTACATGGATACACAAACGCTGAAACATCTACAAGTGAAAAGATATGACAACCTAAGAGACACGTCATGTCAGGTAACAAAGATACTGAAAAATGAACATGATCAAAAATTCTGTTGCTCATTTATATTTTTCTCACATTATCTTTTCACATTTTAAAGCTTTCCTGGAGTCTCCACTACAGACTGAGGACAAAAGGTAGAGTTAACTTGAAAAGCAATGTTCAGTTTTATAATGGAAAAAGTAACAATAAACTATAGGTATTAGTAGTAGAGATCACTAACTACAAAGCTTCATGAAACCTTCTTTACTAGTGGAGATACAGAAGAAAGAAACCTGGCATCCGTTTCTTTCAGAAAAGTGGAGTGGGGAAGGGTATCTGCTTATCAGAACCTCAGTGACTAAGAGAAAACAATTTAAGTTTATTAAAAAAAAAAATGAATTAAAAATGTCTGAGGTGGGACTTCCTTGGTGGTCCAGTAGTAAGAATATACCTTCCAATGCAGGGGACACAGGTTTGATCTCTCGTTGGGGGGGACTAAGACTCCATATGCTGCCAGGATACTGAACCGGCATGCCACAACTAGAGAAGCCCCATGTGCTGCAACGAACAGCCAGGGCAGCTAAAAGAAAAGTCTAAGAATTGGCTAAAGATATACAAATAGCCAGTAAGCATTAGAAAAGATGTTCAACATCATTATTTCCAAAGGAATACAAACCAAAACCATGATATACTACTTCACACCCATTAGGATGGCTAAAATCAAGATGATGATAAATGCTGAAGATGTAGCAAAACTGGAACCTTCATAGATTGCTGCTGGGAATGTAAACAGGTGCAGACATCATGATAAAAAATCTGATAGTTTCTAAAAATGTCAAACATAGTGACCATACAGCCCAGCAATTCACTTCTATGTATATATCCAAAACAACTGAAAACATATGTCCACACAAATATCTGTACACGAATGTTCACAGCAGCGTTATTCAAACTAGCAAAAAAGTGGAAACATCACAAATGTTCATCAGCTGCTGAATAAAGAAATAAAATTTCATATATGGAATATTATTTTGCAGTAAGAAGAAATAAATTACGGATATAAGCCACAACATGCCAGTCACAAAAAAACACATACTGTGTGATTTTCTTCAAGTGAAACGGTGAAAATAGGCAAATTCATAGAGAGACAAAGTAGATGAATGGTGGCCAGGGGCTGAAGAGAAGGAACAGGATAAAACGGAAGTGACTGCTCATATGTATGGGATTTCTTTTCAGGTATTATAAACTTATAGACAGATAATAGTTGCCTGTTTGGGAATAGGACTAAAAACCACTAAATTTTACACATCAAAAAGTTTTATAAGAGTTATATAAGTAGCATCTTTCAGATTAAATTTTTGGTTTTGTATCATAAGTGGATATATGTGTTTTTTCTTTCTTGTTAATATTTCCATTGGTTTAAGAAAAATCAACTGATTCATGTGATAGTTCAGAATCTGTCACAGAAATAAATTATATACTATTCATTTAACTTTCAAGGCTATTACCGTACCCTACCATGGTTAGAGCAATTCACGTATCACACATCGATCCTGTGTCCCCAGAGTACAACACACATAACTGAGAAAACAGGCAGTTATAGCTACCTTCCCATAACCTGGAAATGTGAATTATTTTAATCACTTGAATGGAATGATAGCTGATTTGATAAGAGGCTGGTGAAAATAACGCAAAGTGACTTTTGTGGTAAGAGGTCAATCTTTTCAATGCTTTCAATGCTCGGTTAAAGTATATTCATGGGCAAATTCAGAGTAATCAACTTGAAAACTACTTCTTTTTCAAAGAAAATTTTTCTTACCTGTCTCACAATCTGATTAGGGCACTTAATCAGTATCTGCATTGGCCACCAATCATCATCAGCCATGCGGTCCAAAAACCACTGTAAGAAAATCATGTGAGTTTTAATATTCAATGAATACTTGGGGATAAACATTACACAAGGATTTTAATTTTAACTGACATTTGAATTATTTTAAGTTCTCACCAAAACAGATTCTTTAACTGGTAGAAAGTCTAAAATCTAAAATGCCTAAAGTCATAATCAAAGTCTTCTCAATACAGAATTCCATGGATGTCATTTATATTGCAGTGTACAACCCACATGATAACAACTGGAAGTGCTTAACAAAGTGGAATACTATTTCCTCTTAGACTTCTTAAATGTCACACTGTACAATCTTTTGCTCCTATTAATAAGATAGGATCTGAGTATGACTCACTTTTCCTCTGTTTAAAACCAATTTATGTTCTCTTTACACTTACTTAGCTTAGACAATTCCCATTAATTTCAAGATATCTCTTAATCAAATATTTAACTCCTTTACTGAGCTGTACTGCTCATTAATGCATACATATAATTGCTGACAACTATAGAGAATTTTAACTCCTTGAGAGAGTTCCAGAAGCAAATCCTTAGTGAAAAAACTAAAGTGACAACTTTATTAAAAAAAAAAAAAACAAATTTATGACCTAATATAGCTTCTCCATCTACCAGTTTCTTAAAATTCATGAAGAAGAAGGAGAATAGAGGAGTATGTCAAAGAACACACAAACGATGCTATAGGTCAAAATCAGCATGTGGAAAATCCTGCAGAACAAATAACAAAGTGGTGCAGTTCAGGTCAGTCGCTCAGTCGTGTCCGACTCTTTGTGACCCCATGAATCGCAGCACGCCAGGCCTCCCTGTCCATCACCAACTCCCGGAGTTCACTCAGACTCACGTCCACTGAGTCCGTGATGCCATCCAGCCATCTATCCTCGGTCGTCCCCTTCTCCTCCTGCNACCCAGCGTTGAGATGTTCTTTTGATGAATTTGTGCGGGAGAAAGTGGTCTCTCCGTCCTATTCCTCCGCCATCTTGAAAACCCCTCCCACTTTGCCTTCTTGCATTTCTTTCTCTTGGGGATAATTTGCTCACCACCTTCTGTACAGTTACAAATTCCATCTTTAGTTCTTCAGGCATTATGTCTACCAGATTTAATCCTTTGAATCTATTTATCACCACCAAGGTATAATCATAAAGAATTTGATTTAGGTCATACCTGAATGACCTAGTGGTTTTCCCTACTTTCTTCAATTTAAGTCTGAATTTCGCAGTAAGGAGATGATGATCTGAGTCATAGTCAGCTTCTGGTCTTGTTTTTTTTTCTGACTGTATAGAGCTTCTCCAACCCCAGCTGCAGAGAATATAATCCATCTGATCTTGGTATTGATCATCTAGTGATGTCCTTTTTTTTTTTTTTTTATGTTGTTGAAAGAGGGTGTTTGCTATGAGTAGTGCATTCTCTTGGCAAAACTCTGTTAGCCTTTGCCCTGCTTCATTTTGTACTCCATGGCCAAATTTCCCTGTTACTCCTGTTACTCCAGGTATCTTTTGATCCTACTTTTGCATTCCAGTTGCCTAAGATGAAAAGGACTAATTTTAATTTTTATTTTGTTTTTGGTGTTAGTTCTAGAAGATCTTGTAGGTCTTCATTGAACCATTTAAGATTAGCTTCTTCAGCATTAGTTGTTGGGTTGAATTAGATGTGGGGTGTGAGAAAAAGTAGAGGTTCTAAATTTTTCGAGTAGTTGGAATGATTGAAATCAACAATTGTCTCAGTCTGCTGCTGCTGTTGCTAAGTCGCTTCAGTCGTGTCCGACTCTATGTGACTCCATAGACATACAATTTCAAGGAAACTAAAATATGCTGTTAGTTCTGATAGTAGACACTAGATAGTAAAGTGGCAATCTAAAAGACAATATATATATATATAAAATCTTCTTAAACATACCTCAGTCATCATAAAATGAGAAACCTATTTGCGGCAGCCCACAGGCTCCCCCATCCCTGGGATTCTCCAGGCAAGAACACTGGAGTGGGTTGCCATTTCCTTCTCCAAGGCATGAACAAACTTCTGCAAATCCAGTCTTTTTGCTGATAAATACCTTTTCCACTGGGTAATAATATGAGAAGTCATGTTAGGCACAGACTCCTGCCTTAATATTGAGGACCTTTAGGATCTAGGGGTTTTATTTATTTATTTTGAATCTCATTACTTTGAAGGACAGTTAATTGTTTTTAATACAATGGATTAGGGAACCTACTCAGTACAGTTAAACACTCTGACTTCCTGGAAGACACTACTTTTATTTTGTTTTCTATGTTCAACTAAATTTCATCCACTAAAGCTACAACCATGTCTCAGTCTATTTGGATTGAAATAATAAAGTATCATGGCCTAGATGACTCATAAACAACAGAATTATATTTCCTATAGTACAAGAGGCAGAATATGTGATATCAGATTGCCATCATGGTTTATTTCTGGTGAGAATTCCCTTCTAGGTTTTAGGCTACACATTTATTGTTATATCAAGTGTTGGAAGCAATCTAGGTAGCTCTCTGGCCTCTTTTTATGAAGTCACTAATCCTGTAGCAAACACCCTCTTCCAACAACACAAGAGAAGACTCTACACATGGACATCAACAGATGGTCAATACTGAAATCAGATTGATTATATTCTTTGTAGCCAAAGATGGAGAAGCTCTATACAGTCAGCAAAAACAAGACTGGGAGCTGACTGTGGCTCAGATCATGAATTCCTTATTGCCAAATTCAGACTGAAATTGAAGAAAGTAGGGAAAATCACCAGACCATTCAGGTATGACCTAAAACAAATCCCTTATGATTATACCGTAAAAATGACAAATAGATTCAAGGGATTAGATCTGATAGAGGCCTGAAAACTATGGATATAGGTTTGTGACATTGGACAGGAGGCAGTGATCAAGACCATCTCCAAGAAAAAGAAATGCAAAAAGCCAAAATGGTTGTCTGAGGAGGCCTTACAAATACTGTGAAAAGAAGAGAAGTGAAGGCAAAGGATAAAAGGAGTTTCAAAGAATAGCAAGGAGAGATAAGAAAGCCTTCCTCAGTGATCAATACAAAGAAATAGAGGAAAATAATAGAATGGGAAAGAATAGAGATCTCTTCAAGAAAATTAGAGATACCAAGAGAAGATTTCATACAAAGATGGGCACAATAAAGGACAGACATGGTTTGGACCTAACAGAAGCAGAAGGTATCAATAAGAGGTGGCAAGAATATGCAGAAGAACTATACAAAAACATATCTTCATGACTCAGATAATCATGACAGTATGATCACTCATCTTGAGTCAGACATCCTGGAATGTGAAGTCAAGTGGGCCTTAGAAAGCATCACTATGAACAATGCTAGTGGATGTGATGGAATTCCAGTTGAACTATTTCAAATCCTAAAATATGATGCTGTGAAAGTGCTGCACTCAATATGCCAGCAAATTTAGAAAGCTCAACTGTGGCCACAGGACTGGAAAAGGTCAGTTTTCATTCCAATTCCAAAGAAAGTCAATGCCAAAGAGTGTTCAAACTACCACACAATTGCACTCATCTCCCATGCTAGTAAAGTAAGGCTCAAAATTCTCAAAGCCAGGCTTCAACAGAACGTGAACTGTGAACTTCCAGATGCTCAAGCTAGATTTAGAAAAGGCAGAGAAACCAGAGATCAAATTGCCAACATCCATTGGATCATCAAAAAAGTGAGAGAGTTCCAGAAAAACATTTATTTCTGGTTTATTGACTATGCTGAAACCTTTGATTGTGTGCATCACCAAAAACTATAGAAAATTCTGAAAGAGATGGGAATACCAGACCACCTACCTGCTTCCTGAGAAATCTGTATGCAGATCAAGAAGCAACAATTAGAACTGGACATGGAATAATAGACTGGTTCCAAATCAGGAAAGGAGTACGTCAAGGCTGTATATTGTCATCCTGCTTATTTAACTTATGTGCAGAATATATCATGAGAAATGCTGGACTGGGGGAAGCACGAGTGGAATCAAGATTGCCTGGAGAAATATCAATAACGTCAGCTATGCAGATGACACCACCCTTATGACAGAAAGCAAAGAAGAACTAAAGAGCCTCTTGAGGAAAGTGAAAGAAGAGGGTGAAAAGTTGGCTTAAAACTCAATATTCAGAGAACTAAAATCATGGCATCTGGTCCCATCACTTCATGGCAAATAAATGGGGAAACAATGGAAAAAGTGACAGACTTTATTTTCTTGTGTTCCAAAATTACTGCAGATGGTGACTGCAGCCATGAAATTAAGAGACGTTTGCTCCTTAGAACAAAAGAAAGAACAAAAGTTATGACCAACCTAGACACCATATTAAAAAGCAGAGCTACTACTTTGTCAACAAAGGTCCATCTAGTCACGGCTATTGTTTTTCTGGTAGTCATGTATGGATGTGAGAGTTGGACTATAAAGAAAGCTGAATGTCAAAGAATTGATGCTTTTGAACCGTGGTGTTGGAGAAGACTCTTGAGAGAGTCACTTGGACTGCAAAGAGATCCAATAGTCCATCCTAAAGGAAATCAGTCCTGAGTATTCATTGGAAGGACTAATGTTGAAGCTGAAACTCTAATACTGGCCACCTAATGTGAAGAACTAACTCATTTGGAAAGACCCTGATGCTGGGGAAGATTGAAGGCAAGAGGAGAAGGGGATGACAGAGGATGAGATGTTTGGATGGCATCACGACTCAATGGACATGAGTCTGAGTAAGCTCTGGGAGTTGTTGATGGACAGGGAAGCTTGATGTGCTTCAGTCCATGGCGTCAGAAAGAGTTCGTCATGACTTAGTGACTGAACTGAATTGAAGTGAATCTTATTGTGGGCTCACTCTCAAGATGTAATTAACTTCCAAGATCCCACCTTTTAATAACATCACATTAGGATTAGGATTTAAAATACAAATTTAGGGGATGCAAGGTTTACTGCCTTATATCAAGTTTACAGAAATAGTAATTTTTGGTGATAGGAATATCAAAAAAATCAGTTTTAGATTGAACTCTAGGAAGGTCTAAGGAAGAAATTGTTTGAAGCAAGACAAGTCTGTGACACAATATTTTACTTAGGTTAAAATAAACGAGGATGAGAACCATTGGATTTATCAACATGGAGTACACTGATGAGAATAATAATTTCAGCAGAGGACTAGTAAATTTATTTATTTATATTTTTGTAGAGCCATAGTAAATTCAGGGAGTGAAAACCTGATTAGTATAGATTGAATAAAGAAAAGGAAGGAAGGAATTAGGGTGAACATAGATAACTATTTTAAAAAGTTTTCTGTAAATAGAATAAAACTATTATGGCAGTAGTTGAAGGAAGAAAGTGACAGAGATTATTTTTATTTAAACTAGGGAAAAATTCAGCATTGCCAATGAGAATTACTTTATTTTACAAGTCACTTACATGATATATTGAGAATGATTTATAAAAGCTTTGTGATTCCTGGAAGGGAAAAATATAGAATATATATACATATCCATAAATACCAGTATCATTTAATTTTCTTGCTGTGCAGAAATATGAGGCTCCGATGGGATAAAAAATGCAACTTGATCTGCAGTTCCTGAAATAATAAAACTAATGAAAAAACAGAAAAAAAATATAGTTGCTACATGAACCACATTTTACTTAAATTTGGTACTGTAAGAAATAGGATCAAGTACATAGGATTAAGAGTGGGTTAGATGTCAAGAAAGCAAGTTATTGTAAATCAGAAATAATATGAGACAGAAATTCTATTAGTAAAAAAGACAGTTATAGACTAGAATAATCCCACTAATTAAAGCATAACAGATTGCATTTCTTCTTTAAAAAAGAGACATTTGAAGATCACATAACTGTGAGAGGCTGCTTAGTAACTGGAAATAAGAAAGTCAGCGGTAAATAGGAAAATCTGTAAAAGGAACCAATTAAAAATGGGTAGCAAGGAGGAGTCTGAAGTTTTCTAAAATAGTTATGGGTTAATGTTAGCAAAAGAAATTTAAGAGAATAATACATGCTTTTATACTGAGAAAAGAAGGAATAAAGGTAAAATTGTTTTTCTGATGAATGTTTAAGGGCATGCAAGTTTTCATAATTTGAAAATGATTAAGATAGTACATTTGTATAAAGCTTTTTTTCTGAAAGATTAAGAGGAAACTATGGTATAATAAGGCACAATGAAGATTTTATAAAAGTAGCTATTGTATAAAAGTGAATATAAAAAATGTAAGGGATATTTAGTAATTTAGATACAGTAAGGAGTTCTTTTTAAAGGAAAATGTCAGTATCTTAAATTGGTTACTTAACACAATGTCAGGTAGACCACCTCCATCTCTAATGAGGTGTTTGACTTAAGGCAATGTATTCAGCTTGCAGTGCTATTTTCTTAGCTCTAAAGTGGAGATTAGAATAGCATTTCTCTCTTAAACTTCTGATGTTTAAATGAGTTACTGTATATAAATTGTTTAGAATATTCAGTGGCACTTAGGAAGGCTTTGATAAATGTTAAATGTCATCATCATTATTATCACTATTCTAAATTATTAGTTTATAACTGAGTAGAATCTAACACATTCAATATTGATTCCACATTTTACGTCATGCACAATCAGATTTAATTTAACAACTATTTATCATTTACCTCCATTTTTTGATACTCTGACCAAACTTTCAGGAAAATAACAGTGAGCAGGATAGACACTGTCTTACTCTCTCCAGGAAAGTCTGTTTGATGATGTACGCAATTAAGTGAGTTAAATTGTAAAAAACAAATGTCCTATGAGAGTCAAGTGTGGATAAAAGGCTCTTAAGGAGAGATCTTTTCAGGAAGTTATTTCAGACATTTGCCATAGTATTTGGAAAGCTAAGAAAACCTTCATTAAGAAGTAGAAGTCTCAGTCACTGTATGCTTAATTAAAAAAAATTTTTTTTGAAAAAGGGACCAGAGGATAATAAATTATGATAGGAAAAAGAATGTGCTGTTGAAGAAACTAATAGGAGCCAAGAAAACATTCCAAAAAGGGACAGCAGGGTATGGAGGACCCCAGGGGTGGGGAGACTGAAAACTATATTCCTTTAATTAGATATCTTGTAGACCTATCATAAGAATATCATGCTAAAGTACATTCTTTGAAATAAGTGATATATTAAGGAGATGAAAATATTGATTAACAAGATTAAATAACTTAATAGATAAGCAGTGGAATGGGATAACTGTTCTTCGAACTGCATTTGATGAAAGGGTTAAAAGATAAAGAATTGGGGGGACAAAAAATGGTAAGCTGGTATGAGAAATAGCACAATAATGTTTTATGCCAATATTTTTTTTTTTTCAAAAACTCTAATACTATTAGGACCATTGTATGAAATACCGTTAAAAAATCAGTTTTCTCTCTTCACTCCCCTCTTTCACCATTTAATCAGAGAAAGTGCCATGTGTGATCACAAGCTGAATAAATGACAGGGAAAAGAAGGTGAATCAACTCATGGAACTCAAAAAAACAGTCTTGGATGTAAGCATGGTATAAATTGTAAGGGATATACAAGGATACCCCATTTTGACAGAAAATTCTTTGCCCTGATAGATACTCTCAGTCAGTTCAGTTCAGTTCAGTCGCTTAGTCGTGTCCGACTCTTTGTGACCACATGAATCACAGCATGCCAGGCCTTTCTGTCCAATACCACCTTAATTTTGGAGAACTCTTTTTTTCTCCCCCATTCCTTTTCCTCCACCCTACTTCATGAAGAGACTGAAGACTATTGTACTTGTAAACTTGCAGTAATTTCAATATTTAAAAAAATCTATAGATGATCTATAATCTTTGAAAACACTCTTAAAAATCAATGAACAGCAACAACAAAAACCTGGCAAATATCCAAATATATTATATCAAGTAAAGATGTACTTGTTGAAGTCCTTTGCATCAACATTTAACCTCCTGGTGTTTAGATAATGTTACACTGTTAATTCCCTTTCCATCAAGATTTGCCTGTGATGAAGTAATATAATGTTAGTTTTGGAGAAGGCAATGGCACCCCACTCCAGTATTCTTGCCTGGAAAATCCCATGGATGGAGGAGCCTGTAGGCTGCAGTCCATGGGGTCGCTAAGAGTCAGACAAGACTGAGTGACTTTACTTTCATTTTTCACTTTCATGCATTGGAGAAGGAAATGGCAACCCACTCCAGTGTTCTTGCCTGGAGAATCCCAGGGACTGGGGAGCTTGTGGGCTGCTGTCTCTGGGGTCGCACAGAGTCAGACACGACTGAAGCGACTTAGCAGCAGCAATAGTAGTATATACTTGTTTATGTATTAGTTTCAGATGTATAACATAATAAATTTATTTTTGTATATACTGCAAAAGGACCACCACAATAAGTCTACTTATCATCTGCCATGATATATTTGATCCCTATCACCTTATTCTCCCAAGATTTTTTTTTTTTTTTTACTTTTCTCATGTTTATTACAGAATGAAGAAAAAAAACACACTTACTTGAAACAGATGCCAGATTTCAAATGCAGAGGCAAAATACCAGGTGTCAATTAAAATGTCATTACAGAGTCTGGACACT
Source organism: Aepyceros melampus (assembly GCA_006408695.1). Classification (NCBI taxonomy): domain Eukaryota; kingdom Metazoa; phylum Chordata; class Mammalia; order Artiodactyla; family Bovidae; genus Aepyceros; species Aepyceros melampus. The sequence continues at coordinate 170,228 of SJXQ01001940.1, forward strand.
GACAAAAGTTTACAGGATAGTGGGTGTGGTTTTTCTGTAACAGACACTTAAACATTCGTGATGATAACCTCAAACAGAAAACATCAGTGACAAAACTCAAATCAACTATTCATGTTTACAGACCCATTTTCCACCCCAGATCACAGAGCCTTACATCAGAACAAATACTGATAGGCCTTAAATCAGGAGCATCTTGCCTCCACCCTGCAAGGTACCCATTAGAGTAGTGATAAAGGGTAGAACCCTCAGAGAACCTCTCAGAGATGCCCAGCTCACAAACTCTCTTTGCTTCTCTCAGATCTCCAGAACTCTGCTGCTGCTGGTGCTTCTAAGTCACTTCAGTCGTGTCTGACTCTGTGTGACCCCATAGATGCCAGCCCACCAGGCTCCCCAGTCCCTGGGATTCTCCAGGCAAGAACACTGGAGTGGGTTGCCATTTCCTTCTCCAATGCATGAAAGTGAAAAGTGAAAGTAAAGTCACTCAGTCATGTCTGACCCTCAGTGACCCTATGGACTGCAGCGTACCAGGCCCTCCATCCATGGGATTTTCCAGGCAAGAGTACTGGAGTGGGGTGCCATTGCCTTCTCTGTCTCCCAATAATTTTTAACTACACATAATGGACTAGTTAACATCTAAGAGAGCCCAGTCTACCTAACTCACTGACTAAATATATTATTCTGAAAGTTCAGTACTCTTTAGAACTATAAAGATATTTTAAGCTCTGTACATGATGTATTATAGGCTCATGTTTACTTTTTCTTTTTTTGCTTCCATTTCAATAATTGTGTTTTAAGATATTGAAGGAGAGTAAAATGGTCTTTTAACTCCATCTGTAATTCTGCTTCCTTTTACTCTCAAATCCCCTAAATAGGTTCACAATGTACTTTCCATAATCTCTGATAATAGATCTAAGGGAGAACTGTTAAATCAAAGACCAGTTACCTGGCTCTTACATGAATCTTTCTGGCCTCTACAATGACTGCTTGTTACTTAATTTAACTGTCTAGTGTTGGGATCTGCCTCTGAGTGTTCTGTATGTGTATAGCACATTCAGTCACTTTTTACAGGATCTGTGATTATTGTTATCATTAGTTTTCTGTGTCTATGCGAAACTAGTTCTCAGCTTGATGATATGGCAGCTGTTTTACCTGTAATTTTATCTCTTGAGTTTATGTACATAGAGCATTTTAAGCACATGCGAATAAAGCTGTGTGTGTGTGTGTCTGTAGAGAGAGAGCAAGAGAGCAAGAGTGAGAGTTTAATCTAGGTCTTAACCCTAGGGTCTTGGAAATGTTCCCATCTGAGTAATTGAATTTTTATTAACTCACTTATTCTTGCAAGTATTCTTCATTTAATGCAGTACACCGTTCTGTATCATTTCTAGCTGTTAAGGTGTTGCTACATTTCTCCCTATGGTGACTATATTTCATCAATGAATTAAGCATTGATGAGATGAGTAAAATCATTTTATTTTAATAAATGTGCTTTGGAACCCTCCCTTATTTTAATATAGACACTAAAAAGTGAAAGACGATAGCAACACAGGTAGAAAAATCAAGATATTTGCAGGATTCCTATTGTTTAAAAATATTTTATTTAAGTATTATCCCTATTTGTGTAGAGTTTTATTCCAAAAAATAGTGGAAGTAAATAGTTTCACTATTTTTATAGGTGATCCATTTAGGGAGTCTGGGAAACAATAGAACTGGCTTAAAAAAAAACACAAAATGTAGTAGGAGATAGATATGGCTGTTTGTTTTTGTCCTCTGAATAATGGCTGGTGACAACACAGATGTTAAACACAAAATATTACAGGGATTAATTCATACTGCTCTAGTTTGCATCCAAGGTCATGTGCAGTGCAAACAATAACTTACAGCCAGGCAGTCTGTAGTAGCAATTAAGGACCACCTAGTGTGGGGGTGAAGCTGAAGGTGGCTCCAACCCTAGGAGGTCTGCAGTCACTTCAGTGTACCTCCTTGGAATGCCTTCTTGCTCATATAAATTAAAGAAAAGTGATTTTTTTCCCCCTTTAGGGAACAAACAATAATCCGTGGCTCAGATCCTGCAGCCTAAGCATTTCTTCCTTTAGAACTGCAACTGAACCTCCACTAAACAGCAATTAGCATTTTAATAGTATTAATAACACTCATGATTTTAACAATCTGAAGATTTCTGCTTTTTATTGATGTCTTTTGTTGCAATTTTGTCTAATAGTGTGCCCAGGGTAGCAAAACATAACCAATTAAAACATTTCCCAAACAGCAAGGAATCTGTATAGATTCAATGCTACTCAATTAAACATGAAAATGGTTGTATGAAAATAACAATTCGAACCAGTAAGACTTGAGGATACACCAGACATGTTTGGTTGGGCAGTCCTCTTACCCTACTCTTCTACATTAAAGTGAAAGTGACTTGCTCAATGTTGCATTACTAGTGTCAGATTAGAAAAATCAAGGCTGGCAGTCTTATAGTCTCTGGAAGTCTGAACTCTATACTCTTTATAGAAAGTATAAATATACACAAAACTGAGTAGTCTTAGTTTAATACCAAGTTGTACTATTTGTCAGGAAGACTTCCTGAATATAATCTTAATTAGGTTTCCTTATTATATATTCTTTTAACACTGTATTTTTCTTTCAATTAGCTTGGTATACCTATTTCTTTAATGATAATAAAGTAAATAACGTTTATTGAACACTTACTAAGTGTAGGCCTTAAGTAAAGTTTTTACATGATTCGTCTTACTTAATCTTTGCAAAAACCAATATTCTAGGTTCTATTAGTATCTTTTCTTTTACAGACACACAAGCTTAGAGAGACCTTTATTCAAGGTCAAAGGCTAGTAAATAATAGAGCAAGGATTCAAATCCAAGTTCCCTGCCTTCCCAGCCCATATCTAATGTTATATTGCTTTCCTTGTGTGACTTTTCCTGGTAGGTGGTGGGTGGGAAGATGTTGGTTTTATTAGGTTTTTGTGAAACAATCTGCTTCAGTGGCTAGACTCTAACATCTATGAAGGTAAGAGTTGTTTCTACTTATTTCACTCCTCTCTAAATTAGCATGGTGTTTGGTACATAGAAAGAGATTGGTTATATCTTTTTTGAATGAATACGAGTCTAGGTAGATATGTTGAATCTAACCAGATTGTCACATGACTTCTGTTTACTTGCTTAATGTGATTTAGGTCCTTTGTATTCCTGATTTCTAAAGGAGGCATATAGAAATTCGAGCAATTTTTGATAACCCATCATCTTGCTGTTAACTTTCCTCATATTCTCTCTACTACTTGACTCTGCTCATGTCATGTTCAATTCTGTGGCCCCATGGACTATAGCCCACCAGGCTCCTCTGCCCATGGAATTTTATAGGCAAGAATCCTGGAATGGAGTGCCATTTCCTACTCCAAGGGATCTTCCCAACCCAGGGATTGAACCCACTTCTCTTGTGTCTCCTGGATTGGCAGGCAGATTCTTTATCAATAACAGCACCTGGAATAATGTTATAGCCTGTATTGTTTCCAAAAAGGAATTAAGTTATTACACTCCTTGGTAGTCTTTCTCTTTAATGCTGGTGAGGCATGTGTGTTTGCAAAAATGAAATAGGGGTTATAGGGAATGATTTTGGAGCACTTTAATGTAGCTCTTACCCCAATATGAAAATCTCTGAATTTATATATATATATATAAATTCATTTATATATATGAATGAATGAATGAATTTATATATATATATGTATATATAATGTATACATATATAAACATAATGTGATAGCCAGGTAAGATATAGAGTCAAATAATTTGTTTAAGAAAATTCAGGAGCCAGAGGAAAATGGATGATTAATTGTGAAAAGCAAGTACTTCTCAGATGACAGAACACATTCTTACAAACTTATACCCTTTGATAGCCATGGCTCTCATATTTAAGCATGAGAATCACCTGGGCAGCTTGTTTAAAGCTCAAGTCCAAGGCCCCTGCACCAAAGATTCTGACTCAGTCTGAGGTGGGAGTTGGGGGGTTTGCTCTTCTAACAAGTCCCCAGGTGATGCTGCAAGACTACACATTAAGTAGCACTGAACTAGACATATTAAAGCAATTCCAGGTCAGAAATTAATTATCAGGAAAGAAGTCAGAGTAATAGTTTTAATTCTCTGCTCCTTGATGCCTCAACTAGATTAAATATCCAGTGTTGGATGCCATTCAAGTAGAGTGGTACTCTTGTTTCCCCTGAAGCGTAATATAGAGCAGTTAAAAAGAATTCATCTTGCTCCTATGTTTTCCCCTGACTCTGCATTCAAACTCCTGTATGACCCTCATGGAATATGACTCAATCATGATACCATGCTTTTCTCCAATAGTAGTAATTTTCTGATTTCTTTTCTCTTGAATTGATAGTCCACAGTGGTGGTGAAGAGAGTAGTTGCATAAGCAAAATGCCTGGGATCAAACTCATCTCTGCTCTTTTCTAGCTTTCTAGATTTGGGCATTGGGAAAGTTGTTTAATCTCTCTTTTCTTCAATAGTAAAATAGGGAGAATAACAGTAGCTATCTCATTATGTTGTGAATGCACATCAAGCATGAAACAAATGTATTAATTATAATCTCAACAAATGATATTTAATCTTTTTGTTCAGTTTCCTATTCATGGTGGTGCATCTTGCTAAACCATTAACTCAGCCAACCATCACTCTATCCTTCATTTACCAGGCTTTCTCTTATTTTTGCTTTTGTAAATAATTGGGAACTTCAGGCAGAAATAACACTTTAATCCACAGTCAGGTATATGTTTTGTACTTGAGTTGTGAAATTTTTAATTCAGTACCTCACTAGATCATAGTTCATAATCCAAAGATTCAAATTAAAACAAAAGCAAACAAAAGTGATGTCACTCCATGTTGATTCAATCTGGGTAGGGGAAAAGGGGGTACTTATTTTCCTTAGTGTAAAAATATCACAGAATTTATTTCTTTGAATTGATACTACTGATTAATTGAATTCTCCACTTGACAATGTTAAAACACACAAACAAAACTATGATGTCTTGATCATTTCATCTCTAGGGCATAACACAGAATCTGGCACAATTACACGAAAACACCTTCCTTGAAAGTCAACTTGTATTTTAATACTATCTTAACAAAGAATTGCACACTCTCAAATTTCAAGTAAAACTTTGTGGGGAGGAAATGATAAATTTGTTCTTATATTCAAATTTCCCTGTTTTACATGAAATTAAATGTCATATTGCTTAAAAACATTGTTAAAATACTGAGATATTATACTATAATACATATGAAAGTCAATGATTATTTTGCTGTTTACTCAGTTTTTGACACAAGCTTTCCTATTTCCCCTTTTTGACCCACTAAGATCTCCTTGATGAGCTCAATGAATATAATTTTATTGTCATATGAAGTCCTAGCCATTTTAAGTTTAATACTTTCAGTTAAATTTTGCTAGCTAGGGATCTTATTAGCAGTTACTTCTTGTTGTGAATAAACTGTCCAGTGAGATAAAAGAACTCTCCAGTTCACAAGTTCACATTCTTCTACAAAGTCACTTAACCATCTAAGTCAATTATAGCATATTAACATTTCTCTGCTTCTGAGTTTTATTTTTCCAGGTATAGAGTTGTACTGTTTAAGTTATAACCCAAATACAAGCTATATTAATCAGGTCTGTCTGAAAGGATAGGGTTAAAGTAGCTTTAAATCAGATGAACGATATCAAAGGAAATACCTCACAGTTATTTTGACTGCTATAACATCAATATTCAAAATAATATCTGGAAGTGATAAAAATATCAATAATGAAATTATTCCTTTTTATTGAGTTAATGAAATGATTGAAGGAATATAAGATTGGCAGTCCAGACATATAAAATATTCTCTTCAAAGATGAGATACCATATTCATAGAAGAGAAATAAATATCTTTTCACAAGACATCTCAGTCTTTTTAAGAGTAAAGTGATAGGGAGAGTGCTGATCTTGGGATAGTGTCACTGCATATCAATAAGGGTACTCATAAAATTACTGATAATAAATGTGGAAATTATCATAGAGATTCAGACCTTGACATGGTTCAAACACATTAGTACTTGCATTCCAAATTAATCCTTCACATTTCCAGAGTCATACATGTGAGGCATTTAAGCCGTAGACTTTTAAATAATATAAAAATAAGGCTCAACCATCACAGCCTCTCTTATAAAACAGATGGGAATTGGAAGGGAACTTTGATTACATTTATCCAGGAATGTGGAGAGATGAAAAATATACATGAAATAACCAATCCCCTGAGCCACCAGGATAGCATATTTTGACTAGCAAGACTCTAAAACTTCAAGTAATATTGGATTTAACACACTTTTTCTTATGCATCATAGCTCAGTTGGTAAAGAATCCACCTGCAATGCAGGAGACCCCAGTTCGATTCCTGGGTCAGGAAGATCCACTGGAGAAGGAATAGGCTACCCACTCCAGTATACTTGGGCTTCCCTTGTGGCTCAGCTGGCAAAGAATCCGCCTGCTGTGCAGGAGACCTGGGTTTGATCCCTGGGTTGGGAAGATCCCCTGGAGAAAGGAAAGGCTACCCACTCCAGTATTCTGGCCTGGAGAATTCCATAGTCCATGGAATTGCAAAGAGTCAGACATTACTTCACTTTCACATTTCTTATGCATCAGAAACTATGACTCACCTAATAAAATGTTATTATAACACAATTGAATTATTACTTTTAAAATAAAAAACAAACAGGCTTCTCTGGTGGCTTAGATGGCAAAGAATCTGTCTGTAATTCAGGAGACCTGGATTTGATCCCTGGGTTGGGAAGATCCTCTGGAGAAGGGAATGGCTACCCACTCCAGTATTCTTGCCTGGAGAATTCCACGGACAGAGGAGTCTGGCAGGCTACAGTCCATGGAGTCGCAAAGACTCAGACACAACTCAGCAATTAACTCACAGAAACATTGTCTGTATACCCTATACATCACTGAGCGGTTGGGAAAGGGAAAAGAGGAGGTAAGGGAAATCAAGAGTGACAAACTACTAGGTATAAAATAAACATTGTTTTGAATTTACAACACTCACAGACTAGAGCTGAGTGCTTTGGAGAATGTTTAAGAAATACTGTAAAATGACGTCCCCATACCAAACACTACCGTTTTTATTTGAAACTGCAACTCCACATTGCTCTTTAAGTAGTTTTTGTTCATATTATAAACAAATAATGCCTTTAAGAAATAATAAAATAAAAGTTAGATCAAAAAAAAAAAAAGAATATGAAAACCAAATGTCTTCCTACTTTGAAAAGGTACCTCGAGATAGGGACTCCATATACAGTTGTATGACCTGGTCAGAAAACCTGGCCCAAGTAACAGATCTGTTGTTTTCAAAGGGGTAAAAGATAGGATTTTACAACATACTTGTGAGACCTATGAAAATGTATATTCTCTTCTAGAATTTTTATGGTTTATGTGATTGTAAAATCAATCAAGAGATAAGGCAATAATTTGGGGTTATTTCTTTTTTAAATTATTTTTTCAAATTTATTTTTAATTAAAGGGTAATTGCCTTACAATGTTATGCTGGTTTCTGCCATTCAGCAACATAGATCAGCCATAGGTATACATGTGTTCCCTCCTTCTTGAATCCCTACCCCACCTCCCACCCCATCCCATCCCTAGTTGTCACTGAGCACCAGATTTGAGCTCCCTAAGTCATGTAGCAAATTCCCACTAGATCTCTGTTTCACATATGGTAATGTTTATATGTCAATGCTACTCTCTCCATTCGCCGCACCCTCTCCTTCCCATACTGTGTCCACAAATCTATTCTCTATATTTGTGACTCTACTGGCGGTTTAGTAGTTAAGTCACGTCCGACTCTTGCAACTCCATGGACTGTAGCCCAAGGGATTCTCCAGGCAAGAATATTAGAGTCAGTTGCCATGCCCTCCTCCAGGGGATCATCCCAACCCAGGGACTGAACCCAGGTCTCCTGCATTTCAGGCAGATTCTTTACCATCTGAGCCACCAGGAAAGCTGGTGGCTCTATTGCTGGCCCGAAAATAGGTTCACCAGTACCATTTTTCTAGTTTTCATATATATGAATTAGTATACAATATTTGTTTTCCTCTTTGTAACTTCACTCTGTTTACAGGCTGTAGGCTTATCTACCTCACTAGAACTGACTCAAATTTGTTCCTTTTTATAGCTGAGTAATATTCCATTGTGTACATGTACCACAACTCAGCTTCTTTACCTTTTCATCTGTCAGTGGAAATCTAGGTCGCTTCCATGTCCTGGATATTGTAAATAGTGCTGCAATGAACACTGGCGTACATGTGTCTTTTAGAATTGTCATTTTCGCGGGATAGATGCCTAGTAGTAGGTTGGCTGAATCATATGTTAGTTTTACTCTTAGCTTTTTAAAGAAATCTGCATACCATTCTCCATAGTGGCGTTATCAATTTATATTCCCATCAGCTGTGCAAAAGGTTTCTCTCTTCTCCTCATCCTCTTCAGCATTTATTGTTTGTAGATTTTTCTGATCATGGCCATTTGGACTGTTGTGAGGTGACAAATTTTGATTTATTTTTCTCTAATAAAAAGTGATGTTGAACATTTTTTCCTGTTTATTAGCCATCTGTGTGTTTTCTTTGGAGAAATGTCTGTTTAGGTCTTCTGACCATTTCTTTTTTTTTAATTGGGTTGTTTGTTTTTATGGTATTGAGATGAATGATCTGCTTTTATATTTTGAGTATTAATCTTTTGTAATTGTTGTTTCATTTGCTATTAGTTTCTCCCATTGTGAGGTTTGTCTTTTCATCTTGCTTATGGATTCCTTTCCTGTGCAAAAAACTTTTAAGTTTAATTAGGTCTCACTTGTTTATTTTTGTTTTTATTTCCATTACTCTCAGAGGTGGGTCATAGAGGATCTTTCTGTGATTTATATCAAAGAGTGTTCTGCCGGTTTTCCTCTAAGAGTTCCATAGCTTCTGGTCTTACATTGAGGACTTTAATTCATTTTGAGTTTATCTTTGTGTATGGTGTTAGGGAGTGTTCTAACTTCATTCTTCTACACATAACTGTCCAGTTTTCTGGGCTTCCCTGGTGGCTCACACGGTAATGCGTCTACCTGTAATGTAGGAGATGTGGGTTTGATTCCTTGGTTGGGAAGATCCTCTGAAGAAGGAAATGGCAACCCACTCCAGTACTCTTGCCTGGAAAATTTCTTGAATGGAGGAGCCTGGTAGGCTACAGTCCATAAGGTTTCAAGAGTTGGACACAACTGAGCAACTTCACTGGTTCACTGGTCCAGTTTTCCAAGCATCATTTATTGAAGAGTCTGTCTTTCCACTATTGTATATTCTTGACTCCTTTGTTAAAGATAAGGTACCCATAGGTGTGTGGGTTTATCTCTAGGCTTTCCATCATGTTTCAGTGGTCTGTATTTCTGTTTTTGTGCCAGTGCCATATTATCACGATGACTATAGGTTTGTTGTGTAGTGTTAATTCAGGAAGATTGATTCCTCTGGCTCCGTTTTTTATTTTCAAGATTACTTGGCTATTCAGGGTATTTTGTGTTTCCATATGAATTGTGATATTTTGTGTTCTAGTTCTGTGAAAAATGTCACTGGTAATTTGATAGGGATTACATTGACTCTGTAGATTGTTTTTATAGTCATCTTAACAATATTGATTCTTCCAAGCCAAGAACATGTATATCTCTCCATTTGTTTATGTAGTTTTTTATTTCTTTCATTAGTGTCTTATAGTTTTCTGTACTAGTTTTTTGCCTCCATAGGGAGGTTTATTCCTAAGTATTTTATTCTTTTCATTGCAATAGCAAATGGGAATAATTCCTTAATTTGTATTTCTGTTTTTTTTTTTTTTCCACTGTTAGTGTTTGGAGTACAAGGGAGTTCTGTGTATTGATACCAAATTCACTGATTAGCTCTAGCAATTTTCTGATAGTATGTACCTTTAGTGTTTTCTATATTTAGTATAATCTTATCTGCAAACTGAGAGTTTTACTTCTTCTTTTTCAATCCGAATTCCTTTTATTTCTTTTTCTTCTCTGATTGCCATAGCTAGGACTTCAAAAGTATATTGAATAATAGTGGCAGAAATGGGCACACCTGTCTTGTTCCTGGTCTTAGATGAAATGTTTTCTGATTTTCACTGTTAGAATGTTTGCTGTGGGCTTGTCATATATGGCCTTTATTATATGAGGTAGTTCCTTATAAGCCCATTTTCTTAAGAGTTTTTATTTTTTAATCATTAGTGTGCTGAATTTTGTCAAAAGCCTTTTCTGCATCCATTGAGCTGATCACACTTGTATCACACTGATTTGCTTTTATTGAAGACTCCTTACATCCCTTGTATAAACCCCACTTGATCATGGTGTATGATCTTGAGATTATTTCTTTATGAAAAAGATATCAGTATCTGTTGCTGCTTTCTGCAGTAACCCCATAGTGCAAATATAACTTGGACTTTTTATTAGACAGACGATTTATGATTCCTTTATATATAATATATATTTTAAATTTCTGTTCAGTTTAGTTCAGTTCAGTTGCTCCGTCGTGTCTGACTCTGTGACACCATTAACCGCAGCACACCAGGCCTCCCTGTCCAGCACCATCTCCCAGAGTCCATCCAAACCCATGTCCATTGAGTCAGGGATGCCATCCAACCACCTTATCCTCTGTCGTCCCCTTCTCCTCCTGCCCTCAGTCTTTCCAGCATCAGGGTCTTTTCCAATGAGTCAGCTCTTCGCATCAGGTGGCCAGAGCATTGGAGTTTCAGCTTCAGCATCAGTCCTTCCAATGAACACCCAAGACTGATATCCTTTAGGATGGACTGGTTGGATATCCTTGCAATCCAAGACTCTGAAGAGTCTTCTCCAACACCATAGTTCAAAAGCATCAATTCTTCAGTGCTCAGATTTCTTTATAGTCCCACTCTCACATCCATATATGACCACAGGAAAACCCATAGCCTTGACTAGATGGACTTCTGTTGACAAAGTAATGTCTCTGCTTTTTAATATGCTGTCTAGGTTGGTCATAACTTTCCTTCCAAAGAGTAAGTATCTTTTAATTTTGTTGCTGTAATCACCATCTGCAGTGATTTTGGAGCCCAGAAAAATAAAGTCAGCCATTGTTTCCACTGTTTCCCCATCTATTTGTCATGAAATGATGGGACCAGGTGCCATGATCTTAGTTTTCTGAATGTTGAGCTTTAAGCCAACTTTCTCACTCTCCTCTTGTATTTTCATCAAGAGGCTCTTTAGTTCTTCTTCACTTTCTGCCATGAGGGTGATGTCATCTGCATATCCGAGGTTATTGATATGTGGTCAAAGAGGAAATGGCAAGAGTGAACATCAACATTCCAGGAATCAGGGAACTAAGATGGACTAGAATGGGTGAATTTAACTCAGATGATGATTATATCTACTACTGTGGGCAGGAATCCCTCAGAAGAAATGGAGTAACCATCATAGTCAACAAAAGAGTGCAATATGCAGTACTTGAATGCAATCTCAAAAACAACAGAATGATCTCTGTTCATTTCCAAGGCAAACCATTCAATAGCACAGTAATCCAAGTCTATGCCCTGACCAGTAATGCTGAAGAAGCTGAACAGTTCTATGAAGATCTACAAGACCTTCTAGAACTAACACCCCACAAAAAGATGTCTTTTTCTTTATAGGGGACTGGAATGCAAAGTAGGAAGTCAAGAAACATCTGGAGTAACAGACAATTTGGCCTTGGAGTACAGAATGAAGCAGGGCAAAGGCTAATAGAGTTCTGCCAAGAGAATGCACTGGTCATAGCAAACACCCTCTTCCAACAACACAAGAGAAGACTACACATTTTAAAGTTACAATTTCCAATTTCTAGCATAAGGAGGAAAATTTCAATACCTGAATAAGTATGATACATTCCTGTTAAGGCCCCAGTGTGGTAAAAATCTGAAATCTGTCCTAAATTGTTGGTGTTGCTGCTCAACCAATTGTTAAATATTTTGAAAATCATCCCTATAATATCATCATGGGAATTCCTAGGCTGAGCAAAGAGGCCACATCATTGCTCTTGCTGCTGCTACTGCTGCTATTAAGTTGCTTCAGTCGTGTCCGACTCTGTGTGACCCCATAGACGGCAGCCCACCAGGCCCCCCCATCCCTGAGATTCTCCAGGCAAGAACATTGGAGTAGGCTGCCGTTTCCTTCTTCAGTCCATGAAAGTGAAAAGTGAAAGTGAAGTCGCTCAGTTGTGTCTGACTCTTAGCGACCCTATGGACTGCAGCCTACCAGGCTCCTCTGTCCCTGGGATTTTCCAGGCAAGAGTACTGGAGTGTGGTGTCATTGCCTTCTCCGCTAAGGATTACTATATATATATTAAAAAAAAGTTAAAAATTGTCCCTAAGGATAATTTTCACAGCCTTACAATTGGCATGAACAAGAGTAATGGTTAAAGCTCCAGCGTTATTCTGTGTCACACATGCACAAAATCTGTATCTCTCAAATGTGAAACAACCGAAAAAAAAAAAAAAAAAAAAAACCCTAAAGACTAAAAAAATGGAAAATAGAAGTGTCCTTGTCAAGATCATTGTATTGGTGATAATGAAGCTGCTTTGTTGACAAATCTATCATATAATTACATCACTAATGTAGCTTTTTTGTTATCAAAAATCAGTCCAGAAAGGCCAAATACTAACTAACAGTGTTTTGAATTGCTTGAATGATCATATATTTGATATGAACTTTATCAATGATCAAAATTATATAAAAATCATTACACTTTCAATTCATCCAAAAACTCTATTTTAGTCTTTTCAGTTTTAAAATATAAAGTAGTCACTAAAATATTTAATTTTCTGTAAGATATTTGCATCCATCTTTGCTATGGTTTTTCCAGTGGTCATGTATGGATGTGAGAGTTGGACTATAGAGAAAGCTGAGTGCCGAAGAATTGATGCTTTTGAACTGTGGTGTTGGAGAAAACTCTTGAGAGTCCCTTTGACTGCAAGGATATCCAACCAGTCCATCCTAAGGGAGATCAGTCTTGGGTGTTCATTGGAAGGACTGATGTTGAACCTGAAACTTCAGTACTTTGGCCACCTGATGTGAAGAGCTGACTCATTGGAAAAGACCCTGATGCTGGGTAAGATTGAGGGCAGGAGGAGAAGGGGACGACAGAGGATAAGATGGGTAGATGGCCTCATTGACTCTATGGACATGGGTTTGGATGGACTGTGGGAGTTGGTGCTGGACTGGGAGGCCTGGTGTGCTGCAATTCATGGGGTCGCAAAGAGTCAGAAACAACTGAGTGATTGAACTGAACTGAACTTGCTTATTAAAAAGGACAAGCTCAAAGTGCTCAGATTTCAATATATTAAACAATATATTATGTAAATTTGAGCAAAATGCACATTTTTATTTCATGATTATAAAGATTATTTAAAATAATAATATTGATGCTATGTTTGTAATTGAAAAGAAATTATAAGCCATGGTCAGAAGCATATCATAAATATCTAACTATAAATATTACTCAGATATTACTAAATGAAGAGGAAAACATTATTTCTCTTGCCTGATTTTTAATCATTCTTGAAATATAGTAAGTATAATTTTACTTTTGGTATAAGGGATAAAAAATTAATGGAATTCTAATCAACTTTTTCTATTCTTATTTTTTAATGTATTTCTTTTTTTTTTTTTTTTTTTTTGTTTTTTTTTTTTGCTTGTGGGAATTTAAAAAGTACCAGGCATAAATAATATTATTAATTGTTTAGAAAGACTCTGGATTTTTATGAACATTTAGGTATTATGATTTATTACTAACACAGCAGTCACTAAATAAATGTAAGAAATAAATATTAAGTCATGATTTGGCTCAATATTAAAGTTTTTTCAACATAAAAGAATATGTTTCTCTATTATTTTGATCAAAGTATTGGTTTAATAGTGGTCTTTTTATCCTTGTCTCATTTGAGCTTTGGAATAAAAGAATCTATTTTAAAATTCTTCAGTTGGAATTATTTTACAAGCAAGAAAAAAATGATAGTACTCACATGTAAACAAAATCATTAAGAGGCAATCTTGGTACTTATTTTTGCCAATATTGAGCTAAGAGCTATATTTGCTTAAAGGTGATAGTCTTTCCAACCTATGTTCTCTTATGGTGATTAAAGAGTAGAATTTTTAGAAGCAGACAGATCACAGAAAGAAATAGCAAAAACCAAGGTTGATGTCAAATCAATACCTAGGTTTAGTTGATTTTTGCTATATTTGGATTTAACATTGATCTAATCTAGAAAGTGCTGAACTCACTATGAGCTTGAAACAATGGGCTTTTTATGTAGTGATATGTTTGATAATAAGTTAGAAACAGCCTATCAAAATGCAAAATAAAATACTATAAAAATAAATATAAAAGTATTTTTATCAGTATTTAAAAGGTGGGGGCGGGGGGAGGGAAATCACTGGGCTTTCTTTCTATGTTATGTGTGTAATGTACTTATTCCTGAGGAGCCTCACAACATCTTCTTTTAAAAAAATATCATGTCTCTCTTTTCTCACTCTAATCTATATTTTATATTATTTTGTATCAAATTTTAAACACCTGGGATATTTTGTATCCTTTAGTAGAATAATTTTATAAAGGAGGAAGCATGTTGATTTGTTCTATATTTCATTTTGCAAAATATCCTCATGTTCTCAGAAGTATTCCAGCCAGTGCCTGTCTCTTTCAAGCACAAATATTGAATATTAATTGGATATCAATCTTGGGTACTAGCTATAATTAAAATTTTTCAGTTACTCGTAGTTCATGAGCAAGTATGAAGAGTTCACTATTTCATGGTGCAGTTACTAAGAACACAGTTCAGTTCAGTTCAGTTCAGTCACTCAGTCATGTCTGACTCTTTGCGACTCCATGAATCGCAGCACGCCAGGCCTCCCTGTCCATCACCAACTCCCGGAGTTCACTCAGACTCACGTCCATTGAGTCAGTGATGCCATCCAGCCATCTCATCCTCTGTTGTCCCCTTCTCCTCCTGCCCCCAACCCCTCCCAGCATCAGAGTCTTTTCCGATGAGTCAACTCTTCGCATGAGGTGGCCAAAGTACTGGAGTTTCAGCTTTAGCATCATTCCCTGCAAAGAAATCCCAGGGCTGATCTCCTTCAGAATGGACTGGTTGGATCTCCTTGCAGTCCAAGGGATTCTCAAGTCTTCTCCAACACCACAGTTCAAAAGTATCAATTTTTCGGCACTCTGCTTTCTTCACAGTCCAACTCTCACATCCATACATGACCACAGGAAAAACCTTAGCCTTGACTAGACAGACCTTAGTTGGCAAAGTAATGTCTCTGCTTTTGAATATACTAAGCCACCTATTTTAGTAAATATTTCTACAGAAAAATCAAGTCATAGCTCTTATCAGTTCAGTTCAGTTGCTCAGTCATGTCCAACTCTTTGCGACCCCATGAACTGCAGCATGCCAGACCTCCCTGTCCATAGCCAACTACCAGAGGTTGTTTAAACTCATGTCCATTGAGCCGATAATGCCATCCAAACAGCTTATCCTCTGTCGTCCCCTTCTCCTCATGCCTTCTATCTTTCCGAGCGTCAGAGTCTTTTCCAATGAGTCAGCTCTTCTCATAGGTGGCCAACATATTGGAGTTTCAGCTTCAGCATCAGTCCTTCCAATGAATATTCAGGACTGATTTCCTTTGGGATCGACTGGTTGGATCGCCTCACAGTCCAAGAGAATCTCAAGAGTCTTCTCCAATACAACAGTTCAAAACATCACTTCTTCGGCACTCAGCTTTTTTATGGTCCATTCTCACATCCATATATGACTACTGGAAAAACCATAGCTTTGATCAGACAGAACTTTGTTGGCAAAGTAGTGTCTCTGCTTTTTAATATGCTGTCTATGTTGGTCATAACTTTTAGTCCAAGGAGTAAGCTTCTTTTAATTTCATAGCTGCAGTCACCACCTGCAGTGACTTTGGGGCCCCCAAAATAAAGTCTGTCACTGTTTCCACTGTTTCCCCATCTATTTGCCATGAAGTAAGGGACTAGATGCTATGATCTTAGTTTTCTGAATCTTGAGCTTTAAGCCAACCTTTTTACTCTCCTCTTTCACATTCATCAAGAGGCTCTTTACTGCTTTGCTTTCTGCCATAGTGTGGTATCATCTGCATATCTGACATTATTGATATTTATTTTGGCAATCTTGATTCCAGCTTGTGCATCAAACAGGGAAGCCTGGCATGCTGCTGTCCATGGGTCGCAAAGAGTTGGACACGACTGACAGAATGACCTGAACTGAACTGATGGTTCTAAAAGTGTTCAGTTCAGTTCAGTTCAGTCACTCAGTCGTGTCTGACTCTTTATGACACCATGAATTGCAGCACGCTAGGCCTCCCATCCATCACCAACTCTCGGTGTTCACTGAACTCATGTCCATCGAGTTGGTGATGCCATCCAGCCAGCTCATCTTCTGTCGTCCCCTTCCCCTCCTGACCCTAATCCCTCCCAGTATCAGGGTCTTTTCCAATAAGTCAACTCTTCACATGAGGTAGCCAAAATATTGGAGTTTCAGCTTCAGCATCAGTCCCTCCAATGAACACCCAGGCTGATCTCCTTTAGGATGGACTGGTTCGATCTCCTTGCAGTTCAAGGGACTCTCAAGAGTCTTCTTCAACTCCACAGGTTCAAAAGCTTCAGTTCTCTGGTGCTCAGCTTTCTTCATAGTCCAACTCTCACATCCATACATAACCACTGGAAAAATCATAGCCTTGACTAGACAGATCTTTGTTGGCAAAGTAATATCTCTGCTTTTCAATATGCTACCTAGTTGGTCATAACTTTCCTTCCAAGGAGTAAGTGTCTTTTAATTTCATGGCTGCAATCACCATCTGAATTGATTTTGGAGCCCAAAAAATAGTCTGATACTGTTTCCCCATCTATTCCCATGAAGTGATTAGACCAGATGCCATGATCTTAGTTTTCTGAATGCTGAGTTTAAGCCACTTTTTCACTCTCCTCTTTCATTTTCATCAAGAGGTTTTTTAGTTCCTCTTCACTTTCTGCCATAAGGGTGGTGTCATCTGCATATCTAAAGTGACTGATATTTCTCCAGCAATCTTAATTCCAGCTTCTGCTTCCTCCAGCCCAGCGTTTCTCATGATGTACTCTGCATATAAGTTAAATAAGCAGGGTGACTATGTATAGCCTTGATGTACTCCTTTTCCTATTTAGAAAAAGTCTGTTGTTCCATGACCAGTTCTAACTGTTGCTTCCTGGCCTGCGTACAGATTTCTCAAGAGGCAGGTAAGGTGGTCTTGTATTCCCATCTCTCTTAGAATTTTCCACAGTTTATTGTGATCCACACAGTCAAAGGCTTTGGCATAGTCAATAAAGCAGAAATAGATATTTTTCTGGAACTCTCTTGCTTTTTCCATGATCTAGCAGACGTTGGCAATTTGATTGCTGGTTCCTCTGCCTTTTCTAAAGCCAGCTTGAACATCAGGGAATTCATAGTTCACATGCTGCTGAAGCCTGGCTTAGAGAATTTTGAGCATTATTTTACTAGCGTGTGAGATGAGTGGAATTGTGCAGTAGTTTGAGCATTCTTTGTCATTGCCTTTCTCTGGCACTGGAATGAAAACTGACCTTTTCCAGTCCTGTGGCCACTGCTGAGTTTTCCAAATTTGCTGGTATATGGAGTGCAGCACTTTCACAGCATCATCTTTCAGGATTTGAAATAGCTCAAGTGGAATTCCATCACCTCTATTTGCTTTGTTCATAGTGGTGCTTTCTAAGGCTCACTTGACTTCACATTCCAGGATGTCTGGCTTTAGGTGAGTGATCACACCTCGTGATTATCTGAGTTGTGAAGATCTTTTTTGTACAGTTCTTCTGTGTCTTGACAGCTCTTCTTAATATCTTCTGCTTCTGTTAAGTCCAAACCGTTTCTGTCCTTTATTGAGCCAATCTTTGCATGTAATGTTCCCTTGGTCTCTAATTCTCTTGAAGAGATCTCTAGTCTTTCCCATTCTTTTGGTTTCCTCTATTTCTTTTCATTGATTGCTGAGGAAGGCTTTCTTATCTCTTCTTGCTATTCTTTGGAACTCTACATTGCTATCAACATCAAACAGGAGAACACGTGTAAAGGTGCTGGGACAGGGCATGGCACATGGTCAAGGCTGACCAGCGGATTTGTACAGAGAGTATGACTTAATTTTCACTTTGGGCAATCCACGTTTGGGCTAAACTTTCTCTTAATGAGAGGATGGACTGAATATAACCTCTTAAGGGCCCCTTCCCTGCTTATATCTGTCCTTTTCTCCTTTACTTTTCACTTCTCTTCTTTTCACAGCTATTTGTAAGGTTTCCCCAGACAGCCATTTTGCTTTTTTGCATTTCTTTTCCATGGGGATGGTCTTGATCCCTGTCTGTTGTACCATGTCACGAACCTCATTCCATAGTTCATCAGGCACTCTGTCTATCAGATCTAGGCCCTTAAATCTATTTCTCACTTCCACTGTATAATCATAAGGGATTTGATTTAGGTCATACCTGAATAGTCTAGTGGTTTTCCTCACTTTCTTCAATTTAATATAAATTTGGCAATAAGGAGTTCATGATCTGAGCCACAGTCAGCTCCCGGTCTTGTTTTTGTTGACTGTATAGAGCTTCTCCATCTTTGGCTGCAAAGAATATAATCAGTCTGATTTCAGTATTGACCATCTGTTGATGTCCATGTGCAGAGTCTTCTCTTGTGTTTTTGGAAGAGGGTGTTTGCTATGACCAGTGCATTCTCTTGGCAAAACTCTATTAGCCCTTGCCCTACTTCATCCCATACTCCAAGGCCGAATTTGCTTGTTACTCCAAGTTTTCTTGACTTGCTACTTTTGCATTACAGTCCCGTATAATGAAAAGGACATCTTTTTTGGGTGTTAGTTCTAAAAGGTCTTGTAGTTCTTCATAGAACTTTTAAAAGTGTTCTACAGCTCTAATTGTTGGGAGCTCTATGAGTTAATGTTGACGGTGAATGCCAGATCAAATTCCTTCTATGGCACTTTATATTCCTCTCAGATAAATGGCCCTTTCAAAGTTTAAAACTCAGTGCAATCATTAGGAAAACTCATTCACACAAAGAATGGTCATTAATACATATCAAAATATGTAATATTTGGAGTAGATTATAAGAGTTAGATCATTGTAGAACCAGATAGGTAATAAAAGGGGAATAGAAAAAGGAAAATAAAGCAGTCTTGTCCAATGTATTTTTACATAATCTTTTAGCAGAACAGTGAATTTGTGATTCATGAAATTTAGCACAAAGGCAGAAATTCCATGACAAATTCAGCTGTGATAATGAAATTAAAGCACTGGATTTAATAAACTTTAAGATTTAAACACTTTCTATGCTATCAGTTAAATATGCAGAAATGTGCTAAGAAGTGACTAGGTAGCCTTCATTAATCAAATGTTTTAGAACATAACAATGAACTGAAATATGGAAATGTATGGGCTGAAAATTAAATGAAAAATCTTCTATTATTTTTCCCTGAATAGATAAAACCTACAAATGTTGCTGAATCACTCTATGCCAATATACATATATATTACAAACCAACCAGTTTTTGTACATGTAAAATAAGTAAGACAATGTCAATTACAGAGAATTATGGATATTTTTAAAATCATATCATAGATTTGCCTCCAGTGTGTATGAAAAGAGCAGGGATTATTTATTTCCACTTGATCACCGGTCAGCTTTTGCTTTCGTCATTTCAGAGACTATTATCAAGAAACATAAAAACTGAAGGCCATGTTCTTCCAAAGCATGACATTGATCTGCTCTTTAGACCAACATTGTAGCTGCCCGTCACTGACTTATTATTGCCTTGAGCTTGTACTGCTGTCTTCCAGTGCTATACTGCTTGAAAATTTGACATAGAAATCTGTGACACAAACTGTCAGCTAGGTATAGAAAAAAAATCTCAAGATCTCTCATTAATATTAAACTTCTCAGGGAAAATGTGTTGCTAAAACAAGCATTTCTTTTAGGGATGAAGGAATCCATATATTACTATTGACATGTTAATTGAAATCATATTCAGTAAAATGGATGGTGAAGAAATTATACCCATGCATTCTAAAAGAAGGGACAAAGATAGATCTGAAGGAGGAAAAGTTTGTTATCACAAATTATGCAAGGATTCGGACATCCTTATCAAAATGATATAACAATGAAAAGGAAAGTTATTGTGACCATCTATTATTGTTTTTAATGATCCTCAAAGAGATTGTAATACAGAAAAATTGTCAGTCATTGTAACAGAATATATCTGAATAGCTACATATTTTTATGACAATGCAAGCAAGTATAATTTGGATGTAAATCATATCTTTGTTCCCACTTTATAATGGACTTTATACTTCACACAAAATTTGAGAATGGGAAAAGCTAGATAGTCAGGGTCTTTTATTTCTGCCTTCCCCTGTTTGGATTCCTTATACAAAACTCCTAGTGACTTCAGAGAACACTAAAAATTGTGGACAGTGTAAGGTCTGCTCTTGGGAGCTAAAGAGAAATGACATTCCCTTCTCTGCCTCTCTTTTCTTCATGTGGCATAAAAACTACAGGCAATTTTCATTTCTCTATGTCAACTGAAAGATATTCCTTTGAAGTAAAATATTGTTGTAGGTTTTTTTTTTTTTTTAACATACCAGTTTTTTTTCTTTTTCTCCCTGCTTTCCCTTTGGATATATTCTGTTCATTTGAAGTAAAAGAAGTTTTATTTTGAAATAATTCATTTGAGTGCAAAAGAAAATGAAACCTTAGCCTTGTTACACACTGATGAAAGGAATTAAACTTTTCTATGTTGTCATACTGTCATTGAAATATGAAAATAAAATCATTTCATTTCATGAAATGAAATCATACTATGAGAATAAAATCATGTGAGTGTCAAGGCAAAATTATCTTCCAAGGCCAACACTTCTAATAATAATTAATATTTAAAGAGAACTCTAAGGTTAGCAGAACTTTCACTGTTATGATCATCATCATAACAGTGTGTTAAGAACACTAATTTATTGTCACTTTAAAGATAAGAAAATTGAATTTGAGAGATATACATTAACTTGCTTCATACCATGTACCTAGTAGGAAGCTGAACTGTGTGTCTTAAACACAAAAGCTTTTATTTAATTCCTGGGTTTCTTGTACTGTATCACATAACATCAATTGATATTTTATATCATGGTAGGTTTTTAAAAACTAAGTTAGAAATGAATTAAGTTTGGTGATTGCCAATATTTTTCTAGTGCCTAATAAGACTAGTAATTACCTAAATCAATGAGTATTTCTTTCATTATATATATATAATATATACACACATACATTATATATATATGTTATACACACACACACACACACACACATATATAGAAAGAGAGAGACAGAATTGGGAACACAAATTCAGTGTGCTTATTCAGAATGCACAATCTTGGTCCTAACCCCCAGCAATTTTGATTCACTACATCTAAGTGAAACTCCATCATCTAAGTTTCAAATAAAGAACTAGATTTTAAAAAGCCCTGTAGTAAGAAATGAGTAGCTTGTTAAATAGGTCCATATCCTATTTTTCAAATCTCTAGCAGACAAATTTTCTTTTTATTTTTTCTTTCTTTTTTCATTTCTTCTTCTAGTTTCTTCTCTTTTCCTCTTTTAATTTTTTATCTATCAAATTGGTGTTCTCTAATTGTATTACCTCTCTTACTTGCTTAAAAATAATTTTAGACTGCTTATAAGTACATAAAAACAAGTGTAAATATGACCAAGATTCTTGTAGCAATTAATTATTTTATGGATTAGTTAATTCTTGATTAAAAATGGATACAAGAAAAGCAGATGGCAATAACACAGAGGCAGGTAACCCAGGTTCAGATATCTCTGTTATTGCTATATGGCTGAATTTTTAATTTTTATATTCTTCAATTTACTCATCTGTCTTGGGTTGGGATGATCTACTGGAGAAGGAAATGGCAACCCATTCCAGTATTCTTTTCCGGGAAACTCCATGGTCAGAGGAGCCTGGCAGGCTGCAGTGCATGGGGTAGCAATGAATTGGACACAACTTCATTACTAAACAACAGCAACAAATTTAGAATAATATCATTTTATGTTACAGAGATTTTATGAATATTAAATAAAGTTTTTATTCACCTTTATCCAATAATAAATAATAAATAATAAAAAATAAATAAAAAATAACACTGTGCCCAGAATATGGAGAACACTCAGTAAAAATAGTTATTATTCTTGTTAGTTTTTACTGTAATAATTATTGTTATTATTTAGCTGATTATAATGATTTTAATTATAGTTTCTAATGATTATATAATTAGAAAAAAATAGATGCTTACACTGACTGTTTCTGATTTTTGGAACATCCCTGAGGAACAATTAAATAAATTAATTTTCAGAATAGAGTTACTTGATATGACTATCAGTCTTTGAGAATGATGGCCAAAGGCAAAGACCTTCTTTTCTTACAATCACTATTGACACATTCCTTCTCGTTTGCTACCATGATTCATCATATAATGAGTCATCCCTGGACCAGCATATTATCTGTATGCTACTTAATGATTTTTTTTTTTTAATTTTTGTGGTTATTGATTTGGTATCTAGCAAGTTATATGAACTACTTGTGTTATATATGTTTGGATAATTTCAACATTTGAAGTGTGGTTAGTTTAATAATAAGGAAGGAAAGTTATCTGAAATATTCTATAGGAAATTCTCAGATGCATTTTCTCAAAGTACAGTATAATTTCACTTTTACATGGTAATCTAAGTCAATGAATAAGCAAGTATTCAGTGGTTGCATTAAAATGTCATTTGTTACTGTAAAAGTGACATTTACAGGTGTCAGATAGGAAGGCGGATGATAATTTTAAGAATTATTTTGTTTTTTTCTGAGAATTTTCTTTCTTGATCTTTACAAAATTATCATATGTAATATTAAATTTGGGCCATCTCTTTCGACCACAGATTTCATATAATAAGAATTGTAACCACCTCTGCATCACTTCATGGGAAATAGATGGGGAAACAGTGGAAACAGTGTCAGACTTTACTTTTTTGGGCTCCAAAATGACTGCAGATGGTGATTGCAGCCATGAAATTAAAAAGATGCTTACTCCTTGAAAGAAAAGTTATGACCAACCTAGATAGCATATTCAAAAGCAGAGACATTACTTGGCCCACAAGGTCAGTCTAGTCAAGGCTATGGTTTTTCCTGTGGTCATATATGGATGTGAGAGTTGGGACTGTGAAGAAGGCTGAGCACAGAAGAATTGAGGTTTTTGAGCTGTGGTGTTGGAGAAAACTCTTGAGAGTCCCTTGGACTGCAAGGAGATCCAGCCAGTCCATTCTGAAGGAGATCAGCCCTGGGATTTCTTTGGAAGAAATGATGCTAAAGCTGAAACTCCAGTACTTTGGCCACCTCATGCAAAGAGTTGACTCACACGAAAAAACTTTGATGCTGGGAGGGACTGGGGGCAGGAGGAGAAGGAGACGACCGAGGATGAGATGGATGGATGGCATCACTGACTCGATGGACGTGAGTCTGAGTGAACTCTGGGAGTTGGTGATGGACAGGGAGGCCTGGCGTGCTGTGATTCATGGGGTCGCAGAGAGTCGGACACGACTGAGCGACTGAACTGAACTGAACTGCGTGTTTATTTATGAGGTCAATGTCTTTTAGGCATTAAAGCATGTATTCACTTATGTAAAGGTCAAAAATTCTAAGTAGTATAAAACTACTGAATTGAGTGTGTATACTATGAGAACCCTTAGAGGAAATGCAAATTAATCATTAGAAAAAAAGCTAAAGCAAGGAGGATAGATAACACTGAAGAAAGAAAGAAAAAAAAAGTTATAAATAAAAAGCAATTAAATGCCATAAAAATAAGAGAGAAGTTTATAGGGTTACAGAAATCAGCTTATTTTATCTTCTGGGTATTTTCACTTGCTGTTTCATGTACTTAAATTGTTTTTAATCTAGATAAATTTATGATTTGCTTCTTTTTCATTCAAGTAGTAGCTTGGATGTTGCCTATTAAAATAAATTTTCCTGGCCCATGCCATTAGTGGCAACACAAATTCGTAGCCAATAGCTATCTCATTATTTTTCTCCTGATATTCTGTAAATTGTTCAGTCGCTCACATGTCGGACTCTTTATGACCCCATGGACTTCAGCATGCCAGGCTTCTGTCCTTCACGGCCCTCCTGAGTTTGCTGAAACTTATGTCCATTGAGTCAATGATGCCATCCAACCATCTCATCCCTGACCCCCAAATATTGGGAGCTTCAGCTTCAGCATCTGTCCTTCCAATGATTATTCAGAATTCTTATTTTATTCAGAATTGATCGACCAGTCAGTCAATTCTGGAAATACCTTCCTTGTTAAATGCAAGTAACCTGAGGACTGATTAGTTTACCACTAGTCAACATGGAAAAACACACACATACACACACATACACACACATATATACAGATAGGTAGCCTTGATGTAATTTTGGGAAATTTAGTGTCAAATGTATTTGAGCTAGTATCAAATATACATATATAGATATGTACACACCACACACTTACTGCTTGATCACTGCAATTCAGGAAACAGGAAGCAGGATAGTAGGACAGTGTATCCTTTGTAATGTGCCACCTTGGCTAGATTGAATCCCAGAATATTCTATATATGTTTTCTATCAGTGAGAGACCACAGAGAGATTCTTGGGCAAGATTTAGTAAATAGAAATGAAGCAGTTGCTTATCTAATCTGAGGACTTATCTCTATGGTATAGGGGAGTAGAGAGTCTGCAACTGTTCCTTCTTCCTTAGATACTCTACTCTTCTGTGTTTAGCACAAGGAACGGTGCTAGGTTCTTTTGAACATGAATACCATCAGGATAAGAGGTGGAAGTATTGCCAGCTCATACTTGGGGATTTAAGTTTGTTCTTATTCCCTGTGTTTTATATCCATCTTCCCCTCCTCATTTTCTATTCTTTTGATCGGAAGCATCAGATATGAAGACAATAACCTTACATACAGTCTTAACCAGGATTCACTACTGAGTAAGGCCAAATCCCTGTAATATATCTATTTACCGATCATCTGTCTAGCTATCTATAGAATCCATCTTTCTACATCATATACTTCTTAGTTGTTCTGCTTTTCTAATTGAACACTAACAAACACAATCACCCTATAATATCTAAGGAAACTGGGACACTCAGTTTAGTAAAGATACGCCTCAAGGGCATATGGTGACCTCAAAAGACCAGTAGTTACGTAATAGGTTATAGATAGTTCAAAAGGTTTTAGTGATAATTTTATCTGCAGCTGTTTTTTTCATCTACTTTCTTTGCCCTGTGATAGAATGGAGGTGGAAGCAGAGCAAGGGATGATCAGCGCCACCCCCCACCCCTTTTTTTGACATATTTTATGAAAAATGGCTTAAGTTCTCAATTTATATTTTTACTACCTTTATTAAAACTTCTAGTAAATACATATATGAATCATGCAATATACTTCAAAGACAATGATTTCAAAAGGTATGAACTCCTGGGCAGGGTTATATAAATAAAGGCTTAAGAAAAAAATCCATCTTATTAGCTTTTTCAGACTGAATGTTGGATTTTGTTGCTTTTCTACATTGTATATTTAAATTTTCCCACTAATCACTCAAATCTCAATTCTAGTTTCATTATGTATGCTATATTTTTCTGCTTCCAACTTCATAATTTGATTTTTAAAATTATACTTAGTTAACAAATGCTTGTATAGTGCACATTATGTGCCAGGTACTATTCTCAGAACTTTACAAATATTAGTTTATAAAATATTTTAACACCTTTACAAGGTAGGCACTATTGTTTTACCTATTTTACATATAAAGAAACTGAGACACAGAGAAGTTAAATAACTTACCTGAGATCTATCAACTATAAGGTGCCAAACTGAGATTTGAACTGAGTCTGACTCAAGAGTTTTTTCTTTTCCTAGTATTATCATTTAAAGCTATAGAACTTTTTGTCAAAGTTCTACTTTATGTCAGGGAATAGGATATGATGACATTCAAACAGAGACCTAAGTGACTGAAGAGGCAGATAATATGGAGCTATGGGGGAAAAACATTCTAGACAGAGAATACCACGTGTAAATAAAGTTTCAGGAGGGGACTTTAGTTAACCTGCT
The DNA here is from genome assembly GCA_006408695.1 of Aepyceros melampus. Taxonomy (NCBI): domain Eukaryota; kingdom Metazoa; phylum Chordata; class Mammalia; order Artiodactyla; family Bovidae; genus Aepyceros; species Aepyceros melampus. Next base: position 196,537 of record SJXQ01001940.1, read on the forward strand.
TTGAAAGTTTGGGAGAGACTGAACAAAATGAGGGGGATAGAAATGGTAAAAAGCTAAAAGTTCAGAGGGATAGAAGGAAATCAGATCATATAGGCTCTTGAAAATAGGATGACACAAGTTCTACTTGCCCAGGACACCCCATTTTCATGCTTCTTATCCTGGCCTAATTATCTCACTTCACTGAAACAGGTGTACAAGTTTGGACTGTAAATCATAGAGTCACCTTTCTTACAGACCATTGAAAAAACTTTCTTTTGAATCCAATGAGATAGAAAGTCACTTTCATTCTGTTGCCAGTAATGTAGGGGATCAGTATAAGATAGATATCAAGTAAAGGGAGCATTTCAGATAAGAAAAGTGATGGTAGCCTAGACCAGGGTGGTTGTGGTGGATGGGCTAAGCAGTGGTAAGATTCTGTGTGTATTTTGAAGGTCAAGACAGTGGATTTGCTGATGAACTGGTTGCTGGGTATGTGAGAAATGTTGGGAAATTACACGGACAAAGGAACCTGGTGGACTATCATCCATGGGGTCACAGGGAGTCAGATAAGACTTAACTAAACAACAACAAATATCTGAGGAAAGTAAACCAAGAATGATGGCAATATTTAGGCTGGAACAACTAAAAGTGTGAAGCTGCTATTTAACAAAGAAAACACTGAGGGAGGAACTGGATCATGGGGAGGAGTATAAATTCAGTTTGGATGTGTAAAGTTTAAGATATTTAAGAGTTATCCAAGGGTCAAAGCTGAGTTAGATATAAGACTCTAGCGTTCATGAGAAAGGACTAGACTAGGGTTTATATTAGGAAGCTAGCAGATTAGAGATGATATTTAAAGTCCCAAGGTGATATAACTTTACACAATGTTAACAGCTTGAATTAACTCTCAAGACTTCTCTTATACTTTTTAAACAAGTGAGTAGTTGATTTCTGAGATATCTAGACAGAGAGTTTAGATATTTCTATTAATATTGGGGTCTAAGATTAGAGAAGGGAGAAGGCACAGCTGGGAGTGATAAGGCATGGGTAGAGTTGTTATAGAATGCAGAAGAGTAGTGTCAAATCAACTGTTAAGCATGACAGGAACCTTCTGCAGATGCCCACAGACTGTGGATGATACTTGATTTTCTCATACTTTGCCTAATTCTATCACTAAATTTTTACATGATAATTTTCTCTCCAAAATTTCAGCTTATTTATATCAAGAACTGAGATTTAGTTTTTTGTTTGTAGACTTATGAAGCCCATACAGTTAAACTCATTTAAGAGAGCAAATATTCAATCATCTTTTAATCAATAATACAATAATTTAATATAAGCTGACCTAGTAGATACATAATCACTGGTAGTTGAAAAATAAAATGAATGAATTAGAGGGAATGATAGAAACTCAATTATTAAACTATGTCCCAGGATATTCAGACCTGTTATTATCAATGGGTCCTGGGACAAAAGAAGTGCCTACTTACTGTAAAAGATTTGCAAAATGTGTTTTGATGCTGGTCCATTTGAAAACTATTTAAAATTCTGGAAATTTCAGTTTTGTTCAGAGTTTGACTCTAGTGTAAGGGCAGGGAGGAATCGACAGATTTAAGGGAGGAAGATCAAGAGCTAAGGAATTAAGGTCAATAAGATAAACAAATTGTATATCCTATATTCTTCTACACTTAAATAATTCAGATTTAGGTAAAGGAATACTCAGTAAATAACATTTAAAGCAAATTTATTAAATTCATACAGTTATAAATGATTTATTAAGATACATTTTAACATGTTTACTTTTAGTGAAAAGATAACAGTTAAATATCAGGCAGGACTAATATCCTTGTCCTGTATGAGAAGGAATTAGTTTTTGCCTTCAAATATCACTCATAGATTATGTTAACATATAGTATAAACCAGAAAATTTTAAAAATTACATAGACATTTTTCAAAAATATTGTGTGTTCAATATGTAAAATAATGTCAGTGTATTTTATTAATGTGTTACTGAAACTGGCTCATGTTTTATCTTTTTAACTTATTACCTAGGATATGATATGGGGGTCTTGTATGGACTGATTGTGTATGTCTGCTCTAAAATTCATAAGCAGAATCCTAACCCCCAAGAGGATGGTGCCTTTAGGAGTGGAGCTTTTGGGAGGTGATTAGATCATGAAGGTGGAGTCCTCATGAATAGGATCAGTGCATTTATGAAAGAGACCACAGAGAACTTCCTTATCCCCTCCCACCATGTTGGTTTATAACCAAAGATAGCTGTTGAGGAAGAACTTTCTCACCAGACATTGAATCTGCTAGAACCTTGATATCGGACTTTTCAGTTTCCAGAACTGTAAGAAATAAACTTCTGTTTATAAGCCATCCAAGGGGCTTCCCTGGTGGCTCAGATGGTAAAGCATCTGCCTGCAATGCGGGAGACCCAGATTCGATTCCTGGGTTGGGAAGAACCCCTGGAGAAGGAAAAGGCAATCCACTCCAGCACTCTTGCCTGGAAAATCCCATGGATGGAGGAGCCTGATAGGCTACAGTCTATGGGTTCGCAAAGAGTTGGACACGACTGAGCAACTTCACCATCACCAAGCCATCCAGGTCTGGTATTTTGTTACAGTAGCCCAATCTAAGACAAGTGTCTACCCCTGAAATTTCCAAATATTCTGTATAACATACTGATTTTTCTGGCTTAGCAAGTACATACATAAAAATATACTTTGCAATGAGAGCTAATGAAGAAACCTTAACCAACCATTTAAGAGTATTCCTAGAAAAATGATGTGTATGTGCATAGGAATTCTATATAGATTTATGCTTTAAACATATAATATTTCAGAGAATATGACATGCAAGTTATTTTAAATACACAATAACCTTGAAAAAGAAAAGCTTGGGAAAAAATGACCTGACCTCATGAAGATCAATCTGAATAAACTGACCTTCTATAGAGTAAAAGATCCATCAAATTGAGTAAATTAAAAGGAAATAATAGACATAATCCATCTTGAGTTTTATTCTTACCGAACTTAATATGCTTAACACTAGACAGAGAAATAACAGGTTTTCATAGTGTAAATATTTAGGAGTGATCACCTTAAGTGTTTTTTCATATCCATTATAGTTATTAAAATATTACGTTTAACCCAAAGGGGCATGATTCACACACTAATTCCTTTCACAAATATTTCTTGAATACCTATGTCAGAAAATGAGAGTCATTATTAAAAAGAGTCCTCCAAGATTCAGTAGTCAATTCAGTCGCTAAGTCGTGTCTGGCTCTTTGTGACCCCACGGACTGCAACACGCCAGGCCTCCCTGTCTATCACCAACTCCCGGAGTTTGCTCAAACTCATGTCCATTGAGTAGGTGATGCCATCCAACCATCTCAACCTTCTTCATCCACTTCTCTTCCTGCCTTCAATCTTTCCCAGCATCAGGGTCTTTTCAAATGAGTCAGTTCTTTACATCAGATGGCCAGAGTATTGGAACTTCAGCTTCAGCATCAGTCCTTCCAGTCCTTCCAGTTCCAATCAGTCCTTCCATTAGTCCTTCCAAGTCCATCCAGTCCTTCCAGTATTCAGGACTGATTTCCTTTATGATTGGTCTGATCTCCTTGCAGTCCAAGGGACTCTTAAGAATCTTCAGCAACACCACAGTTCAAAAGCATCAATTCTTCAGCACTCAGCTTTCTTTATGGTCCAGTTTTCACCCATACATGACTACTGGAAAAAACGTAGCTTTGACTAGATGGACCTTTGTTGGTCCATCTCTGAGTAATGTCTCTGTCTTTTAATCTGCTGTGTAGATTTGTCATAGTTTTTCTTCCAAGGAGCAAGAGTCTTTTAATTTCATGGCTGAAGTCACCATCTTCAGTGATTTTGGAGACCAAGAAAATAAAGGCAGCTTATGCAGCTCAATTCCAGAAAAATAAATGATCCAATCAAAAAATGGGCCAAAGAACTAAATAGATATTTCTCCAAAGAAGACACACGATGGCTAACAAACACATGAAAAGATGCTCAACATCACTCATTATCAGAGAAATGCAAATCAAAACCACAATGAGGTACCATTTCACACCAGTCAGAATGGCTGCGATGCAAAAGTCAACAAGCAATAAATGCTGGAGAGGGTGTGGAGGAAAGGGAACCCTCTTACACTGTTGGTGGGAATGCAAATTAGTACAGCCACTATGGAGAACTGTGGAGATTCCTTAAAAAATTGCAAATAGAACTGCCTTATGATCCAGCGATCCCACTGCTGGGCATACACACCGAGGAAACCAGAATTGAAAGAGACACGTGTACCCCAATGTTCATTGCAGCACTGTTTATAATAGCCAGGACATGGAAGCAACCTAGATGTCCATCAGCAGATGAATGGATAAGAAAGCTGTGGTACATATACACAATGGAGTATTACTCAGCTATTAAAAAGAATACATTTGAATCAGTTCTAATGAGGTGGATGACGCTGGAGCCGATTATACAGAGTGAAGTAAGCCAGAAAGAAAAACACCAATACAGTATACTTACACATATATATGGAATTTAGAATGATGGTAATGATAAACCTGTACGCAAGACAGCAAAAGAGACACAGATGTATAGAACGGCCTTTTGGACTCTGTGGGAGAGGGAGAGGGTGGGATGGGTTGGCAGAGTGGCAGTGTAACATGTGTGATATCATAAGTGAAACGAATCGCCAGTCCAGGTTTGATGCAGGATGCAGGATGCTTGGGACTGATGCACTGGGATAATCCAGAGAGAGGGTGTGGGGCGGGAGGGGGGAGGTGGGGGTCAGAATTGGGAGTTCATGTACACTTGTGGCTGATTCATGCTGATGTATAGCAAAATGAATACAGTATTGTAAAGCAAAACAAACTAAAAAATAAAAATTTATTTCAAAAATTAAAAAAAAAATAGAAAGGAAGAAAAAAGAAAAGAAAAGAAAAGAAAGTGTCACTGTTTCCATTTTTTCCCCTATTTGTCATGAAGTGATGGGGCCAGAGGCCATGGTCTTAGTTTTTTTGAATGTTGCATTTTAAGCCAGCTTTTCCACTCTCCTGTTTCACTTTCATCAAGATCTTTAGTTCCTCTTCGCTTTCTACCTTAAAAGTGGTATTATCTACATGTCTGAGATTATTGATATTTCTTCCCGGCAATATTGATTCTAGCTTGTGCTTCATCCAGCCCAGCATTTTGCATGATGGACTCTACATATATATTAAATAAGCAAGGTGACAATATGCAGCCTTGATGTACTCTTTTCCCATTTTGGAACCAGTCCGTTGTTCCATGTCCAGTTCTAAGTGTTGCTTCTTGACCTACCTAAAAATTTCTCAGGAGGCAGGTAAGGTGATCTGGTATTCCGATCTCTTAAAGAATTTTCCACAGGTTTTTGTGATCCACCCAGTCAAAGGCTTTGACATAGTCATAAAGCAGAAGTAGGTGTTTTTCTGGAACTCTCTTGCTTTTTCTGTGATCCAATGGATGTTTTCAATTTGATCTCTGGTTCCTCTGCCTTTTCTAAATCCAGCATGAGCATCTGGAAGTTCTCAGATCTCGTATGTTGAAGCCTGGCTTGGAGAATTTTGAGCATTACTTTGCTAGGTGGAGAATTGTTTCAGAAAGATGATATCCTGCTTGGATGAGGGTGGAGATTAATTTAACACTGAGCCATTCCTTGGCTGGGTGTTCTCTTACATTGATTTCCACTGCAGCAGAGGACAAATGGTTCTCTCTTAACATCTAGCCAAGAACCAAAAAAAAAAAAAAAAATCATTTTTTTTTCCCTTTCAACATACTCACAGACACAGGACGAGTGCAAATTTAAGCATATGCTCCTGTCCTTAGTGCGTATATATTCTAGTTCTAAAGTTATTGCACACACAAGCAGTTGTTACAAGAGAGGAATTGTGCCATAATAGAGAAACATATACAATATCACTGAAACGTGGAACTAACCAAGTTCTGTTGTGGACTATAGAATGGTAAGAAGATGGATGAAGGAAATAGGTTTGAGGAGGAGTTGGTTTTCAGGCATGCCTAAAATATGAGTGAGGTTGTATAGTAATAGCTATAAAATGGTGTACACTCCTGGCAGTAAAAATATCTTGACCAAATACTTGGAAATGGGTATATGTGGAGCACCTTGGAGAACTGCAGTCAGTTCAATATAAGTCATGTGTAAGGTACATGATGTATACAGTGGGAGGTAAGGCTTACAAAAATAATCTGTGAATCTTAAATATCACTGTAGGTAAAATGCATCATATTTTGTAAAGATGGGATTAAGCTTGGTGTTCACATTAGCAAGAGTTACTGAAACTAAATGTATCTTCCGAGGAGGAAAGAAGATATATCAGGCTTTATGTATGGAAAGAAAAGAAGCACATTTATTTATAAAACATTTTACTCTGGACTCAGAATTTAACATGTATTATCTCACTTAATCCTCACATTTTATGAGGCAAGGGATATAATGTCCATTTTGTACATGAAAATACCAATTCCAAAAGGTGTTATGGAACTTGCTTTATGTAATTGTGTCTGTGCTGATACTTAAACCTAATTCCTAACCCTGGCTGCTATTAGAATCATCTAGACAACTTCTTAATCATTATTCAATAATACTGATGACTAGACCCATTCAAAGAGACTGTAATTTAATTGACCAGTAGTCTAGACCATACTTTCTCACAAAGATAAGGTTAAAACACATTGATTTTTCTAACTGAAGGAGTTGTCATGAATAAAAAAAGTTATTCAATATAGTTGAGTAAAGAGTAATAGAGTTAGAATTAAAAAGAAAAAACAAACCTCTGACAAAATACTTGGAAGATTGTTTCTTAAGTTCCCTCAAATATATATTCTTTATAAAAATAAAAGAAATTTCTCTAACTAAAAATATTTGTACTGGAAAATACATGAACCCCACACACAAATAGACAGCTAATCCTTATTATTGCAAATTTGCCTTCTTGCTAAAATTTATTTTTAATCATAAAATTAATGCCTGTGATGCTTTTGCCATCATCCACAGATATGTGCAAAATGGGGGCAAAGGTTTGTTGCCCGACATGCACACTGCCAGCTTAATCCAGGCCCCCATTAAACAAGTTGACAGTCTGCCTTCTTCTTTCAATTCTCAAAATGTAAACAAGTGTCCTTTTGGCCATTTATTTACTACCATGTTTTTCACACTTTTGTGTCTTTTGTGATTTCTCTGTTTAAAATGGCGCCCTAGTGCATGCTGAAGTATTGTGTACTGTTTCCAAAATTCAAGAAAGCTCTGACGTGCCTTACAGAGAAAATATGTGTATTAACTAAACATAATTCACAGCGTGAGTTACAGAGCTGTTGTCTTTGAGTTCAATGTTAATGAATCAATAATATATACTAAATAAGGTGTTTATAAACAGAAACACACATAACAGTATGTATTCATTGACTGACACAACCTTGAGACCAAAGGCTCACAGGATCCTAACTCTGCATTTCCCCCGGCAGGCAATGATTAAGCATTCACTAACTCAGTGTTCCCAGTGTAGAGCAATACCAAGAATAATAGGAACCAACTATAGATAGAATCATAAATGACACAAATTTTTCAAGGGACCCTAAAACTGATCATTGTCATTGTATTTGCATACTAGTGCAGTGAGTATTTGTTGAATATTTACTATGTACTGGCAGTGAACTTGGCTGAAGAATCAATACTAGGTGAGACAGAATCACATTCTGCACTCACAGTTTATTGGCTCATTCAACTCTTATGAGTCACTGCCGCCAACCAGTGGTTATCTATGGACTCCAATAGACAGTAAGCAAATATTCTACCTATAGAGTCATACCTACCAGTTTAAGAACCTTCCTAGAATCTGTCTGCCTTAATGATCCATCCTCTGGCTAAGAATAAATCCCCAGGCCATGCTGTTCTCAATTTACCTAACACTACAGCTTCCCTCAGGAAGAGGGCTGGCCTCTTGTGCTCCCACAATGATGGTGCAAGTCCCCCCTGGGAGATCCACCTGACCCTAAGGAGCTCTGAACCAGCCTTTAATTTCAGACTTGAAATGTGCCAGTGGGAAAAGGCACAGCTACTGATATCTACAGGGCATATCAAGCAAAGGCCAGGGAGTCAAAGTAAGCTGACCAAGGGGCAGGAAGTGGAGAGGGAAAAAAGTCCTCTCCTTCCTCTGACTCTAAAAAAAGAACTGATCTCAGATGCAGCTTGCTTGGATGGTCTAATTTGTAATATAGACAGGGACCATTCTTCTCCTCTTCCTTATTTCTCACATTAAAAAACAACAACTTTTCAGTTCAGTTCAGTTCAGTTGAGTCGCGCGGTAGTGTCCGACTCTCTGTGACCCCATGAATCGCAGCACGCCAGGCCTCCCTGTCCATCACCAACTCCCGGAGTTCACTCAGACTCACATCCATTGAGTCCGTGATGCCATCCAGCCATCTCATCCTCAGTCGTCCCCTTCGCCTCCTGCCCCCAATCCCTCCCAGCATCAGAGTCTTTTCCAATGAGTCAACTCTTCGCATCAGGTGGCCAAAGTACTGGAGCTTTAGCTTTAGCATCATTCCTTCCAAAGAAATCCCAGGGCTGATCTCCTTCAGAATGGACTGGTTGGATCTCCTTGCAGTCCAAGGGACTCTCAAGAGTCTTCTCCAACACCACAGTTCAAAAGCATCAATTCTTCGGCACTCANGTCACACAGAGTTGGACACAACTGAAGCGACTTAGCAGCAGCAGCAGATCAGTAGAGTGTGGTATATGGTAGTAAGTAAATTTTTTCAGCAAAGAATGAGTAACTGAGAAAACCAGAGCTTGAAGACAGAACTGAGTATGATCGGTTGAACACTTACTATATTATTCTAGACATCTAGAAGTATGATAAGAGTACAAGAGGACTGAATAATATTTTTCTTGGGAGATATTTGACAATATTACAAAAAAAAAACAGTAGAATCGTATTAGCCAAATTAAAGGAATGCTTCAATAAGGAAACAGTTATCAAGAACAACAGATTTATTCAATAAGCTTATTCCAAACTTACTGAATAAATAAGAGATTCTATAAGAATGGAACCTCTCAATTATCTTTCACTGACTTCTAATTATATTACTCCACAGTAATAAATTTTTGCCTGACTGTAGTCTGTTTTAACTCCTTAACTTCTGGCCTAACCTCTCATCAGATGAGTTTGTGTTTTACGTGTAACTGCCTGCACAGCTATGCTTTGAGTGTATTCATTTATAACTCTTCTCTTTTGCAACCAACTTGACTTCTGGAGAGTGAAAAAAAGAATACCATTCTTTTCAAGTGCATATTTATCTGGGAAAATCTTCTATTAAGCAATTGGAAAAGAAAGCTTTTCATTCACTGTCTTCAAAAATGCTCAGATCTACTTCATGTAGAAAACAACTCCTCTGCTTGATTTCAAAGTTCTTTCTAAAGTCTATCTTTCTTTCTCTTACTGCCAAACTTCTAGAATGAATGATCTATACTTTGTGTCATGTTCTCTGATGACTCTGCTTCTATTGCTAAAATCTGACAGAAACATCACTGAAGTATCTCTTTGAAAAATTCAATGATTTTATTTGGCTGGTATTTTTTTCCTCGTCTTTGCAGACTATGTCAACTGAAAGAATACCTTCTTGAAATTCTCTTCCCCAGATTCTGGGTTACCATAATATCCTGATTCTTTTCCCTTCCTGACTTTCATCCTGTCACTTTTTCTTCTGTATTTTTAGCTTGGCAAAGGTCTGAGTTCTTTGCAACGGTTATGTTCTTTCCAGGCAAATGCTTTGATGGCTTCAATCAGCTATGCAGATAATCCTCAAATCCAGATGTTAATCATTTGGTGTCACTGTATATGGCACCCCACTCCAGTACTCTTGCCTGGAAAATCCCATGGGCGGAGGAACCTGGTGGGCTGCAGGCCATGTGGTCGCTAAGAGTTGGACACGACTGAAGCGACTTAGCAACAGCAGTATATTAACAATCTTATTTTCTATTACCATAAATGTAAATCCTCTACTTAAGGCAAGGTGGTCAAATCCCAGACTTCTAGTACTTATAAGGTCACTACTATTTCTCTGCCTTTGTTCCTAGTAATGAACTACATAATCTTTCAATCTAATTTCTATTCAGTGTTCAAAGGTAGGATTGAAACATCTTTACCGAACTACTCTCTGTCCTAAACCAGCCATCTCGTGGCTGGCTCTAAAGAACCAAATCTCACTTTAGAAGTTCAGAGGAAGTCTTCAGCTGATGAGTAGATTGATTATCATGTTCCACTGAGTGCATGGGAAAGGACTAAGCAATCATACACACCCTGTTAAATATTTGATTAAAAAAAAAAAAAAAACTAAGAGTGCTTGAATGTTTACTTGAATAACTGAATGAAAATTTGCTGTGTAAGAATGAGCTCCAAGCAGCTGATTATATCATGTAATCATGTAATTTTTATAAAAGCGTAATGTTAATTTATCCTAAGTTTGTATTTTACTTCTATTTGATGATTTATTAAAATGACAAAAATTAGGTTTCAAAAAAGCATACCTTTTTTCAGCTCGTACTTTCTTCCCACAATGAGAACAAGTATACATGTTGTCACCTTCTAAAGTATCTTTAATAGTAACTTCATCAAGAGATTCCTGTTTACACATTTAAGAGTTTCATGTTATTATTTGCAACATGCAAAAAACACAAAAAGCATTCATTACAATTTGCACAGAATGCACAAAGGAAATCAAAGTTTTTATTTTTAAAAATGAACTCTTAAATTTAGTAAAAAATGGACAAGGTGCTCTGATCTTACTAAATATTTCTAAAACTCAACTATTTAAATTCTGATTAGGTAAAATCAGTTCTGTGGTCTACCTTTAATTCTTATTTGAGTAATATCGCAAGAAGAAAATAGACGAAAACATGAAAATTTTCTCTCAAAGTAACAAACAGAAGCCTGCTCTCTCTATATATAAATATGTGTGTGTGTGTATACACAAATAGTTGAAAAACGGGAAAAAAATTTAAAAATATATACATTACTCACATAAATATTCTTCATATCAGCCACCTGGCACCTCACAGTATAAAACTCTTCAGCAGTCTGACTAACATGTTCACAATCCTAGTCAATTAATAGTCAAGAATTGGTAAATTCTCATAATAAGCTAAAACATACATAAACATTTTCAAAAAGCAAAAAACAGGAAGAATACTTACCAAGGACACAACATTGTTTGTAATTACACCTCCAAACAAACTTTTGACAGTATTTTTCTTTAAAAACAAACAAACAAACAAAAGTCAGTAATTTAGAACTGTACAAAATCTCTAAAAATTTCAAAGGAATTTGAACATAACAGTACTAACCAGTTCTGGAGACATTTCTTCAATTTTAGTAATCAAATCAGTAAAGAACTCTGTCATATCTTTCTGCTCCCCAGTGTTCAAAGGCTGCTTATCCATGGTGTATGTTTTACAGAAAGGTCTAGGATTATATGCCTTGCATTCACTCTCCTGTGAAAGAAAAGAGTGTGTGTAAGGAGGAGGATTATCAATCAAATAAATGTACCTCTCAAACAACAATAAAAAGAGTATCACCAAGGTTCTTGAATAAACAACAATAAAACAGGTAAATAAAATCTTTGTAAATCTACTAATAAAGAACTAAAATACTCAAAATTTCATTTTTGATTCTCACTTTAGTATTCATGGACTTCCCTGGTGACTCAGTGGTAAAGAATCCACATGCAAAGCGAGAGACCTGGGTTCAACCCCTAGGTTGGGAAGATCCCCTGCAGGAGAGCATGGCAACTCACTCCAGTATTCTGCCTGGGAAATCCCATGGACAGAGGAGCCTAGCAGGCTACTGTCCAAGGGGTCGCGAAGAGTCAGACACAACTGAGCGACTAAGCACAGCACATGGCATTTTCAGTTTAATAGTCCTGGTGCCAGAAGATGCTTGAAGTACCATAAGCTAAGAAATTTTCATTTTTTTAAGTCTAGGAATTTCTAAGAAGGAATGTGGGATGCAGACTTGTATTAATGAAGCATAAGATCAAAGCCTTTACAGGGTGAATAAACTTTCCTACCAACTGAACTTTGGTTTAGTAGTGGTTTAAAACAGCAGTGATACTCAAAGCCTGCATCTGTGACTCTTTCTAATTCAGTAGAATTCTCCCACAGCAGAACAGAAATCAATAAACGTGACTTTAGCAAGCCTATCAACAATTGATGTTTGTCAAGAGGAAAAAAAAAAGGAAGTATTTTCCTCTGGTACATCCCTATCACAGCACGTATGTCTTTGACCAAACAAGATAATGAATCAGCAAAAATTATCTTTTATTGTCTTATTTTCCTACAGCCCCCAAATTTGCTACCTTAAAAACTGTTTGTTTTCTCAAGTTTCCACATCAATAATACCGCTCACTAATATTCAAATAAATCAATTATGTAACTAATATCTGATGATTACTACTGTGTTACAAAGAATTAACCAGATGTCATGTGGCAGCTTTTTACCCCAGGTAATAAATTGTGAAATAATGATTTAAAAAAACAATAAAAAGCAGTAAAACTGCTTTGTCCGTTCAAATATCATGTTCCAACTCTCTTAAAAGATTGTAAGTGCAATCAAGGGATAACTAAAAAATCTTTTAATTTTGTTTCAAAAATCTCATTTACTGAGTTTTCATTAAGTCTCAGAAGATGAAATATACAGGAATAAATAAAATAAGATCTCTCCTCAAAATTCTAATAAGTGAGACAAGTAACTTTCAATACAGGTACTTGTATAACAAAATTATGGTGACAAGGAATACTCTGGAATTTGGTCACTCAGGGGACACTTTTCAAGAAAACGAAGTTGATTCCTGAAAGATGAGAAAGGGAAGAAAATGGAGAAGGGTGTTAGTAGAGGAGAGCTACAGGCAGTAGGAGCAGCATAAATAACTGCACACGCGAGGAAGCAAAAGGTGATGCACTTCTCTGGCTTACAGTTACTACACGGTGAGGCTGGATGTGGGCAGTGGCTGGGGGGATATAAAAAAATAAGTTGAAGGGAAGGGGATACGTGCCATCCTGGCTGGACCTGAACACCAAAACTAATTTCATAATAAAGAACCACTGAGGAATTTTAACTAGGGGAGTAGTATTTTAAGATTTGCTATTTTTTAATTAATAGTTTTACATATAGTTTTACAGATGGAAACTAAGAAAGACAAAGAAAAATCAGTCAGAAAATCCTAAGACTAAAGGATGGGGGTGATCTTGTGATGAAAAATGGATTGGATATAAGAAATTCTTCAAAGGATAAATTAACAAAATGCAGATGACTGAAATATGAAAGTTAAAATTTACTGTGATAAAGAACATCAGCAACTGCCAAAGTCAATCTAAAAAATCAGAGTATATAGTCAGGATAGGCCAATACACTTGAACTCCAATTAAGGTTTTTTTGGTCAAAGGGTATATTTAACTAGTTTCCATATGTGATTCTCAAACATACCATTAAATATGTAAACATTTTTTGAAGCTCCAGAAGAGTGGTCTTATGCTTCATATCTTCAGAATACTGTAAATTAAAAAAAAAAAAACCTTCCATTACAACATACTGGCATTGATGGTAAATTAGCTATTTTAGAAAAGAAAGCATTAAAATGTGCTAAACACTGTTTTCATTCTTTTAGCCATTCTTTTAGGAAAAACACATAGTCTGTTTTCTTTAGCAATTTTAGCATTTTAAAAATTAAAGTATTTTGGTTCATTATACAAACACAGCCATCATTATTATGTAAGGAAACTAAATAAAGAAATCTTAATAACTACTTTATTTATCAGTACTTATTTGGTTCAATGTTGATTTACAAGTTGGAATTTTGTAAGAACAGAAAACATCTTTTCCAGAAACAAATTCACATATTAAAAAATAAACTCATCTAGTCATACCTTCATTTTTTTCCTAGAACAGTAGATCCTTATCACTGCAGGGTAATTCTGGCCAATTTCTTTGAAAATCCTCTAAATATTCAAGTACATTAACTGAGATTTAGGATTCTGGCTACACTAATTTACTGGAGACTTGGTTCAGAACATCAACCTTAGAGAAGAGTCTCACATTCATGCCAGGCACTTGTTAGATATACTCTATTTCATTAAAATTTTAAAACAACCAATAAAGTAGTTAATAGTCTCTTTACAAATTATTACCTGTCATAATTTTGAAGCAGCAGATGAATCCTGAAGACATTATGCTAAGTGAAATAAGTCAGTCACAAAAGGGCTAATACTGCATGATTCCATTTATGAGGTACTGAGAGTAGTCAAATTCATAGAGACAGAAGTAGAACAGTGGTTGCAAGGGATATGGGTGAAAAAAGAATGGGCAGCAAAGTATTTAATGGGCACTGAGTTTCACTTGGGGTAGGTGAAAAAATTCTGGAGACTGATGTGTTAATGATTACAGTGTGATTATACCTAATACCACACAACTGTACACTTATAAATGGTTAATAGGATAAACTTTATACTGTGTATAGTCAGCCACAATTAAAATACATGCAGTTTTCTTTAATCTTTCCGTGAAAATCTGAAAAGGAAATAATAAAAATGACATTTTCATGTAAATAATCAAGTGCTCATTTGACGAGAGCACTTTCCAAAATCATGTCAAATTTCTATTCTGTAAGAATTCTTTATGTAGAGACAAGTCTAAATTTAGTTTTTATCCAAAATTACCATTTCTGACATTCATTCACAGTTAACACATGTGATTGTTCTGTTTCTACATACTAATCCCTGACAGTGCTAATGGCTAAAAGGTGATGTTAATATGAAGAAGATAGACTACAAAGTGTCGTTAAGTTATCTCCTAAAAAGAAAATCACTGAAAACACGTTCTTTAATAAGTGGTTCTATAAAGTTATACAAATGGGGACAACCGAATTTAGTCATAAAACTTTACACATGCCTAATGAAATCAACTTCTAATTATAATCAGTTAGATGATAAAGACATCAATTTAACTAAAGCAAAAAAAAAAGAAACCCATTTGAGTATATTGTAAATTTGGAGACTTTGAAGCACACCTTAAACATAGTAAGGATTCACTAAAGATATACAATTTCAATACTTTGTGGTGGGGGTAGGGGGGAGAAAGCAAGGATATCAAGATGACATGTGGAAGAAAACAAAAATTCAGGCATAAAGAAGTCTGCCAAAATCTTATAAAAGCAGTCCAGAAGGAAAACTAAAAAACAGCCCATGGCAAACAAAGAATGAAAACTACAAAGAACAAATTAACAAAAATAACATAAAGTAGAGCTTACTTAAATAAACTAGGCCACAATCAAATTTACCTTAAAATATTAAAAAATAACAAGTTCAGTGATTCTAATAATAATTTCCTACTTTGTTTTAGGCTTTGCTTATTATCTATGTAAGTAAAATTTATATTTATTTTTACTGAAAATACCGTGTTCATTCAATATACTGACTGGGTATATTCCACAACTAAACTTTCCTTTGCTAAATAAATTATACTGCTGCATTTGGAATAATCAATAGAAATGTTAAAATAATTCAAATATATATGAGTTAGCTAGTAATATCCAATTTTGCCAATTTTAATTAAAATTATTTTCTCAAATTGAATCACGATCAACAAAGTTTTAAAATTCTGTTTTAAAGTTTTAACTTTTAAAGTACAGAAAACTGTACCTTAGCAGTGAAAACAGCCTGTCTTGCCTCAGGTATCATATAAAGTTGCTGAATAGTAGAAGCCAAGTAACAAGTAGCTCCGAGGTTAGTCAGGCCAACAAATCTACACTCAGCACGGACATCTTCATGAGGCCAGTAGTCCCATTTATAAGGTGCGTGAGCTGCTGAAAAAAGGAGGGAGAAAAAGGCACCCCCCAAACAACTATTAAACATAATGTATTCTGCTTTCACTAACAGCCACTAAACCTGTTACTTATTTAATTCATATACATATTACTTAGGTTTATATTACTCATTTAGTTCATATACATATTTATAGTTTACATACATAAAATATTTGGTACATTTCAAACATGCAGTAAAACTAACTCATTCCTAAATATTCAAAAGACTGTCAGAACTTGACTTTACTTGGCACTAAATTATTTAACCCAAAAATGCCAAAGTATTTCACAAATCTCTGAAAAAGTTCATCACAACTGTTGCTTTAAATTCAAAAACCAATATTCCCTTTTTAACTTCATACATCCTAGCATCAATTTTACAATGTTAAAACGTATGAATGATGAATTCTGTCTTTGTGGTATGAATGGTGAATTCTGTCTTTCAATCATGCCCTCCAAAATCTTATTTCCATGAACAAAATTGACAGATTAAAGGAAAAGAAGAATGCTTACACTGCATGTGTTGTGCCATAACCCAGTTATGTATTAATCTGTAGTTTTCAACAGATCCCTTTACCATCTCCACTAACAAGTCATAAGCAGCAGCTCTTGAAGAATGTGATTTGCACTTTGGCTGTTGTCTATCTTTTAGACTTGGCAACAAAAACAGGAGATTGAAGATATCTCTTAAAAATTCCTGGAGGGGGGAAAAAGAAAGACTAAGTATATTAACCAAACTTGGAAATTAATGATATCCCAAATATAGTAAATTCTATAGAGTAAGCTGGACTCTATGACAATCAAAAGTTTAGTAAAAGACTATTTTAAAACTTAAAGGAACATCACATATCATCATCTGAAAGTATTCCCTAACATCATTTCTCTTAAGAGAAAAGTAAAATGGGAGAAGGCGCTCAACTTTACTTTTCTCTCCCTTCCTAGTATCTGATCGTTTAGAATCCCAAAGACAGTATGTTGTTTTCAACACCATTCAGTGATCAAACATTTTAACCTAGGACTCATTACTCCCTATCTTGACTTTCTCTGTATTTACTTAATTTCTCCTTATTTCACTCTAATAATTATAGTAGTAGTAGCAACAGCAGCAACTCACTTATAATGTGCACTTACAAGTGCCAGATACTATTCAGAGGCCTCAAAACAAACAAAACACAAAAAAGGCTGACAATCTAGCCTGGCCTCAGAGCTGGAAGGTGCTGCAGTCAAGAATTAACATCAAGCTCTTAACTTCAGTATCAGTGAAGTTCAAACTGAAGTGCAAGGCTTAACCGTGTAAAATACATCCTATTGGTGTTTTTCCCCAATCTGCCTGAGAAAGGTCATTTTCCCCCACCTGTTCTTTAATTGGTCCTTTCCTACTATTCCAAAGAAAGTTATCTCCCTCCCTCACCCATTTCAAGTAGCACAATGGTATACTGTTCTGGGGTATGAAACCTCCTGGAGCACTATGCAGAAGAGAGCTAATATTGGTAAGACTGAGACTGCTATCCTTAGAGAAGGCTGCGCTTCAAGGCTGGCTCTTGGCTGTTGTCTGAACACTTGAACGCTGAACAGTTCCCTTCCCTGTTATAAAACTTTCCTGAAGTGATAAAAGTGGCCCCCTATGGCTATCTGTATTAGGTTCATGCAGAATACTTGCTTTTCATCTGAATTTCAGTAACTGTGGTCCGTTATGCAGGTATTATGTGCCTACATGACCCAACCCTTGACCTGCTTGGCTGAAGAGGGCATCCCAGGCAGACAGCACCTCAGTGTCACAGTCATTGCTAGGGGAATGAAGCACATCCCATGCAACGCCTCTGGGAGGTGACTCTCAGAAGGGCATACCTGGTTTCCACCACATCTGGCCCCATACTTTTTCTTTGCTAAATGAAAATTTTGTCATGAATACAATTACATGCTGAGTCCTTTGAGTCCTTCAAGTGAATCACCAAATCTGGGAGTGGTCTTGGGACCCTCTGACACAGGTATCAAATGAAGGACAATTTAGAATATTTTCCCATTAATGATCTCACCTCCTCCATTTCACTGTTGTCAGAGTACAGTGCATAGTTCCTGATTGGCAAAGAAAAGTAAGTTTGGCTAAGAAATATGGAAGGTGAACAGAGGCTTATTTTATATAGCTGATAAACTGAAAATAAGGTTATGTCTCATCTATTCTATAACTGAAAAGGAGAAGACTGTCTTGGAGACACAAGAGTAGCATGTTCACATGAACTGGAACTATGTCACTCACTCAAACAGAATTGGCTAGTAACTAGTTTAACAATGAACTATCTTTGATAGTTTAAATATAGAAACTAAAATATATAGAAACTAAAAAAGCTAAATATTCATACCTTCAAAGTTTTGACAAAATATACTTAAGGCCTATGATAAAAGTATTTTAATTAAAATATTAGGGTTGGTAAAACCATGCTGAAATGAACAGTACATTTATTTTCCTCACTCTGAGTTTACCAGGAAAGCAGGTGACCTTAAGTCAAAGAGTAACATATATACTAACATATGTTAATAGCTCAGTCATATCTGACTCTTTGTGACCCCATGGACTGTAGCCCAACAGGCTTCTCAGTCCATAGAATTCTCCAGGCAAGAGTACTGGAGTAGGCTGTCATTCCCTTCTCCAGTGATCTTCCCAACCCAGGCATCATACCTGCATTGCAAGCACATTCTTTACCATCTAAAGCCACAAGGGAAGCCCATATTAACAGTAGGAATGGAAGGAGTTTTAACAATGTTATTTAATTCTTTGAATTTCTTCTGAATTATGTGTCAAAGATTATACTCTTTTTGACCTATTTAGATCAAAAGTTATAATGTACCATTGTAACAGTACAGCCATTCTGGTATATTTCACAGAAAGAAGAATCTCAAACAGATACCTGAGATAATAGGTCTGAGTGTGATGTTTGACATGTAATTTAGAAGAAATTCAAAGAGTTAAATAACATTGTTAAAACTCGTTCCATTCCTACTGTAAACAACATGTAAACAAGGTTTCTCACAATTTATATCTCTAGAAAAATAAAGTAGGAAGAGAAAATCTGCAAACAATAAATTAAGGTAGCCTGCAACAAATCATATACACAAATCCTTACTCTTCATTAACAGCTAATTAGAAAACAAAATTGAAGAAAAAAGTCCTTTTACGATACCTAAGAAAGAAACTCCTAAGCAGAATCTTAATTAAAAATTCCTAAAATTCAAATTCTAAATGACATTAAATTGGATGACACAAAAAGGCTGGTCTTCATAAATAAGAAGACAAATACTGCTCTTGTACAGGCAATTTAATATAATTTTAATATTTTCTATATCAAGCCATAAATTTAACACAACCCCAAGCTGAAAAGTCTCAGAATTTTAATTTTTGAAAGAATGAGACACACTGATTCTAAAGTTCATTGTGGAAAAATAAACCAAGACAATTCTGAAAAGGACTAATAATGAAGATGGACAATCTCCATAAGACATTAACTGAAAACTTTAACCTTGCTTAATTAGAATACAATACTGGAGAATGAACAGATCTATAGATTGAAACAGAAAGACAAGAAACGTCCCCAAATATACTGGGCACTTTCCTACATACAAAAATTCTACAAATTATCAAGAAATGTACCACATACATACATACATAAAAGGAAAATGAGGACAGGATTTGAGCAACTCGGAGAAAAAAATAATACAAGTAAATGGCTTTAAAACACATGAAAACAAGTATGAATATATAATGGAACAAGTATATGAAGATGTTCACTGAATTTTTTTTTTAAAACAAATATAGACAACTTCAATGTCAATAAAAATTAAATAATTTCTCTTTTGATGTATTCAAGTTTTTAATGTATTTTCTCCCTTTATTTGGATTCATTTTAAATGATGAACACAAATCACAGAATCGTATTTACATAATATATACCTTTGTATTTAATACAGCCACATAAAGTCCTGGAAAGCCATTACCAAAACATCACTTGAAATTAAAATATGTAAGAATCTTAACTTTATCAGCACTACCTAAAAAATCCTTTTTCTTTAAAATGATGTTTTGCTTTATAATGATACGTTATCAGAAAGATCAATTAATATATTTACACTTGGAATAAGAATTACATATTGCTTTAAATATAACATAAGACTTCCACCAAGCAAGACTATAAGTAAGTCAAGTTATTCCCAGTGAGAATTACAGAAAAAATTTTTAAAGATCCAGGAGAAAACCCACAAAACAGGGCTTTGTGCAACAGGGGTAGTAGCACAGATTTAAGACTTGTAAGACTATCACTTTAAGTTTATCTTAAGAATCCCTTAGCCCATGTTCATGGCGGACAGACAATCTTCCATTCTGGTGGTTATTTCTGTTTCCTAAGATGATCAGTAACCCCATGAAAGCAATCCTCCAAACCATAACTTAATTTCCTTAATGACAGCACGGACAAAAGTGCCAGTGACAGTAAAAATACAATCTAAAGAGAAATTAGACATTTGTTGGTATAGAGTTATTAGGTGTTATCAACAGTCAATTATAGAATTTGTGTCAAATGGGCCTTTAAGGTATGAATCAATAAGTATTCTACAATGGCTACATTAATTCCATGTGCTATTAATTCAAAATATTCAATTCTATAAAAATCTATTAAGTATAGACAGCCTTTTCATATTCAGTCACAGTAATTAAAACTTGTTCTGCATTCTAAAAACAAGGCTAAGATTTATATTTCTAGGATTCATCTTATTCAAAGTTCACTGTTTCTACCAGCAATAAAGTTCTGATAAACTTTATATTTGTATGTTTAAGGAGATTTAACATATCCACATACAAGGAAACAATATTAAAAAACTGTCTTATTTCATATAAATACTTGGATGTGTTATTACCAACCTGTCCTTCCCTTGAAAATTTAAAGGGTGGTTTGTGTTTAATAACACTTGTTGCAAGCCTTAGGAGTCCTGTAAGCCCATCATCTTCTATATTACCATCTTGATGATCGAGGATCTCCCTGCTACAAAAAACACAAGCAAAACAAGATAGGTCATACAGTTATATCCTTTATCTTTATGCAACAAAGCTGTCAATTTCACATCAAATTTTACCTTCGAATACAGTCGGCCAAATGCCTGCCAAAGCATCCAGGTCGAGCAGTGTTGTCTTAATACAAAAAGAAAATATAAAATTCAAATACAGATTTTTACATTTAGTATTTCAGTATTTACTAAAACAAAACAAAAAATCCTTTACTTTTAAGTAAAAGAATTCTTCAAATTCATTAACTTGCCAATTATAAGTAATATATAACTACTTTTTACTTATACATAATATCAATAAAATTATAGTTGTAAACACATCATCAGTAGTCCTTCAAAAAAAATCAATGAAATGTTGGCAATAAATTATGACAGCCATAGTAATTTAATGAGAAAACACAAGGTTTGACTTGTTTTTTTTAACAATTTTACTGATATATAACTCACATACAATTCACCAAGGTTTGCTTCTAATAGCACCTTTTGAAATAAACTTAAATAGACAGTTCACTTCAGAAATCTTTATTCTCATTATAACTGAGCAACAATATTAAAACAGATTTCATGAAACAGAATCTAATTTAAGAGAATTCACGGTACAGTGGTTAGGACTCCATGCTTTCAGTGCAGAGGGTGTAGGTTCAGTCCCTGATTGGGGCCATAAAATCTTGAAAGCCATGTGGCACGGCCATAAACAAAAAAGAAAAAGATTCTCAAAGAAACTCAGATCACCAAGAAGGAAAATTACTTTGACTACCAAGCAAGAAATAACAGATTCCTACTTTAAATGGGCAACCATAGGTTTAAAAAAAAAAAGTCCATGTCTACCTGGCATTAGTATTTTATGGATAAAGTCAAATATATTAAAATATGTTCAAGGGGAGGAAGACCTGGAAGTGGTCATCAAAAGAAGTAAGATTAAGTAAATACTAGGGATGTAATATGATAAATATCATTAACACTGCTATATGTTATATAAAGTTGTTGAAAGAGTAAAGTGCTCATTACAAGGAAATAAAATCTCTTTCAATTTCTTTAATTTTATATCAGTATGAGATGATAATCTTCAACTATGCTTATTGTGGTAATCATTTCATGATGTATGTAAGTCATTACGCTGTATACTTTAAACTTACACAGTGCTGTATGCCAATTATAACTCAGTAAAACTGAAAGAAAAAATTAAAACAGGTTCAATACTGATTTTTAAATTTCTCAAATGTTAAGTAGGATAAGAATACAGATGTAAACTGTTCCTTAAAAGTAGAAAGATCAAATGTTAAAGGACTTTTAAAATATATAGTGTATATATTGGACTTTGATTGAAATACATGAAAAAAATTGACAGAAAAGGTTCCCTAAATATTTAAATGTAAATTTTTCAAGTGTTTCTCACTTTTCTGTGAGATCAATTAATTTATTTTAGCTTCTAAATTTATAAAAAGGAAAAAAAAAGTTTTTATATGGCCAAGTTTTTCTTCGAAATGGACTTGTTTTAAATGCCTTTGTTAGACAGCAGTATCAATGTAGTCTCATATAACAAAATTAGAAGATCAGAAAATTGATAGTGCTCTTTAGCTTAAAGTGATTTCTATTAACTTCAACTTTATTTTATATACTCAAAATCTATTTACTATTACAGAAATCTGTGTATTTAAAGTCTAAATTTCACACTCCAAATAAGATTTTATACCCACAGATCTTACTCTGAAGACATAGGAAACTACTGATAAGTACCAAGTAAAGGCATTTCAACTAAGATCAAAATAAAATGAAGAAATGAGAGCAAAAAACAAAGGTACAAATGAAGTAGAAAAACTATGACATTTTCAACTCATTCAAGACTGATAAAAATGCCCTTAATGATAAGGACTTATAAATTCATGAAGAAACATGTACATAATTCATCTCTATTAACAAGTTCATGTAAAATTTTCTGAACGTACCTGACTAGCATCCTTTATATGTATGTTGTCAACTAATTTGCACAACAACCAAAAATATTCTTTACATCCAGGTTTTAACATTGGTTCTTCTTCATAATCATCTATCTATTAAAAAAAATTTAAACTTTGTGAAAATAGTTTAAAAGGGGAAAATGAACTTAAAATTATATTTTAAAAACTATTAGGGTTTATTAAAAAGTTAAATCCCTACAAACTAAACAGTATTCAAAATTTAACCAAAAAGTTCTGAAGAAGACATTCCTGGTTTCTTTAAAATTAAACCTACTATGTACATAAGTGAATGATGAGAAATTTGAGGAAAACACTATTCTCAAATTACTTATAAACTACTTGGAAAAGATATGAATAACGTATAATACTAAATAATGTGTCAACTAAAAATTCAATGACAATGTGAAAACACAAGAAACTACAGAAAATGAGTATATATAAATCTACCCACATGTAATGGTCTATTATAGTTTTCAAATCTGAAAAATAAAGAACATTACATTTCTTACACAGCCGATGACAGAAAATATGGAGAAGAAAAATCCTACAATGCATCATATTTCTAGAGATTGGTACAATTTACTTATTAATGGGCCCTGAATTTATTATGTGGGAGAAGTGGTTTACAAGGCTAGTAATGAATAAAGTTGAAAATTCTAAGTATCACAAAGATAAAACAACTGTGATTGAGTAAGGAGAGTGCTACATTTATGATGTTTCTATCATTCAACTTATCAACACAAGGCTCAAAACCTGTAAGGACAAATGTTATCTCCAAAACAGAACACTCAGGAGAGATCCCACAAAGCTGAAACCAAAGCACACAGAATCTATCCTTAAAGTGTAACATGGACACAATATGTCACAATACTATTACTTTAAGAACTATATAACTATCATCCTCCTGGTGAAAACTATAAATAGTAAACAGGTATTCAAAATTACTTGCAAGAATAATATAATGATAAATGTGGGGCAAATGAACATGCAGAAACAGAACGTGCTGTTGAACACAGTAAAATCTTACCCTGATAGGTTTGAGTGCTTGAGCATCTGGAAGGAACTTCAACAAAGTTGAGGCAGCCAGTAGCAGAAAAGAGCGATTGATTGAGTCTCCTCCATCCAGCCCTGATAGAGATAACTTATAAAGACCATTGCAAGACTCATGACGGACTGCAGTCTAAATGAAAAAGCAAGTTCCAAGATAATCGGAGTCAGTGTTACGAAATTAATCTTAAAGTTGATACGTTGCCAGAAATAATATGTTAGATGGCTTCTTTAATAACATATTTTAAAACACAATGTCCTGATCACATACTCAGGCATGTAAATAATACACAGTCAAATGAAGTACCCCAAAGTTATACAGTAATATGTAAAAACATTTTGGAAATTCCCAAATATGGCCATAAAAAAAACCAAAAACTAAATATAATACAAGAACAGACAAATACAAAAAGGATTGAGAAGAGATTATTCATAATAATTTATTTACATGATTAAGTAACAAGAAAAATATTTTCAGAGCTAGAAGCAACTTAGAAAGTATTTAAACCAAAATATATTACAGATTTTAGAATCTTGTTCAAATGTTAGAATAGTTACCTGGGACAGAGCCAGAACAAGAACACATATGCATTCAATACAAAGCTAATAATTCTAGAAAATGTTCTCTAAAAAAGATGTGAATATCGTGGCTAAGTGTACTAGGAAGTGTTTCTACTATTTCATTTAGGATGTGGTGTGAGTAACATCAAGATATGATTGGTGAAAATTATACTGACTTCACTGTCAACAATGAAATCAAAAGGAAATATATATAACTTATTGTCAGTCTCTCTTGAATCTAAGGATACTCTCAACTAGATAAAGCAAAATAAATTTCTCTAAAATGTAAATTACAATAATAAAACCTCAAATCTTTCTAAACCCTCGGGGCGGGGGGGGAGAACCCCTCTGTAAACAAATATTGCAAAAAAAGAAAAATATAAATGCTACACAGTAACATTCACACTTAAGTGTACATAGTTCAAAATACTCTAGATCTTAAAGGGTTAATAAGTACTTTCCAGGATATATTTATGGAATCACATTCATTTGTTTCCATTAGCTCTTTTTACTATCAATGTTAATAATATGAAAAAATATGAAGAGTAGTACTAATCTTCAATCTTTAGCTTACCTCAGGAATAAGGAGAGTCAATTTCTTTAGCCAATCTTGTAATGATCACTATCAGCAAGGCTAGATTTCACTAAAGAACAGCAATGAGCCCAACTCACCAAGAGCCACATAGAATAATGTGAAACTAAAGAAAAATTGGAAAAAAGTTACTATAAAAATTATTATAAAGGTTTGTACTATAAAGAAAACAAAATGTTTGTTATTAAAGAAGGGTATTATACTTAAATGTTTCCAGCCATCCAAATCTTTATCTATTAAAAATCAACTTTGTGGAACCCTTACCTTCATGTCTAGACCTGTGATCAGACTGAGCTTTCAAAACTCTGTAAAGTAAAAACATACCACCAGGAATAGTTAAATTCAGCAATGAATTAAAAAATAACTCTATTTCTACTATATTTATCATTTAACTTTCCCAAAAGATTATAGATTTTTATGAAACATAATTATTTTTCCATGCTCTTCACTTTTTGTTTAAAGAATCACTGGCAAAATCTTATTATAACAAACACTAAATGACTTCATATTTAATAAATAAAATCTGAGTGAATCCCATATTGACTTAAGTGCACTCTCACAGTGCCTAAAAATTTGGTTACTGAAGTGATATGGATTACAAAGAGAAAGGTTATAATGGTTTAGAATCTAAATATAAGACTTCTAAAAGGAAAAAAATCATACACTGGCATAAAATGCCCTTTTTTTGGTATGGCTAAGTTCAATTTTCATTCGGAATAGTTAAAAGTAAATTATTGAAAAGTAGAGAAAAATAACTAATTTAATTCTACATTGCTTCAGTTCTATTTTTTCCCCATGATACTTTTAGTAACTTCAGTGGAAAATGTATTACCTCAATTTAAAGAAAACAGTAAAAATTTTCAATTTAATAACACTATTACACAGGAATTTAGTATTCACCTTACAAATAAATTGCTGCGTTTTTTTTTCTTAAGAAAAGCATAGATCTCTAGATACATACTTTGTTATAATTAAATTGCTATAATTAAAAAACGCCTTTGAAAATTTCAAAATCTATGTAACTGATTTAAAGTAAGAGGTACTGAAAGTTAAAACTTATAATTCAAGATCTGGTCATATTTCATGTTTAACTTTTATCATATTGGCTTAATATAATTAACTTTACCAAGAGCAACCTACTCATGTACCTTTTAAATCTGCGGCATTTGAAGATTTTTGGTAACAGACAATAAGTTTTTTCTAACTACCTTAATTGATATAAACCTCCCAGCACCATATAAACTGAAGGTGGAAATATACAAATGTGTTAGATGACAGGGAGAAAAAGTTAATAATTATTTATCTGGAGGAGAGTATCTGGTAGTTGGTACAGAAAATCTATTTTCCTCATACAAACCAAGGTCAAGTTACTGCACTTTCTTTGTTTCCCCACATTATCCATTCATAAGTTTTATAACTAATAGGTGAAGTGCCTGGCACTAATAATGGTGAGCAAAATCAGATAAAGTACATACAAAACTATACAGTCCAGTGGGGTAAAGCAAGTACTAATCAAGTAATGCAAATTCAATAGAGACAGACACTAAAGAAAGACAAACTAAAAAAGAAATCATCTTAAAATAATCCTACTTATATTCAACCATTGATTATTAAAGTGACTTTCAAAAGCATCTAAAAAGAGACAACTAGCTATTAGCCATAAATAAGCACTTTGAAACATGTTTACATGAACTTTGTAAATCATCTGAGTAACAATGCAAGCTTAAGCCCAACAAAACACCTAGAGAAAACAATACTTGAAAATATTTCTACATACTTCAACGTAATTTATGTGATTATTTAAGGTATACAGAATCAGGTCTTTATGTATTAGCAAATATCATTTATACACTATCAAAATTTTGTATATTATTTTTTAAAAATTGCCCATGTAGCCCAAATAAATTGGATCATATGACATGTTTAAGCTATTCTTAAACAAATATTTCCAGCTTTCTTTACTGAGAGCCCAGAAGCAAGTTAACATTAGGAGCCATGAGTACCCATATTTCACTGGTTCCACACCAACAACTAGGGCTTCCTAAACACTGATTCCAGAACTAAGGCAATAAGCAAAGTGAATAGTAATAGTAATGAATTATCTTGCATTAAAAAATCCAACTTGATACTAAATAAAAGGAAGAGAAAGCTCTTTCTCACAATAGAATGTCAACTAATAAACATAAAATGAATGGCTAAGAGTTAGAAAATCACTAGTTTGCAAACACTGTACTGATACTTAATTCAGGCAAGACTCATCATCACTATAATCCATAGGTTAGTTTTAATTAGAAAAATCAGAAACTTCACTGTAGAGAAATCTGGATAAAACCAGAGTGACTGATCAAAATCACTAATAAGACGACAAACTGCTATCACTGGGATGTATTGGGAAAGATATGTTACTTATGAAGTATTCTTGCTAAAATGCATAGTCTGAATTTAATTGTAAGGAACAATCAGGAAAACCTAAACTGAAAAGTGTTATAAAAGAACTGGCCTGGGATGCTCAAAAATGTCTGTTCCATGAAAGAAAGGATAAGAAATATCCCCTCTTACAGGAAATGGAAGAAATATGACTATGAAACACAGTATGTTATCCTGGATGAGGAAAAAATAGCTATAAAGAATATTAATGGGGCAATTTGAGTATGGATAATATGTTAGATAATATTATATCAATGTTGAATTTAAGTATTTCACTATAGTCATCAGGAAACTGTCCTTGGTCTTAGGAAACACATCAAACTATTTATGGGTAAATGACCATAATGTCTGAACTCTTACAGAATTTAGGATAACATGTAAATAAACATGTGCACAGGGACACCCACAGAAAATACTATAAAAACTTGCAAAACATTGGTAACAATATGCAAGTCTAAATGAATGATATGAGAGTGCACTAAAATACCCTAACCATTTATCTGTTACATTTCAAGTTTTTCCAAATTAAAAATTTTTAAACATTGTATTCTTACTATACATACATACATAATGTAAAAACATCATACCTAGGAGCCAGATTATCATATGTATAAGCAACAGACATAAGTCGCTGAATCAAACTGGTTCCTTGGACAAGAACAAAAATACCTTTAAAATAAAAACATTAAAAAAAAAATCTGTAAATACACTAAAGCACAAAACTGCATTTTAAACAGACTCTATATTACTTTGATTTTTATTTATAAAAATATAAGGAATACTCTAAAAATGGTTATTGGAAAATACTACAGAAGTATTAAATACTAGAAAAACAGATTTTCATAAACAAATGTAATAGCAACTTTAAAAAGAAAATAATACAAATTCAGAAAATACACAGGCAAATCCTCTCTATTTGGGCCACAGATTATCTGCATGTCACCCAACAGAGCGAGAAAAATTATATATGATACATGCCAGTGATTTTGGGGGGCAGTAGATGAAGTAACATTTTTCACCTGAAATAAATACTATAGTTAACCAAGCTTGGAATCCAGATTAAAAATCCTGAGGTTCAACATTAGTTTACTTATTTTCAAACTGTATGACTCTAATACTGAATTTCTCAGTTCTTAATCTATGTAATAGAAAAAATATTTACTAACTTAATAAAGAATTATTAAATTCCTTCTGCAGGCCCAAACTCATTCTGGGGCACTAAACTCTATAAAAGCACTGTTCCTATCCTGGGAAGTCAGTCCAATGCAGCAGATAACGTACAAAGCATTGCAGGAGCTTCCCTGGTGGCTCAGTGGTGGAGAGTTTGCCTGCCAATATAGGAGACACAGGCTTGATCTCTGATCTGAGAGGGTCCCACATGCCATGGAACTAAGCTCATAAGCCACAACTATTGAGCCCACATTCTAGAGCCTAGGAGCTGCAACTACTGAGCCCATGTGCCACAACTACTGAAGCCTGCATGCCCTACAGCCTGTGCTGCACAACGAGGGAGGCATCGGCAATGACAAGCCTGCACACTGCAGCTAGAGTAGCTCCTGCTTGCTACAACTAGAGAAAAGCCCTTGCAGCAACAAAGACCAGAGCAGACAAAAAAAAACAGTATTAAAAAAAAAAAAAGCACTGAAACACAAGTATATGCAATGTGCCAAATGATCAATAGAAGAAGCAGCAACTAAAGCTGTCCCTGACAAAATAAGGAGAGCGTTAAGAAAAATTATATTTAAGTTTGGAGGCTAATGGATACATATATGTGTATCGCTGAGTCCCTTTCCAGTTCGCCTGACTCTTATCACAATATTGTTGACTGGCTTTATCCCAATACAAAATAAAAAGTTTAAAAAAAAAAAAAAAAAAGACAAGCTATACTTAGGCTGGAATTTGAAAGTTAAATTTGGAATCTGAAACTTCCAAAAGGCTACTAAAGGAAAATAAATGAAACACTGCATGACAATAAATTAGTAAAAGAATTAGTGTTTCTTTTTTACTATTAAATGACTTTATCTCGAGAAAAAGAGTAACAAAAATTTCCCTCAAATAGCTTAGATTTACATACTATGCTCTAATTATTATGATAAACAAATGAAAAAATATATGCTCTTTTTCTAAACTATAACTATAATATTGGCATATGCATAGAAAAAAAAATGCATGTAAAAAGAGAACCCATG
Source organism: Aepyceros melampus (assembly GCA_006408695.1). Lineage (NCBI taxonomy): Eukaryota > Metazoa > Chordata > Mammalia > Artiodactyla > Bovidae > Aepyceros > Aepyceros melampus. The sequence goes on from SJXQ01001940.1 coordinate 226,256, forward strand.
GTAATGACCTGTGACTCTGGGGAAGGTTCATTTGTATATTCTTTCTTGCCACATCACAGCTTGCAGGATCTTAACTCCCTGACCAGGCGAGTATCAACCTCGGATACTTGAGAGAGATACCTTACGTGCTTTTTCTTTTTGGGTTTTTTTTTTGGGGGGGGGGAGGTTTGTGCCATGCAGCTTGTGGGATCTTAGTTCCTCACCAAGGATCAAACCTGGGCCCCCGGGTGGTGAAAGCATGAGCTCTAACCACTGAACCACCAGGGAATTCTTGTTTTTTCTGTTAACACTGTTCCAGAAGTATTTTAACCAGATGAGGAAACTGATTTCAGAATCAGTAACAGAATGAGTTCCTCAGAGGCCTCAACTCCAGTTCAACAAGATCCCATCTATAAGCTTTCTCACTTCTGGTAGCTATAATCTTTTACATTTATTCCTCAAAAATATGTGAAATTGCCTGCATTACCTTAACATTCCCTTTTTAATTTATAACCCTTCAAAACATGGGATTCTCTGGTGCTCAGTGGAAAAGAATCTGCCTGCCAATGCAGAAGTCACGGGTTCAATTCCTAAGTCGGGAAGATCCCCTGGAGAGGGAAATGGAAACCCACTGGAGTATTCTTGTCTGGGTAAAATCCCAGATGGGGGCTATAGTTCATGGAGTCACAAAAGAATCGGACACAACTTAGTAACTAAACAACTCCAAAACATATGAACAAAATTACTTCTCGATTTTAAATCTACTCTGTTGGAATACCTAGTGTAGTTTGTTTTCCTGAATGGATCCTCCATTCAGCATAAAAATTACTGAGACCAACTAATGAACTCAACCCTACAGTTAGATAACATATAGAATGGCATAAAATTCACTCTGGAGTTTGGATGATGAACTGAAGTTTTACTCCTTCATAATTGCTACTGCTTTAAAATGAAGGCATAATTTCTGCTGTGAGGTCATACTGTGGTGATCTAGGATAGCATTTCATAGATATCAGTGTTGTTCACTTTGTAAAAACAAAAATAAACAAATTCTCTTAAAAGACGAGTGTATGGTAATGTTTCTACTTTACCTCTGTTAATCTTGGTATATGAAGACCCTTAGCATGATCACCAGCAGCCTTTCTTGACTTGCCAGGCCATGTTCTTTTCCTATGGCTTTCTGCTATACCAGACCAGGCAAAGACATCATGATAAGCTAAATCCAAATCGGATGGATCTACTGCAAACTGGCATATTAACTTCAGCAAGCAAGCAAGACAGTCTAGCTGCCACTGTGGATAAGAAGAAAATGTTATTTACCTAATTTCCATTAATTTCACATGGCCACTATACAAACTGAAATTAAAGACTAGAAAATGAAAATAATTATAGCTAGTACTTAATCCATGAGGTAATGAAATTCTTCCTGTTCATGTATTACGGTTAATAACAACTCAATTTTACAAAAATAGATACTAGATAACTAAAATGTGTCTTTGATTAAATGAAAATGATACTTGTATTTCTATCATGAAATAATCATACAAATGTATATAATAACAGATATTAAAAAACACTGCTTGGAATGAACTATTAAAACTATTAAAATACTTTACCTACAGATTTAGCATTAAGGACAAAAATATTAGAAGCTGTCTCTCCACATTAAGTGGCATATACTCTAATATTTGGGAGTGAAAACTATTCTCAATAATTCAATAACTGTTCAACTGAAAATTTGCATTTTACAAATGTAAAATAAGTATCTCATCAATAAAATACTGCTTAGTATGGAAAGTAAATTTTCTAATTAATTTAAAGCTCCACATTAAAATTTTTTAAATAAAGCAATTCCTTCAAATAAATAGGAACATCATCTATGTATGAGAGCTTTCTCTTTAATGGTCCTTGTTCTCTTCTTTTCCTAATAACGCTACTAAGTGTTACAACTATACCAATATACCGGGAAACACAGCAATACTATGTAACTGATTTTTCAAGAAAACTATCACAAGATTTCAGTGAGAAAAAAAAGTCTTCACACAAATGGTGCTAGAGAAATTGGATACCCATTTGGAGAAATAAAACCTCAACCTCATTCTATATATACAGAAGTTAACTCAAAATATAACACAGACCTAAATGTAAAAGGTTTATAAAATTTATAGAAGAAAACATAGGAGAATATCTTTGTGACCTTAGAAAAAAGCTTTCTTAGCTAGGATTAAAATTGAAAAGTTCTCCGCTTAAAAGACACTGTAAATATAAAGAAAAGACAAATCACAGATTAAATGCAAATATTCTTAACACATATACTTGACCAAAAAAACTTGTCCAAATTCCTTAAGGAAAAAAGTCTTACAGCTCTTTACTAAGAGAAAAAAAACAAAACAAAAACCCCAAAGAAAGCAAAACAAAAATCCCCATGATATTTACAGACACTTTAAAAAAGATAAAAAACAAATGAAATGTTAATGGGGAAATGTATAACTATGTTTACATTAAAAAACAAGAAGGATCTCATTAATCAAACTTTAGAGGTTAACAAACTAGAAAAAGAAGAAGAAACTACACCCAAGGTTATAGTTGCAAAACGGAAATAATAAAAATCAAAACAGAGATAAATAAAATAGGGAATAGAAAAACCTAAAGAAAAAAAATTGCTGAAAATCAAAGCTGGTTCCTAGAAAAGAACAAAATTCACAAACCTTTAGCTAGGAAGACTAAGAAACAAGAATAACCAAATTACTAAAATCAGAAATAGAAGTGGGAACATTTCAACTAATTCTACAGAACAGAAATAAAAAAGATTTTAAGAGAGTACTACAAACAACTGTTATGGCCCCAAACTCAATACACTATGCAAAATTAACAAATTCCTAAAAATACAAAACTTATAAAAACTCAATCAAAAAGGAACAGAAAATCTGAAGAGACTTATAACTAGTGAGGAGATTGATTCAGTTATCAAAAATCTCCCAAATAAGAAAAGTCCTGGACCTGACAGCTTCACTAGTAAATTCTAACAAACATAAAGAACTAATGCCAATAATCCTCAAACTTTCCCAAAAAATGAAGAGGGAACTCCGTAACTCATTTGATGAAGCGAGCAAAGCCAGACAAAAGACACTACAAGAAAATTACAGGCTAATATTCTTAATGAATATTCATGTAAAAGTACTCAACAAAATATTAATAAACAGAATTCAGCAATATAGTAAAAAGATGACCAAGTGGGATTTATTCTTAGAATGCCAGGATAGTTTGACATATGAGCACTGATCAACGTAAATACTCCATATTAACAAAATGAAGGAAAAGACTACATTATCTTGATTACTACTGAAAAAAGCATTTGACAAAATTCAACACCTTTTTATGATAAAAAATACTCAATGAAATAGGAGCAGAAGGAAACTAGTGCAACATAAAAAGTCATACTGACAAACTCAGTGAGAATCCTACTCAGTGGTGAAGACTGAAAGTTTTTCTTCTAAGATCAGGAGCAATGCAAGGACAATTGCTTTCATCACTTCTATTCAACACTCTAGTGTTAAGTTTCGGCCTGAGCAATACACAAGAAAAATAAAAGGCATCAAAATTGGAAGGAAAAAATAAATTTATCTGTTTGTGTTAAAACTAATAAATGATCTCAGCAAAGTAGAAGGATACAAAGTCAACGTACAGAATTCAGTTGTACATGAACAATGAACAACATGAAAAGGCAATGACAGAAACAATTCCATTTAAAATAGCATCAAAAAGAATAAAATATCTAGGAAGGAATTTAACCAAGGAACTGAAAGACTTGTATAATGAAAGCTAAAAAAAGTTGCTCAAAGAAATTAAAGACAAATAAATGGAAACATATCCTGCATTTATGGACTGGAAGACTTACTATTAAAATATCAATACCATCCAAAATCACTGCAGATGGTGATTGCAGCCATGAAATTAAAAGACACTTACTCCTTGGAAGGAAAGTTATGACCAACCTAGATAGCATATTGAAAAGCAGAGACATTACTTTACCAACTAAGGTCTGTCTAGTCAAGGCTATGGTTTTTCCAGTGGTCACGTATGGATGTGAGAGTTGGACTGTGAAGAAAGCTGAGCGCCGAAGAATTGATGCTTTTGAACTGTGGTGTTGGAGAAGACTCTTGAGAGTCCCCTGGGCTGCAAGGAGATACAACCAGTCCATCCTAAAGGAGATCAGTCCTGGGTGTTCATTGGAAGGACTGATGCTGAGGCTGAAACTCCAATACTTTGGCTACCTCATGCAAAGAGTTGACTCATTGTTAAAGACTCTGATGCTGGGAGGGTTTAGGGGCAGGAGGAGAAGGGGACGACCAAGGATGAGATGGCTGGATGGCATCACCGACTTAAAGGACATGGGTTTGGATGAACTCCGGGAGTTGGTGATGGACAGCGAGGCCTGGTGTGCTGCAATTCATGGGGTCGCAAAGAGTCGGACACAACTGAGAGACTGATCTGAATGACCCAAAGTGACCTACAGATTCAGTGCAATCCCTAACAAAATCCTAATGATGTTTTTTGAAGAAACAGAAAAATCCATTCTAAAATTCACAAGGAATCTCAAGGGACTCCAAACAGACAATCTTGAAAGAAAGGACAAACCTGGAGGACTCACACTTTCTGATTTAAAAACTTACTACAAAGTTACAGTAACTGATACCAAGTGAAGTATTGGCATAAAGATAGCTTTAAAAAAAGGAATCGAACTGAGCGCCCAAAAACAAACCCTCATCTATATGGTTAAATGATTTTTTATAAGGATGCCATGAACATTCACTGTGGCAAAAGGAGTCTTTTCATGGAAAGGTGGTGGAAAACCTGCATCTCCACATGCAAAAGAATGAAGCTGAACCTTTAACACCATATAAAACAATTAACTCAAAATGAATCAAGGATCTAAATATAAGACCGGAAACACAATAAAAATCTTGAAAGAAAACACAACCAAAGGGTCATGACATTGTATTTAGCAATGATGTCTTGGAGCGTATACCAAAAACTCAAGTAACAAAAGAAAAAACAAAAAACTTGGACTTCACGAAAATTTAGTTTGTGAATTGTAAGACTATTCACAGTGTCTTTTAATGTATTGAGAGATACATTATGAATAGTAATGTATTCATAATACATTATGGATCTCAGTCAATCTGAAAGCGATCTATGTCTTAATCAATGTAGCCATCTCAAGTGTTGCCAAGCTACAATGTGTGCCATATGGTAGTAAATTTTTCTTAATACTGCATAAAAGTATCCATAATTTTAAAGCAAAACAGAGAAAATCTTTAGCACATGATTACCTGTAAACTTTATTCAAAGCAAACAGACGTTTTTAAGCAAAAATCCTATGAACAACACGTAACTACTCTAAAATTTTTAAATTCTCTCACTTTGCCTGAGAACTAAAAGGCACCTTATAATTCTTAAAGAGTAGGGAGAAAACAAAAACACAACAATAAAACACAGCAAAAGACATCTGAGTTTTAAAAGTCAAAAAAACAACAATTACTATTGCAGAGGTATCTATTCTAAGAAGGAAAATATCTGTAGCAAAATATGTAAAATTAAAATGGCAAAGAAGTATTGAAAAAAATGGTAAGATTAACAAAATCTTAAAGATAGCAATACATGTCTTAAAAAGTATATATTTTTTAATATACTGGATGCCACAGCACTTGATAGTAAATCAAGAACATTTGACTCCTGGACTCTAAAATAATTCTAAAAAACAAGTACTAAGAAATTAATTTTGAATTCAATGTTTGATAATGCTATTCTGCTTTGCTGGAGGTCAAGAAACGAGCATACCTTCCATTTCAGACAAAACTAGATTATGCAGTTTGGTCCATCATTATGAATTTTAAAATATTCCACAAGTAAGAAATTTTACTTTCCTAATATTATAGGACAGTGCTTCTTCAAGTTAACAGCAATAAGTACTATTTCCTAAAACTTCCATTTTGTTAAAGATCAATAATTTTGTAAAATACTATTAAAAAAATACTATATCAATGTCCAACCGCTATAAAAATTTCTAAAGGCTTACTCTCAAATTCTGTACCTATTTCATTGCAAACCAGTTACAAATGGTCTGGAAATACATTTTTGAGTAGTGCTGCTTAAAGGAAAAAATCGTCAAAACAAAACAAAGAATATTTTCAAAAACAAAAGACATAAACAAGTTTTTCTTAAAAATCATCTCAAATTTTAAGACTATATAAACATTAATATATAACTTATCGTGATAATGAAAAACTGTTCATGAATTATAGTTCAGCACCATTAATATGAGCACTTAAAATTTGTAGAGTTGACACTGAGAACTTTTACTGCATAATTAGCTCACCAGATTCCTTATTTTTCCTTCAATTTATTTCTACTGTACTCCATACTCCTTCACTATAATAAAGTTTGCAGCAAAAGTTACACTTGCAAGTGGTTCATGGATTTGGCTTATAGAAGTGGCAATCAGCTACTGTACCTGGTTGAAAGGGTGTATTTTCACTTACCACAGTCCAGGATTCCTGCTCTTTTGGCTCTAGAATTCCAGAATTAAAAATTTCTAACAACTGTTGAAGTCCTCCAGCAGCAACAAACTGTAAGCAATTGCGAGAGTATGATAAGAGGAAAGCAGCTACTAATGCAGTAAAATCTGTTTTTTGTTTCAGTGACTGGATGTGTGCACAAGTCTGTGTATGTAAGCAAAATACTACATATTTTTCATTTAGGAAATTATTCTTTGGCTTAAATAACCAATATAACTTGTATACAATAAAGTAACAACAGCTAGCTAATTTTCAAGAATTTTTTGAAAAGATTCTTACAAAAATCTACATACATACTTTGTATTCCATTAACCATTTAATTTCAGGCACTGGGATGTCCTAACACAGTATTCTAATGAAGGAAAAAAAAAAAAAGTGCTAAAAACAGAAGCACCAAGGCCTTAAATAATCTCAGTTTATTAAAGTGATTAAAGTAAAATATAATTTAAAAATCATGCTTTATTTAAATGGTACTTTAAAATGGTAATTATAGTACCTACTTTTGGTACATGAGATCAATTATTTTTACCAAGACACTGCAAAACATGTATAATCAAACCTTGCAACTCCAGGAATTTTTACTGTTTTCCACTTGATCCTCACTTGAATCATCTGAATCTGGATAAAGATCACTATAACTTCCCTGTGGGAACAGCAAAAATAAATAAGGAAGGGTCGCAGGAAGATTAAAAGATAATGTACTCTGGAATTTTGCTCCAGAGAGAAAACAAACACTTGATGATAATAATGGAAATGCAATCACCGTTGACTCTCTCCTTATTCTTCGGTTAGGTTTTCCCAGTGCTTCAATAATTTCCAGGGCATATAACAGCTTGTGAGCACTTTTAATTTTGAGCAGTTCTTTCCAATTAAGTCCATCATTACTCTTAAATTAAAAAAAGAAAAATACAGGTTTCTCAAAGCAACTTACTTAAAGAACCACACCTCCTCCTCAGCACCCAGGGGCGGGGGTGGGTGGTGGTGACTAAAGAAACTGACACTGTATATAAAAACTCAAATATTACATATACGAAGGGCAACTATATCACTGGAACTAATCATATGCTTAAAATACCAATTATTCCTTAAATTTTGCTAAACTTAATACATAATAGAGCATAGGAAAAAAAATATATCTGTTATCCTCCAAAACAGTTGAGGTAATTTACCATCCTCTGAATATAAAACACATAGCCTAACTGAATGTGTCAACTTTTAAGCATACAGTAGTACAGTGTGTATTTAATATTTATGTGACACCTATCCATTTAAAGTCATATACAAATACACAAACTTTAAAATACTATTCTTTTCTACCCTCAATTTATAAGTGCTATTCACACTTAATGTGCATGCTGGACAATGTTATTCACAGAGCTACGATGAGTCATCAACTCCCATTTTCTAGGCCCAATTTCTTCACTTTTAAGGCATTCAAAATACAGAGTCTTGAAAAATCACCTAAAGTGAAGTTGCTCAGTCATGTCCAACTCTTTGTGACCCCAAGGACTGTAGCCCACCAGGCTCCACAGTCCATGGAATTTTCCAGGCAAGAGTACTGGAGTGGGTTGCCATTTCCTTCTCCAGGGGATCTTCCCAACCCAGGGATCAAACCCGGGTCTCCCGCATTGTAGGCAGACACTTTACCGTCTGAGCTACCAGGGAAGCCCTGAAAAATTTAATACATATTAATCTCCAGAGGCATGACCTCACATGTATTAAATATTAATATATCTTTGTAAAGATGTCTGTTAAAATTAAAGATTATTTTTAAAAGTTCTATAATAAGGGGTTACTTAGTGCGAGTACCAACAGAACACCTATTGTTTAACAGGTGTCTTTAATTTTAACAGACATCTTTACAAAGATATATTAATACATGTGAGGTCATGCCTCTGGAAATATTAATATACATATAATTTCTTTGCCTCCCTTTTTCTCTAATTCTACCAATTGCCGTGTATAAGCAGCCAAAACAAGCACTGATGCAAATATCATTAAACCATAGTGTATTTTCTCTAAACGTTACTTTTTATTGTCAAAAAACAAAGCAATATTCAGAACATACAGTAATATGAAAAAACACTAATATAAACGCAAATTTACTGTTTACAGAGATAATTTTAAGAGACCATCCTGCCTTATATTTAGCCCATATTACTCAAGCTCACTAATAATTAAATATATGAACTTTAAAATGAACTGGTACTTTTTAACCTATTAAATGGGCAAAATTTTACTGAGGTTTAACCATCAATCTCATATACTACCAGTAGAAATGTAAAATGGTATCATCCTCCAGGGAAGTAAAAATATTTTGTGAACTTACCTGTTCATCTGAGATATTCTGGAATGCCATCAACATGTTAGGACATGTAGGAAGAAGCATCAGTAGTTCCCATACACGCCTGGAAAGGTTTTCTGCGTGAAGATGAAGTTCTTCACATCTTAAGCTCTACAAAAATAAGAATAACTGCTTATCAAAACAGATCAGTTTTTTAATTAATCTAAACTTAATTTCGATCCTGCATCAAATCACTATCAAGTTTGACAATATATTAAAATCTTACTTTAAAGTGAGAATAAACCATTTGTTACAAAGTTAGTTATGTCAAAGCAGTGGTTTTTCAACTTGTTACTGAACACTTTTCTAGGAAAAAGTGACCTGCAACTCTGGCCACTTTCCTCAGAAAAACTTTTCAAACAGAAGTGAAAATGTTTTACGAAATCATCCAAATACATTTCAATCAGACTATCACCTATCTCCTCTTTGCAGGCCACTATTTCAAGAACGACAAAAAGTTGGTTAATTAAATCCCTGACCTTCCATTTGGGGAAAGAGTATACTTGTTTCTCTTATGTTCCCAATCCATATCTTATATTTCAATCTCAGACAAGCAGAGATAAAAGAAAAGCAAACACTTTTAAAGAACGTACTTTTTTCCATTATCACTTGTTAAATTTGAATTATCTAACGTACAAGATAACAGTATACTAAACAATATTACAAGAAGTATTAAGAATAAAAGAGTCGGACATGATTTAGTGACAGAACAAAAACAAAAATGTAAAAAACAGACAAGTTTTGGGGGTTTTGTGTTTTGTTTTTGTTTCTTAATTAAAGGATAACCCTAAGAGGTAAACAAGCAATGAAAGCTAAATTTACAGTTTGGGAATTTTCCAGAGTATGAGTTTGTACTCATTATTTTACTATTAGCTGCTGTCACATAATGATTTTGAGGTATTCACCCAGCCTAACAGATGCCAAAGGAATATCCTTACACATCTACAAAAAATAAAAATTCAGTTCTTTCTGTATAACGGTATAAAGCTAATGTACTTTGAAGGTAAGAGAATTTTAGAGATGGAATTTCAAGGTAAACTTTGCTTTACACAGAGTATATCATGAGAAACGCTGGGCTGGAAGAAGCACAAGCTGGAATCAAGGTTGCCGGGAGAAATATCAATAACCTCAGATATGCAGATGACACCACCCTTATGGCAGAAAATGAAGAGGAGCTAAAAAGCCTCTTGATGAAAGTCAAAGAGGAGAGTGAAAAAGTTGGCTTAAAGCTCAACATTCAGAAAACGAAGATCATGGCACCTGGTCCCATCAATTCTTGAGAAATAGATGGGGAAACAGTGGAAACAGTGTCAGACTTTATTTTGGGGGGCTCCAAAATCACTGCAGATGGTGACTGCAACCACGAAATTGAAAGATGCTTATTCCTTGGAAGAAAAGTTATGACCAACCTAGATAGCATATTCAAAAGCAGAGACATTACTTTGGCAACAAAGGTCCGTCTAGTCAAAGCTATGGTTTTTCCTGTGGTCATGTATGCATGTGAGAGTTGGACTGTGAAGAAGGCTGAGCGCAGAAGAATTGACGCGTTTGAACTGTGGTGTTGGAGAAGACTCTTGAGAGTCCCTTGGAGTGCAAGGAGATCCAACCAGTCCATTCTGAAGGAGATCAACCCTGGGATTTCTTTGGAAGGAATGATGCTAAAGTTGAAACTCCAGTACTTTGGCCACCTCATGCGAAGAGTTGACTCATTGGAAAAGACTCTGATGCTGGGAGGGATTGGGGGTAGGAGGAGAAGGGGACGACAGAGGATGAGATGGCTGGATGGCATCACTGACTCGATGGATGTGAGTCTGAGTGAACTCCGGGAGTTGGTGATGACAGGGAGGTCTACCATGCTGCAATTCATGGGGTCGCAGAGTCAGATACAACTGAGCAACTGAACTGAACTGAATGAAAAAAGAGAAGCAACCCACGTTAACACTGTTAGTTTAGTTGAAGACAAGGCACTGACAATTCTTCAGTAAAATAGAATTCATTCCTTTGTAAATACCCAGTTTGAAAAAGAGAAGGAAGGGGAGAGGGAGGGAAACAAGGAAGGGACTAAACTCTGCAGCAGATGATCTAGAAGGGAAAATAAAAATCTGCCAAGTGTGTATGACTATGATCTACACTGTAACTAGAAGGCCACACAACGCCATACACAGTAAATTAGATCCATTATGTTTTTGGTAATCATCTTCAAGACTGAACCAATCTAGTACAACAAAGAAACTCTACACCATCAACTGCATACTGGTCATGATGTTCAATAATTTATCTGTCCAAAATGAACATTTTCTCTCTGGTTTAGGCCTCACATGGTGAATTACAATGGGCTACTAATTGGTATGCCTACCTCTGGTCTTTGTTTTCTCTTAACATAATCCTCCAAACTAACATCTGAACTCTATGACTTTTTGTTGCGTTAAAATCTTTCATGATAGCAATCCATTTTAATACAAATAAAAACCTCTTAGGTCTTTTGTAGTATGGGTTACAATCTGTCTTTCTGTCCTTATATTTGAATTACATCATAATCACACTCCCAGTTTTTCAAATTTTTGTTTCCTCCTTATGCTCCCATAACACACTTCATAGATTACTAGCACCCTCCTCAAAAAATCAGAAAATTCTTATAATTTATCTTTTACTTTTAAACTAGACATACAACACTGACATGAAGTAAAAGGTTATTAAGTATGGCATAAAATTTAAAGATGAGGAAATGGAGGTTTATGGACATCTATTATTATCAAGATTGTTCTGGTTAAATAAAAAGGGGATTTCTTGGGAATTTAAGAGTGTGCCACCACAAAAGAAACCAGGTTATGGGGAACAGATGACTCAATTTGGTAATTCTGAGCAAATACATCCTGGAAATGTAGAAAGAAGACACTTAACATATAGCAAAGAACTGTTAGCCTAACATAGAAAAAGTCATAAAGGCACCAGTCCACCAATCTCAAAATGATGATTCTTCCAAGAAAGATGGTCCCCTGAAATAGAATGGTGGCAGTGAAAATAAATTAAGAGGACAACAGGTCAAAACATCAGGTGTGGCAGATGGGATCAGGAGGAGGGATAGACTTGGGTTCAGGAAGAAGAAAAGAAGAGATGGAGTCCAGGTTTCTGACTTGAGGAACTGGGTGGATTCCATTTCAATGAAGGAGAATGGATGCCTGTGGGACATCAAGTGAAAGTGTTAAGTAAGCAGCTGAATGTTTAAGTTTGGAATTCAAGAGAAGAGGTTTGGTCTGGAGAAGTGAGTTTGAGAGTTCGTACTAAAAAGATGGTATTTAAAGTCAATTTTTTAAAATTATTTATTTTTTATTGAAGGATAATTGCTTTACAGTATTGTGTTGGTTTCTAACCAAATAAAGTCAATTCTTCCTCCATGTACTACTTCCATGCTAGTACATGAGGTTCCTTATTGTTATTTCTATCCCTGTCAAACAAACCTACTACCTTTAAAAGGAAAATTAAGATATATGTCTCTCCCTCTGCTTAAAATACTTCAATGGTGGACTTCTCTGGTGGGCCAGTGATTAACAATCCTCCTGCCAACGCAAGGGATATGGGTTCCATCCCTGGTCCAGGAAGATTCCACATGCCTCAGGGCGAATAAGCTTGTGTATCAAAACTACTGAAGCCCAAGGGCCCTAAAGCCCAAGCTGCACAAAAAAAGAAGTCACTGAAATGAGAAGCCCATGCACTGTAACTAGGGACCAGCCCAGTTGCTGCAACTACGGAAAGCCCATGCTCACCAACAAAGACTCTAAATGAATAAATATAGATAAATAAATTAATAAAACTTGAAAACAAAACAAAACGCCATTCCAACACTATCCATTTTGAGTGAACTGGAAACAGCCTGCAATGGCAGCTTGGCTGTTTAACTTTTCATTCATTTTCCCTCATTTCACTCTCCCACTACCCTCCTCACTCTACTTACTGGCTCCCAAACAATTCCTAGACCTGCCTAACTCCTTATTATCAAGGGCTTCAGGAATCAGTATACTCTATCCAAATTATTCTTCATTCTCTTCATTCAGTGGCCTCCTTTTCATCTTGAAAGCTGAGGTTTATATGGTCTCCCTCAGAGACACCTTCCTTGACCAAACATTAATCATATATAAATGTTGTTCTTCAGTTGCTCAGTCATGTCAGACTTTTTGCGACCCCATGGGATGTGGCACACCAGGCTTCCCCATCCTCCACAATCTTCCAGAGTCTGCCAAACTAGTGTCCATTGAGACAGTGATGTCATCCAACCACCTCATCCTCGGCTGCCCACTTCTCCTGCCCTCAATCTTTCCCAACATCGGGGTCTTTTCCAATCAGTCGGCTCTTCACATCAGGTGGCCAAAGTACCAGAGCTTCAACATCAGTCCTTCCAATGAATATTCAGGGTTCATTTCCTTTAGGATTGACTGGTTTGATCTCCTTGCTGTCCAAGGGACTCTCAAGACTCTTCTTCACAGTTCAAAAGCATCGTCTTCAGTGCTCAGCCTTCTTTATGGTCCAATTCTCACATCCATACATGACTACTGGAAAAACCATAACTTTGACTATATGGACCTTTGTTGGCAACGTGATGTCTCTGCTTCTTAATATGCTAACTAGGTTTCTCATAGCTTTGCTTCCAAGGAGTAAACATCTTTTAATTTCATGGGTTTTGTCTACCACCAGTCTCTAATGTCAAGTCCTGGCAACTATGTCTACCTAAAACTGTTTATCTGTTAGTTTACTTGAAACTGTTAGGCATGGGAATTATCCGTCTTCACCACTGGACTCAATGAAGTCTGAAACTGTGTCTATATTAATCCTTATATAATAGTACTTAAAACAACATGCCTGGGATATTAGGCACTTAAATACTTAATGAACTAATAAATGGATTCTTGGTTTTACTGATATTTAAGAGATTAATGAGAAAATTATTTTCCACTCAACAAAGACAAAACAAGATTTTGTGAAAATAAAACGATATAGTCACCTCACTATCTTCGACTGCCATTTTTCCTGAGGGTGGTTTAAATGATGCGAGCATCTCTAATAAATCAAAAAGAGTAGTTAAATGAGGTTCTTGTAAGAGCAAAAGCATTGGAATGTTGTCCTTTTGAGGGGGTGGTAGGCAAGATGCTGGCAGTTGAACACCTTCCCCTTTCCGTTCTCTCCTTGGTGCACCCAAAGACACGAATACCATCTATAAAAACAGGAGCAACAGGGGGGAAAAAAAACAACATGTAGTCAGACATATTAAGTTTTTGGTTTAATAAATCTGTGATGTAGAAAATAACTTCCCTTACAATTTTAACAAAAGCACTTAAGACTGATTTTGAACTATACCTCAAATAAACAACTACTGACTAAGTCAAAAGAGGATTAAAACTCAAACCACATTTATGTTTACCTGCATATCCTTAAAACCAAGCTCATGAAGTGCTTTTTCATCATAATCTGTTGTTAATTCATGTCCAGAAGAAATCATCCTGACAGGTCCCATAAGGCCTCCTTAAAAAAACAGCAGAAAATGAAAGTCAACTTTTTGTAAAAGTTAATTTATCTGCCAACATGAATGCTTGGTTATAGCAATTAATTCCACTGGACATTAAACTTAAATATAATTCTTAAGCAAAGTGGAAACGGTGCTAAGCATGCTTCCTGCATAATTTGCTACTGTCCGAGGTTAGCCTTAGGCAGTTAGAAATTCTAAGAAAATCCTCTTTTAGCACCAGTCTAATTAGATCAATTTCTGCTTGCTTAATAACATGAAAAATTTACAATTAAAAAAACACTACAGAGCTTTCTGATAACCTATAGCATTTCCCCTCAGTAATACATGAGACTCAGATTCATTAATGCTTTAGTTCACAAGTAATCAGCATGTATTTAAAATGATCCAGTTCTCTCTTCCTGATTATTCCCATCAAAACAAAATAAAATAGAATATAGGACACATATAAAGTTCTGGCGTGAAATGAAAAGATGAGCTACAACATTCTACATTACAGTAAATTCAATGACCTCAATAGATTGAGACAATTCATTTCTAGAATGCATAAGTCCTCTTTGCTGCCTACATCTTCATTTCCCACCATCATCCGTACCAAAATATGCCTTAGTTACCCAAGCATGTTCTTTCTTGCACCAGTATGTTCCCATCTCAAGGTCTGTTCCACCCCAGAAATTCATATGGATCATTTCCACAATTCAAGTTTTTCACAAAATGTTGAGCTCTAAAAGGCCTTCATCCTAAATCTAAAGAGTTACATCTCACTCTTAACCCCTAACTCTGCTTTATCATTTTTATAGCACTTACTAGTATCTGATATATTTAAGTAGTCTCTCATTAAAAAAAAAAAACAAAACAGCTCCACAAGGCACGTATGTATTCCCAACATTAGAACAGCAGGTATTCAAATTACTGTTTAATCCATGAAAAAAAAATTTAACGAAAATGCTTGATAGAGGAAGAAAATTAAGTAAAATGATGAAACAGCTCATGAATAAACTTAAGTATTGTTAAATTTTATTAACTTAATGTAGGAAAATTCCACTGGATAGGCACAAAAACAACTACATTCAATAATGAATGAAGCAGGACTACTGCTTTCCATAATGACATTCAACATTTTAAAAACACATTTTCCTTCCACTCCAGAAAATTCTATCAGAAAATATTTCTGGTAAGGAAAATGGGTTCCTCTAGTAAGATTCACTTCAATTGTTTTCCCCAAGTATAACTGCTGTGCAGCACAAATGCTAATTGTTGTGTAGCTAAATCTATGATTCTTACCCTTTTTGCCATTTCTAAACCTAGAAGCCCTGCTCCTCCCAGTGGTTTGATGAATATTCAATCCTGTATCTTCTAAATATTCCTATAGTTTATTCGGTGTGTGCACATGCATGTGTGTATAAAAGGAGACACTGAATTCATCCTGATTTTAGAAAGAAACAGTTTTCTTTCTGCCCAAAGATATTTCTTTGTTTCCTACTGTGATTTACTTCACAACTCTTCAAGAGATAATAATGTTATAGTTTTTAAATGTATATTAGTTAATATTAAAATTCATCTATTATCCTTTTAACCTCTCAGAGCTTATAATAGATATTGTTTTGTTTCTTCACACAGTTTATTATTCAGAGTAGTTTCATCCAATTTAAAGTAAAACTTCATTCAGATTTAGGTAAAATATATTAAGAAAGAAATTAACTTGGCATCTCTACAATATTTTGTATACAGAAATGCTAGGTATAATCACTTATTCAGGTGTTCATTCATATATCTCAGAAAGTTTTATTCTCATATATTACAAAAACACAGTAATGAAGAGTATCCTAACTAAGGACTTTCCTAGCAGTCTAGTGACTAGGATCCAGTGTTTTCACTCCTATGGCCCTGGGTTCAATTCCTGTTTGTGGAGATTCCACAAGCCACGTGACAAAAAAAAAAAAAAAAGTACCCTAAATAATGTTTAAAAAATCATTTCAAAGTACTTGACATCTTTAGCTTCCTATTCATCATCATATGACCTGCAAATCATCACTGAGTTCCTTCTTCTGAGACTGTTTTATCTCAATCAGTTATTTAAGCAGAAAGTAAATGCTTAAGAAAAACATGAGCTACTACAAGGAACAGAAATTCTATACTAAACCTTTAATACTCTGGTAGATTTTTATTAAATTTCTATGTTATTGAGTTAATCTAATACAATCTATAACTTGATCTTTTTACAACAGTTGATAAAATATCCTTAGTTGTGCTGGATTGCTAAGATAATATAGAGTTGATTTGCTTCCTGTTTCCTTCTAAATACACTAAGCATGCATGACTTCACTGCAAAATACACCTAAGATGGCTAGTACTTTATTTAGGACTCAGGTTTCTATTTGATATGTAAGTTAGGCTTATACATTGTGTCCACCCTTTAATTATAATTGGTGAATTGGTTTTTAGAGTTAACTGGCAGCTTTCTATCTTCTAATACTTTTGAGAGGATTTTTAAACCAAGAACTGCTTATTCCTTAACAGTTCTGAAAAAAGTTGCTATCTTTTAAAAATTCAATATCTTAATGCAACAAAGTGGAAACAACAAACAAGGTTCGAAAGGAAATAAGAAATCTTAAAAATTCTTAGGTTATGATGCTATGTTAAACAACACTCATCTACTTTTTAAGCCTCTAGAACTGCAATGAAGTAAACTGTTACAATTCTACAACTATCTGACAGAGAAAAAAAGGAATAGATAATACAGGTTTGCAAGCTGGCAATCAAATGAACTTACAGTAACCATCAAGACCTGAAAAAGACATATCCTAAAGCAGACACAAAATTATAATCTATAATCTTATTTACACTGATTTGGCAGAGGAACAATCAACACCTGACAAAGAAGGAAAATAAAAGAGTGAAGTAAGGGGTAGAAAGAGAACAAAAAGAAAGAGAAAGGGGAAAAGAAAAACAGCACCTCAGTGATCTATGAGGCACTAACACTGCTAAATTTCATCTGCTGCTGCTGCTGCTGCTGCTGCTAAGTCGCTTCAGTCGTGTCCGACTCTGTGCGACCCCACAGACGGCAGCTCACGAGGCTCCCCCGTCCCTGGGATTCTCCAGGCAAGAACATTGGAGTGGGTTGCCATTTCCTTCTCCAACGCATGAAAGTGAAAGTGAAGTCATTTGGTCCAGAAATTATGGTGAGACTAAGGGGGGAAATTTTTCTTAAAAACATATAATTGCTAATCTTTTTCAAATTTGATAAATGTTACAAATACACAGGCCTGAGAAGCTGAACTAAATCCAAACTGCATAAACACAACAAGGCACATTAATAATCACACTGCTGAAAATCAATGTTAAAGAAACATATTTAAAACCAAGCACAGTTAGAAAGACATATTGTATATAAAAGATAAGAAAAATGACAGACTTTCAGTCAGAAATTCTGCAAGCCAAATGATAACTGGAAATTTTTTACAAAGTTCTGAAAAAAAGAATTTCTTTACCTAGAAATCTATATCCAGTGAAAATTTCTTTCAAAAATGAAGGCAAAACAAACTTTTTATTCAAATAAAAGCTTGAGAAAATTACTAGATCTGCAATATAAACATTTTTAAGCGAAATTTATTAGAAAGAAGAAAAAAGATAAATGGAAATTTCTCAATCTACACAAAAGGAATGAAGAATGCCAGAGCAGTTTATATATATATATATGAGGTAAAAGATGAGATAAGGTTAACAGAAAATAATTGGTAATTAGCTAAGCATTCTGATTAAAATGCACACACCGTCACTCTGGACTTTTAAAGATCCAATGATTAAGGGAAAACACATCAATATTCTCAAAAAAATACGTTAAGATATCAGGAGTATGCTGAGAACAAAAAAAAAAAAAGAGAGAGAGAGATGTAAAATATTAAAAGTACCATTGCAAAAATGAAAAACTCAAAAAAATTTCAAAATAAAGTTGAGAACATATCTCAGAAAGCTAAGACTCAAAGAAATGAAACATAGGAAAGAAAAGATAAATAAATTAGAAATAGTCCAAGAAATGAAACATGTAAAGAATTTCTAGAAATAAATGATAAAATAGGACACAGAAAATCAGTAACTCAAGAAAATTTCCCCAAACTAAAGGATATAAGTTGCCAAACTAAAAAGGACCTCTGAATATAAAGGACCCATTACAACTGCTGAAAACACTCAGGCATAGTATTGTAAAATAGACACAAGAAGGTTCAGTAAGCTCTGGAAAAGGGGAAAAAACATTAACAGGATGTGTAAAAACTACCAGAAATCAAAATGGCTTCACAATTTCAAACAGCAACAGAACCATGAAGTGCATTAATATGTCTAAAATTCTGAAACAAAATTATTTCTGACCTAGAATTCTATACTCAGCCAAACTACCATTTAAAGTATCAGAAATATATTTTCGATTATTCAAACAATCTCTCAAGAAGTTACTGGATAATTTGCACTATATTCCAGTCAAATAAAAAAAGTGAACCAAAAGGAAGGTATGGGATATTGAAAACAGAATACTCAACACACGAGAAAGACAAAGAACTACAAGGAAGATGACAATGGAGAGTCAACTACTGTGAGTTAGATGTGGAAAACAATCAATAGGATCAGTGTGACTAGAAAAACGTATTCCTGAGGGCCCAAAGACCAAATCTCTGCTATTTTCACAATATCTTCTCTACCTAAGGAAGGAACGCAAAAGTGAACTGGGCCGAGAATCTTTATCTCTACTTGGACTGTCAAGCTTCCTACTCTCAACTTCAAGTCCTATTTACATCACAGAGACGAAATTTCATTTTGAATAAAAAGATCAGAAAAAGACTATTCTGTTGAGTATTTCAGCATCTTGTCAACATCATAGCGCTAAGATATGTCTTCCTTATGCCAAGACCTAAACTTGAGAACTTTCCCACTGATAACCTTCAATGAGGCTTTATAATACATCTTTTGGGATTCCCTGGTGGCTCCAGACAGTAAAGAATCTGCCTGCAATGCAGGAGATCTAGATTCAATCCCTGGGTTGGAAAGATCCCCTAGAGAAGGGAATGGCTATCCACTCCAGTATTCTTGCCTGGAGAATTCCATGGACAGAGGAGCCTGACAGGCTACAGTCCACAAGGTTGCAAAGAGTCAGACAGGGCTGAGCAACTAACACTTTCACTTCTTCCTAAAGAGATGAAAGTATACCTTCTTTAGCTTGCATTTTCTGTGACCCTTCGCCTAACAAGATCATACTCCATTTTCCTTAATCCATCAAGTTTCTCTGTGCTTATGTTTCACAGAACTAAATATATCCTTTAAAAAATAGATACACTGAAGGTAAAACTATAAAGAATATCTTTAAAAAAAAAAAAAGTCAAGATACTGTTAAAGGGAAGAGGAAACCATGATATCAGGGAGGGACACACAATTAGTCCCTAACATTATTAGTCTTCTAATAATGTTCTAGGCCTTAATTCTCGGTGGTAGGTGCATTGGTGGTTCATTTTATTATTACTCATTTCATACTTCTTTATATACATTGCAATGTAACAAAAATATACTTTTTGATCTGAAAATTCCATAAGTAGGTATTTAGCAAACTCCTGTCAGATAATGTATGTATTAAGAATACTCTGTATAACACTATAAAATCAAAAGAAGGGAAACTATTTAAATATCCCTTAATAGAGAACAGGTAAAATAAATCATGGTACCACCATACTACAGGCAATATATAGATCTTAAAAAGAATGAGGTAACTTTCTGTATTTAACTATATGGAATGTTCTCTAATATAATAAGCACAATGAACAAAGGATATCAGAGTATAAACTGAAAGCTACTATACTTGTGTTTTAAGTACATAGCTGACACCTGAACAACATAGGTTTGAACTGTACAGATCCATTTATATGCAGGCTTTTTCAACAGTAAGTACTAGAGTACTACCTGATTCTCAGCTGATGGAATCCAAAGATGCAGAACTATGGATATGAAAGAACAGTGGGTATGAAGAGCCAATCATAAGTTATACATGGATTTTTGATTGTGCAGAGGGTTGGTGTCCCTAACCCCCATATAACTCAAGGGTCAAAAAATACCTTGTTATCTCTTGAAAAATATCTAAGAAAATCTGCCTTAGGAGAAGGGAAATGGGAGATTTAGAGACAGGATTAGAAGGGAGACTTTTCAGCATCTATTCTTCTATCAAGAATACTCAGTAATTATTTTAAAACAGTTTAAGATCTGATATATTTAAAATGTACATATGATTTCATCTTAAGCACAGTGTGGTTCCTTACTAAAAGAGATGTAAGAATTATCACTCTGCACACAGGGAGGTTAAAAGTCTTAAAAAGAAGCTTTTAAAACTTCAAGATTTCCTTCCACTAATGTTATCAGTCAAAGTGACATTACCAGGTAGGCATTTTAAAATATGTATTTGGCCTATTTTCATTCAGACCTTTAACCTGTAAGTAAAATGTAACAGCTTTTCTGGTTGCTCCTTTGAATAGCCCCTATTTTATGTGCTATGTAAAGACACTAAAGAGAGTCATCAAATATACCTTTCAGGCCCACACGAAAATTCCTTAATATGATACTTTTTTTGAGGGAAGGGGAGATGCATAGGTGGGAACTCAATGATGTATTGTTTTCATACACTGCAAAAAATGTATCAAAATAGCAAAAAAAAAAACCACCCCAAAAAACTACTTAGTAAAACTGGGTACTTAGAGAAGCAACCCACTCCAGTATTCTTGCCTGGAAAATCCCAAGGACAGAGGAGCCTGGCGGGCTACAGTCCATTGAGTTGCAAAGAGTCAGACACGACTTAAAGTGACTAACACTTTCACTTTTAAAGTTGGGTTCTAGGTGGTGTATGGACACAAACATTAATTCTCACACTGCTTTATCAAATAACCTACAAAAGCAGTTTTTTTTTTTTTTTTTGAGAAAAATGAGTACAAGCGTTTGCAAATAACATCTTTAAAAAAAAAAAGAAAAAGAGAACTATTAACTCTTGCCTAAGAATCGATGGCACCATACCAAGGGTGGGAGGAGAGGAGTCAAGAACATGGCTCATAGTCTTTATTTAAAGAAGTAAAGGTTTGAAGTCAATATATGATAGAACCTAGAAAACAGAAAAATTTGAACTGATGGACTTACCAGGAAACTCTCCTTTTCGGCTGCTTTGACCAAACTCCTGAAGCTGAGCTTGTTGATTTATTTGTTCTTTCTGTAAATTTTCATACCAATGAGTTACTTCAGCCCTAAGATCTGCTACCTGGTCACTAGGATACATTTCAATAGTCATCTGAAATATGAGATGCAACCGATTTAAAAATACAAAAAGAACATATATTTGAACTGGGAAATGTTATTAATTTGGAAACTAAAACTATGTAACTACCTTGTCAGGAAGTCCAGCTGGCTGGCATACAACCCTTAGCGGCAGGGACTGTTTGTCACTCAGTGCTTTCAAATGACTACTAATACCCGTGCCTTCAATTTGCCACTGTCTGAGATGATATGCAAACCTAAAACACAAAAACCACATACAGGAAGGATACATTTTAAACTATTTTAATATTACAGAAGTTTTTGCTATTTTACAAAATGAAAGAGCCCACAAAAGGGTCCAATACAATTTACAACATTAAATTTAAGTTTGGATTCATGATATTGAATCAATCTCAAATGTGTAAATATAGTTAAGAGTGCCTTAAAAATTAGTTTCCAAGAAAAATTACCAAAAATTAAAACAAAAAGGCTCATTAAGAATATTATGGGGTTTTTTTGTTTGTTTGTTTTTAACAAGATGAAAGGGGAGGACTGGGGAGTAGCAAAGGAGGAATTTAAACGAACAAATTAATCCAGTAAGTGAAATGGCAAGCTGTCAATCCTATCTTCAAAGGAAGAAAAAAGGTATTAGGAAAGATTTTTCAAAGAGAAAACTGTATTGCAGTAAATACATGTTAACCAGCCTAACAACTTTGAGAGCCGATTCCATGACTGCTAAAATCATAAAATGAATAATAAAGATTAATATATCAAGGGAGACAGGCAATTAAGCATTACACTAAATATTAATTTTCTAATTGATTTTCAGTTGAAGACAGGATCCAAGGTACCTCAATTTATTCAAGAAAAAAATATATCAATGTCTAAACCAATCAGCAATTCTGGAATAAAAGGGCAAGTAAGCAAATAAAATGTACTTGATTTCCAAGATGTGACCCAATGTTCACCTTCTATGAGCTTCTATCTATCTTTCGGAGCCAGATAATTCTTAAGTAATGAGGGGGTAATCTGGTGCACTACCGATGTCTGGTAGTCTTCTATCTACTATATGCCTTAACATTGCCTTCTCCCTTAAGCTGTGATAATCAAAAATGTCTCCAGGAATTACCTAATGTTCTCAGAGAAACAAAATCACTTCTAGTTGAGAACCACTGTTAAGATTATAACCTTATCTCTTTTTAAAAACAATATCCTTTGAAAAAGACATTTTTATTTACTCTTTTAATTATAAGGAATATATAAGTGCAATAATTACTTTATATTTTCATTTTATAAATGTTTAGGCAATTTAAATTAGAAACAGCTATCTTTTAAAAAGACATTTTTATTTACTCTTTTAATATAAGGAATAAACACAATATTTACTTTATATTTTCATTTTATAAATGTTAGGCAGTTTTTAATTAGGAGTAGCACTAAGCACATTCAGCACCTGAAACTGTATGATACTACACAAGGATGTGCTTGAAAATTCCTATATAATTTTTTAAAACTAGATCTCAGTTTTTGAATATTCAATTGTTTCCTAGATTCTTTACTTGCCACCCAAAAAGTATTTATATAAATTATTTAGCACCAAGATTAACTTCTAGAGGAAAACATAAACAAATACAAAGGTTTTAAGGATATTATAATAATCAATTTTCTTCAGCTTGAAAAAGTTTGTACACCTGAAAAGGAACTTTTGAACTAAAATTCATTAAACTGATAAAATGCACCACTGGAATCCTAGGAAATATTTGTTTTAAAAGACTTTTAAATAAGCACCTATTTTAAAAACATGGGTTAATGCTGCATGAGGATTAAGGGCTGGAACCAACAGGACTGTTTTGGTTTGCTGTTTGCAGACCCTGCAGCACAGAGAAAATTTTAGAAGACAATGTACTGTTATCATTAACAATAAATATCTGATAGGAAAGGGTAGATTATAGAGACTGTGATTTTCTTCAGTATTATCTTAGGGCAATATCTGAATTTTATAATGAGTATGCATTAATTTTTTATTAATTTGAATAAGACATACCACATTTGCTTTATTTTTAGCTTTTAAAGTGATAAAAATTATGAGGCAGTGTGAAGTTTCTGATGAAAAAGACTCAAGACTTCCCTTACACATTCTTTAAAAACACAAGGAATTATTTAAGTAGAATTTCTACAGTTTACAATCGTAATCAAAATAAGGAATTTTGCAAAGTCTAAATGTTTTAAATCACAAAGCCATGTTATTTATAAGGAATGTGTAGAAAATCTTTATTAAGTATTTTCTGACATTTTAAACAGAGGTCTATATATATAAATGGTATAGGTTTTCATATCAAACTGAGCTTGGAAGCTGAAATAAGTTTTAACAATTTTTTTCAACAGTTCTTTGTACTTTTACATTTACTCATGATTTTTAACAAACAGAATTTCTTAATTAAAACTATCTACTCACCTTTTAATTCAGTCGATATATTCATAAATGTTAATTTGCTTTATTTCTGTATTACACAGGGTATGTCTAAATTAATTATATAGATATTCATTAACACAGAATTTTTTGATCATGTTTCCATGGTAAATGGAAATTCAAAATTAAAATACTGTCTCCTAGTCCAGGAAGAAAAAAAAACAGCAAATGAAACAAATGACTCAACTTGATTCAACTATGAGAGATTATCTGATGTTCCTGGTGAGAGTTTTAGTGAAAACTTTTTTGGTAGTGGTGTTCTGCCATTTCAATCATAGTAATACTTTCTTAGAGATGGAATTCTGTCTAGAGATTTTTATTCATGCACATCTTCTCAGAGTCTTATGATATTTAAAGCTCTGCAATATTTATCAGGCATCTATATTGCTGATTCCACGATGAAATGGTACATATCATGAATAAAAATTACTTCTATTACTAACTCTTCACTTTCAGTAAGTTGTGTTTTCTAGCTGCCCCCAAGAAAACCTTTAGTTTTAAGAATACTTTTGGACATATCAGCAATTTTTTTTAAATGCCTAAAATTCATTCTAATAATGTGGTTTTAAAAATTACCTTCTCCTAAATGCTTCCAGGTGTGTCTTCAGCATAAGGAGTCCTCTTTCTATAACAGTGAGACTTGAGTGTGATTCCTGTTCAAGACTGCTAGAAGCTATCATAAGACTCTCCATACACTTACTAATAAATTCTTGCTCCTTCTCCAAACCCGTTTTACCTAAAAAGTCAGATGTTTAGATATGTATTATCAACCTTATATTCTTATTTAGCTGTATTAAAGAAAATCAATTATACCTAAGAAAAATACTTACATAAAAATTACCTACCAGACAGTAATTCAAATCACTCACCATTAATATAATAGGATTAATATACTGGATAGCTGCTCGACTGACATCACCAGATTGTGCTCTTAAAGCAATGCCCCAAAATTGGTCCATACCACAAAGCTAAGAAACAAAAATATGCCATCTATAAATGTTAATTGTCAAACAATGTTTTTAAAGACCAAAGTTACAAATTTAAAAGACATTCAATATCAGAGACTTTTAATATTTTATAAAGTATTTAAAAGGCAATTCCTAATGATAAAAACCTTGGAAATTTCTTCAATTTCTGAAATATACCTGTACTAGTTATAAAAATACCTACTTACAAATCATCTATGTATGCATATAACATTTAATGCCAAAGTTATGACTACACAGTGAGAAAAAGTCAAGTCCTCAAAACATGCTACAAAGGAATAATAACTGACATAATTATTAGCATAATATGTTAACATAACATGCTTTCATTCAACTTATTCTGAAAGTCACTGATTTCAGGTAGTCAAAGAAAATTAAAAAGATTCACTAACTGAAACTGATAAACTTACAACTTAAACTATGAGATAAAAAAAAGTTTTCACTGAAAATTACAGAAAAAGTAAACAGTGGAAGTTCTCAAAAACTGTAACTAGGGTGAAGTAAAGATAACCTTCTGATAAGTGACAGAATAGCTTTAGTGTTCATGTCATCTACTTAAAAAGCAGTATTATCTCAAAATTAAGAGTGTGACCTTTTAGGTAAATCAGATCTGTCCAACTGTCTGAAATCACCAAATTGAAACTTTTCATAGTGCTATCAAAGTAAGAGCTTGAACCAAAACATTAAAAACAAAAATAAGTAAACAAAAACAGTATTCAAACAAGGAAAGAAGGTAGGAAGATACTATGAAAGCAATATACAACTACTTGCTCTAAATACAATTACAGTTATCTTTACCACATAGATTTTACAACAGTTTACTTTTCTCTCTATAACACAACTCAATCTCTAAAGAAAATTAATGAAAAATATAAGTGGAGTGCAGATGGCATGAATCAGAGCTATCATTAATAAACTGAATGTCCAATAAGCAAGACTTTCAAACAACAGTCTATTTTAGGTGAGCCTAGGAATACATAATGCATTCAACAAAAACTCATAATCATCCAACCTAGCCAAATAAGAGCCAGAAATAAGACTAGCAATCTGTGACAGTCTTCAGCTAATGAACTGATCATGCCTCAGGGTCACTAATGATTTAGGTATGTTCCATTCCAGAAGAGAAGTTACCGAAAGGAACTCTGAAGTTGCCCAAGAGCAACTAAAAGTTTGGCCACACAAATGGCCTGAAAAACAGATTTTTGATAAATCAAACTTCTACTCAGCAAAATCCCTTATTAACCAAGGAACATACAGTAAATTATGTTACTTCAGTTATACTAACACACAATATTCTATTAGGTTCAGGTATACAGCACAGTGATTTTTTTACATTAAAGATTACTGTAAATAAGATCAATTACCATCCAGCAGCATATTAAGTTGTTACAATATTATTGATTATATTCCCTATGTGGATGTTACATCTTTGTGACTTATTTGTTTCACAGCTTGAAATGTGTATCACAAGTTTCCATTATGCACAAGATTATTTTCACTAATAAAAATTACCATATTTGCTTTATAAAACTTTTAAAACCCAAAAGATAAAGCTTCTTAAGACTTCAGAATAAAAGTCTGCAGAATCAGTAAATTCAGTGCTTTGTAGTAATCTAATTTGAGGAACAACAAAAGAAATTCCACAAGCTGACCCAATAAAAGGACAAATCTCAATTCATACCTCAGAGTTTGAACCACCATCATAGGCACTGGTAGCCAGTCGAGCCAAGTTACAGAGATGCTGAAACAGGTTTAAGCCAGTCATGCTAATTGTTTCAGGTTTTAACTGGGGCATCTTTAAAAAAAAAAAAAAAAAAAAAAGCTGTCAAGGCAGTTTAGGTGTGATAATTAATTTAGCAGATTTCATTTTATTAGATTTAACATAACACATTTAAGTTAACAAACCTAGTTTATTGAAAACACTGAAGAGAAAAATGTAATAATGAGATTTTTAGTGATAACAAAATAATTCTATAAAAAATTTTAATCATGATGTAACTGAAACCTGCTGATACGTGCTTCCATTTTTGAGATATTATAGACCCAAATCAGAGGAAATTTAAAATTTTTATTAGTTATTATATTGTTACACCAGACACGTTTACAACATATAGATGAATACACAGTTTTTTTATAAGTCAGAGCTTGAAATTAAGATAACTGAAGACCTGTTTGTAGCTTTGTCTTGAATCTATTAAGTGATTTAGTTTCTATTATCAAAACTCATTTGTATGAACTCAAGTCTACCACAGAGACTTTCTAGAGCCTTTATAATTTCAAAAATCAGCATATAAAAAATAAAGTATACTGCTTTATTATCAAAGTTTTAAAATCTAAATGGAAAATTATCTACTGAACCAAACACAGCATCTTATAAATAAAAATAAAAATTGGAGAGATGTGTATCTTTAGTATCATGACAGCCCTTCCTACAAATGCCCTCCCCACCAGAAATCAACAAATCTGAACATTAGCTTATATCTGCTAGAAGACTGGCTAAAACCATACCATTTAATTAAAAATTGCAGAAGGCGGCTCTCACACAGTAGGTGTGGCACCACCCCTCAAATATTGAAACACAATGTTACTAATGATTTTAAAAAATATATAACAAACCCCCATACACACCTCTTATTACTGTTCACCAAGAGTTATACTTACTGTTAGTTTAAGTACTTTAGCTAAGGAACATAACATTTTTGTAAATCTAAAAACTAAGTATTCAGTTAAATATACTAACATTTTAGAGCACAAAACTAAAGCAACATCTAAGTGGCAAAAATTATACAAGGACTGCAGAGAAGCAGTATATTTATCTTTTTTAAAAAGAATTCCAGGGCTTCTCTGGTGGTCCAGTGGTTAAGAATCTGCCTTGCAATGCAACAGGTTCGATTCCTGACTTAGGAAGATCCACATGCCGCGAGGCAATGAGCCCACATGGCTACACATGCTTTGCAACAAGAGAATCCCTGCAATGAGAAGCCCTGGCACTGAGAGTAACCCCCGCTCATCACAACCAGAGAAAGCCCCAGGCAGCAATGAAGACCCAACCAAAATAAATATTTAAAAACTTTTTTAAAAAATTAAAATATTTCAAAAGAGGAAAAACTGAACATTAGTTTACATTTCAAGAGAGAAAAAGGAAATATAGAAAAATAATACAAATAGTCAAGAAATAAAATTACCTTCTCCAGGAAAAGATGTTTGTAGGTTTCCATTCCCATAGCATGTTGATCTTTACTTCGAACTTGATTTAAAAACCAATGGAGTGCATCATCATAACACTCAGAATCTTCTACTAAACAATGCCATAAAATATCAACTTGCTCCAAACTTAACCCTAGATAAAATTACAAATTTTAAATCCTGGTACATGCAACATTTTCATCCTAATATACTAGAAGCACCAATATATACAGAAAAACAAAGGAGATACTTCATAGCATTTTATGAAAACTGTTTCATAAGAGACTTCATATAATTTATGCTTTCAAATGTAGTTAAATATACTCCAAAGATAAATCATCTTAAAAAACAAGACTTATATGGGATAGTATCCTAGAAGACACCTTTGTTCTGGAAAGTAATTTTCTTTAAGACATGAACAATCATTGTATTATAGCAAACATGATTAAAAGGAAGTAATCCCCAAAAAGTTAAGTCAGTTCTAAGATTTAAGGGTAAAGAATACAGTGGATACCATATTCAAAGCTAATTCTAAGCACATAGGAGATAAACAATAAATACCAATAAGCATCATTTTTGTAAACTATGAAAAAAGGGATCCTTATAATTCAGTTCAGTTCAGTCGCTCAGTCATGTCCGACTCTTTGCGACCCCATGAATCGCAGCATGCCAGGCCTCCCTGTCCATCACCAACTCCCGGAGTTCACTCAGACTCACGTCCATTGAGTCCGTGATGCCATCCAGCCATCTCATCCTCGGTCGTCCCCTTCTCCTCCTGCCCCCAATCCCTCCCAGCATCAG
>SJXQ01001941.1:0-25986 GCA_006408695.1 Aepyceros melampus
TAAAAAAATAAAAATTAATTTAAAAAAATAAACAGAAAAAAAAAATAGAGGTCTGGCTGCAACAATAGTTTCTAGGATAGGATAGCTTAGAAGAATGTATGAACCACTGTAAAGTGATATTTTAAATAAACCATTTTATGAAAAGTTAAAAAAAACTAAAAAATAAAAATTAATTTAAAAAATGAACATGGGAGAGGAGTTTGGGAAAGAATGAATTCATGTGTATGATAGCTGAGTTCCTTTGCTGTCCACCTGAAACCATCACATTATTGATCGCCTATGCTGCTGCTGCTGCTAAGTTGCTTCAGTCGTGTCCGACTTTATGCGACCTCATGGACTGCAGCCCACCAGGCTCCTCCGTCCATGGGGTTTTCCAGACAAGAGTACTGGAGTGGGGTGTCATTGCCTTCTCTGACTGATCACCTATACTCCAATATAAAATTAAAAAGTTTTTTAAAAGCTGAAAAAATAAATATATATGAAAAATAAGGCATTAAAGGAAATATTGCTTCCTACTACCATCATAAAATATCATCAGGTGCTTGCAAGTACATTTTAGATGTTGTTCACAGCAGAGAACCTACAAGGACAATCACCAAAAAAAAAAAAGTAGTATTTTTAATTTTTTAAAATTTTTATTAAAAAAAAAAAACCTCTTAAAGGCCTATAGAAAATGAACAGCCAAAAAGAGAACACTTACATTGCTTAGATTGTGGTTTTAAACTATGATTTCAATTAAAAGAAAGCAGAACTTTGGCTGATTCTAAGTCTGGGTCAGAAAAAGTCGAAGATGAACCTGGAACAGCGGGGATGCTATAGATAGAGCTTTGGAGGCAAAGCCTGCGAAGAGGCTCTCAGTGGCCAGAGACAGAGCAGTGTTTGCTTCATTTGGGATAACTTGGGGATGTTGTGAGTTCTGTCCCAACCACCATGATACAGCAACTATCACCATTAAGTGAGTTATAAGAGTTTCTTGGTTTTGCAGTGCATGTAAAAACCATGTTGACATTATACCGTAGTTTATGCATGATGCAATAACATTATGTCTAAAAAAATAATGTACATGCTTTAATTAAAAATAGTTTATTGATAAAAAGTGGTAACTATCATCTGAGCTTTCAGTGAGCAGTAATCCTTTTGCACTAGTGACATCAAAGATCACTTATTACAGACCATCATAAAAACATAAGAATAAGGAAAAGAATTGAAACATTGTGAGAATTACCAAAATGAGACACAGAGTCATAAGTAAGCAGATGCTGCTGGAAAAAGTGAAATAGTGTCTATAGGGCTTCTCAGGTGGCTCAGAAATAAGTAATCTGCCTGCAATCTAGGAGACCCAGCTTCAATCCCTGCTTCAGGAAGACTCCCTGGAGAAGGGAATGGCTACCCACTCCAGTATTCTTACCAGGAGAATTCCTGAGACAGGGAAGCCTGGAGGGCTGCAGCCCATGGGGTTGCAGAGTTGGACATGACTGAGCAACTAACACTTCACTTCAGGCTTGCTTGACACACAGTTGCCACAAGCATTAAATTTGTAAAAACATGTATCTGTAAAGTTCACTAAAGCAAAGCACAGTAAAATGAGGTATGGGACTAAAAGGAGTTAAATTTATCTAATATATTTTTTAAGCTGTGAGTTCCTTATTATATACAAAGGGCATATGGTCTCTGTTGCAACTATAATACATAACTCTGTCATTGTAGATGAAAGCAGAAATAGATAGTGGTATGTAAATGAATAGACATGGCTATGTTCCAATAAAACAAGTTATAAAGATGGGTGGCCTATTTTTCACAAATTTACTGGGTTTGCATCTAAATAATATAGAAGTTGCTTTAGCCTCTTCCTAGGTCCCATTTCTATGAGACCTCTGTGTTCATAAATTAAATTTGTTTTCTTTTTCTCCTGCTAACCTGCCTGTGTCAATTTTATTATTGGTGCACCACAAGAATTCAGGAGGAATAGAGAGGGAAATTCCCACTCCCTGACATTAATTAAATAATCATATCACAATATATGTAAGTCAAATCATTATGCTGTATACCTTCAGCTTGTACGGTGCTATATATCAATGATACCTCTATAAAAAGAAAAAGAGAAACAAGTTAAACTCACAGAAAGTAGAGGCAAGTGTTAAGGAAAAATGTGAAAGCTAATAAAACATTTAAAAGACATGTATCAAAGAAAATTAACAAAACTGAACGTTGGTATTTGGAAAGAACAATAATATCGACAGAACTTAACTGAAAAAGTAAAGAGAGAGAAAAGAAAGGCCCAGATGGACAGGATCAGAAATGAACAGGAAGATAACATCAACACATTTTAATACAGTAAAGATATAATAATATGATATGTTGAATATTTTATAACATTAAGTTAGAAAATTTTGGTGAAAATAATTTTCTGCCTGGTGACCGCTCATCTTTCCCTTTCCACCCTTGGCCTAGTCCACCCGCTTGATCCCATGCATGGATTTCAGACTTGGCCCTGTGCCTTGAAATGACCAATGAAACTTGAGCTGACAATTAGTGAGCAGAAACTTTAAATATGTTTGCATGGTTTGATTTTGTTCCTTGTCCTTTTTCTATCCACTGAGAAACAAGCCCTGTGTAAACTGAAAAAAGGCATCTGGGGCTGAGCTGAACTTTACCTGCAGCAGGGAGGCAAGCCTAGCTGAGTTCAGCATAACCTACATATCTGTGAAAATCAGAACAAAAACAGAAGCCTGTGGCCAGCCACTTAGTTTCAGAGTTGTTTAGCATTAGTGCAGTCGGTCTTAACTAATATACCCTTGAAAAAGTAAAAAGTTTACCAGTATTTAAAACAAAAAGAAATTGAAATATCCCTATATCTACTAATCAACAGTGTGATTTAAATACAAAATAATAATTTAAAAATAAACTTCAGGCATTGATAATTTAATCAGTAACTTATAAACTATTTAGGGATGAAGCATTTCTATATGAAAAATTTCTTTCAGAGAAAAGTGTGAACCTTTCAAAATTAATGTAAAAAAAATGATTACCTGGGTTATAAATCTTGACCAGAACATTACAAGGCAAATAAAGACTAATCTCTCTTATAAACAAGAAAGCAAAAATAATATAATATGAGCAAATAGAATCCAGTAATATATAAAAAGTATAATATTTAATATATTGTGAACCAAATGGAGTTTATTCTAGATATTCAACAATAGTTAGACTTCAAAAATTATCATAATTGATGATAGGAGGAGAAAACAAGAAAATCATGTTATTTTTGACAGAGGCAATAAAAGCACTTCATAAATTTCAAGCTCCATTTAAAAAAAAAGCACATTAAGAATAGAAGGTAGTTTCCTTACACTAATAAGTTATATTAAAAATAACTAAAAGAAATACCATTTTGTTTGCAAAACATTAAAATTTTTCTCCCTGAATTTAGGAGGAAAACAATTGCCCTTAATATCACTAGTTTTATTCAGCCCTGAACTAGTGGTCACTGCAAGTGTAATAAGTAAGAAAAAGAAACAAAAAAGTTATTTAGAAAATTAGAAAGAAGACATAAAGTGGTAATGATTCAGATATGATATGACTATGTACAAAGGATGGTCTACTGACTATTAGAATTAATAATGAATTTAACAAAAAATGCCTGACTAGGCAGTATAAAAATCTATTTTTATACAAACAAATATAAGTGAAAATTGAAAAGAAAATGTGCTAGTTATAAAAGCATAAAAATTCAAATAAGTCTAGCGATCAATGTGCAAGATTCTACAATAAAAGCTACAAAGCATTATTGATAAAAATTTAAAAAGACCCAAATAAATGGGTAAATAAATCATGTTCAAATATGGAAAGCCTTAAAATTATAAAGATGTTACTGCATGGATGTACTGTGCTTAGTCATTCAGTCGTGTCTGGGGCTGGAATTTTAATCAATAGCCAATGGTCAGTGATTTAATCAGTCATGCCTAAGTAACGAAACCTCCATAGTAACCCAAAAGATGGCGTTTGGAGAGCTTTCCAGTTGGTGAACTGGAATGGTTCCCTGTGCTACCATCCTGCGCCCCAAACTCCATGAGGCAGAATCTCCTTTGTTTGGGATTCTTGCTCTGTATGTCTTTTCATCTGGCTGTTGATTCATATTGTTTACTGTCCTTTGTTATTATTGTTTAGTCGCTCAGTCTTATCCGACTGTTTTGCAACCCTGTGGACTGTAGCCTGCCAGGTTCCTCTGTCCTCTGCCAGGCTTCTCTAGGCAAGAATATCAGAGTGGGTTGCCATTTCCTTCTCCAGAGGATCTTCAGAGACCCAGGGATTGAACCCAGGTCTCCTGTATTGCAGGTAGATTCTTTACCATTGAGCCACTGGGGAGGTATCCTTTGTAATAAACCAATAAGCAATAAGCTAGTGAGTTATGTAAGTTCCCAGAATTCTCTGAGCTGCTCTAGAAAATTAATCAAACCTGAGAAGGAGCTTTGGAAATCTATGATTTAGAACCAATTGGTCAGACACACAGGTAAAATGGAGACCTGTGACTGGCGTCTGAAGTGGTGCGGGGGGCAGTCTTGTGGGACTGAACCTTTGACCTGTGGAATTTGATGCTGTCTTTAGGTAGATAGTGCCAGAACTGAGTTGAAATCTGGTGTCTCAGAACTGCTTGGTATGGGGAAATTTTGTATATTGATTTTGTATCCTGCGACTTAACTGAATTTGTTATTAGTTCTAACAATTGTTTTTGTTTGGTGAAGCCTTTAAGATTGTTTGTGTAGCATCTCATGTCATCTGCAAACAGTGACAGTTTTTCTTCTTCCTTTCTGATTTGAATTTCTTTTATTCCTTTTTCCAGTCTGATTGCTCTGGCAAGGACTTCCAGTACTACGCTAGATAAAAAGGTGGGAATGGACATCCTTGTCTTGTTTCTGATCTTAGAGGCAAAGCTTTCAGCTTTCCACCATTGAAAATGATGTTAAATGTGGGCTTGTCATAGACAGCCTTTGTTATGTTGAGGTATAT
Source organism: Aepyceros melampus (assembly GCA_006408695.1). NCBI lineage: Eukaryota > Metazoa > Chordata > Mammalia > Artiodactyla > Bovidae > Aepyceros > Aepyceros melampus. The sequence continues at coordinate 5,008 of SJXQ01001941.1, forward strand.
TCCCTTAAACTTACATCATTGAGAGATTTTATCATGAACAGATTTTAATTTTGTCATATGCTTTTTCTGTATCTATTGAGAATACTTTTCATGTGACACATCACATTGATTGATTTGCGTGTGTTGAATCATCCTTACACCAGTGGAATAAATCTCATTGATCATGGCATATGTCCTCTGTACTGTTAAATTAGGTTTGCTGATATTTTGGTGGAGACTTTTGCATCTACATTCATCATGGATATTGGTCTGTAATTTTGCTCTCTTGTGATGTCCCTGTTTGGTTTTGGTATGAGGATGATTTGTTGTTGTTCCGTCGCTAAGTCATATCTGACTCTTTGTGACCCCATAGATTGCAGCACACCAGGGTCCTCTGTCCTCCACTATCTCTTGGAGTTTGCTCAGATTCATGGCTATTGAATCATTGATAATATCTAACCACCTCATTCTCTCTCACCCTTCTTCTCGTTTTAACTTCAATCTTTGCTAACATCAGAGTCTTTTCCAATGAGCTGGCTCTTCACATCAGGTGGCCAAAATATTGGAGCTTAAGCTTCAGCATCAATACTTTAATGAAAATTCAGTATTGATCTTTAAGGTTGACTGGTTTGATCTTGCAATCCAAGAGACTCTTAAGAGTCTTCTCCAGCACCACAGTTTGAAAGCATTCATTCTGTGGCACTCAGCCTTCTTTAGGGTCAAACCTCACATCTGTACATGACTACTGGATGCTAACTGTCTAAAATTAAAACATCTCTAATGTGGTATTGAAAAATGATCAAGAATGGTATGAGAAAGAAACATTATGTGATAACATTGCTTATAAATTGCTGGGGGCCAGCGTGAGGAACTCCGCCCATGGCAAAGGTCATGAGGAAGGAGGCTTGGCATACGCAAAGGCGTGATCAAGTCTCAGGAAAGCCCCTGTTCCCAAGCATCTACCCCCAAAACCAAGAGTCTGTTTTATGCTCTCACCTACACCTCTGACTTTACTGGGGGCTCTCCCCCATAGCCATTTCTCTCGGAGAAGGAGTTAACTTGCAGCTCCCAGTTGATAAAATTCCTGGGCGTGACAAGAGTGTTTCAGCTTAAGAACTCCTCTGAAGGTTATCTAGCCTGCCTATATAGGTTCGTCCAGCCAAATGTGATTATTTACAGCCTCCCAACAGCGAGAGGCACGAGATGTTTTAGACTTACTAAAGGCAGATTCTTTTGGGAAGTTAGAATTTATTAGTATAGTGGGTTGATTAGGAATTGTATTGGTGAAAGGATTTCACTTATTGGGCTGGTGTTTTATTGCTAAATCTTCATATTCCCTGCCCTTATAATGAATATAACTAGCATATAAGAGAAATAAGTATTAACCTTTAAGATTAATCATGTTAACCTTGGGTTAGATAAATTCCTTTCTTGATTGTAACTCATTACACCCTTACCCTATAGGAATGTACCTTTATCTGGAGGGTGGTGCCTGGTTTAAGAAAAAACACCCTTGGAAAAAATGAGTTTTTTGGTTATCAGAAAGAGAGGGTCATGAAGTGTTAGCAGGCCTCATGGCCAGAAGATGATGTGAAACCCCTAAGACCTTTTTTGTATGTAAAGCACCCGATTTTGATAAAGGTCAGGACTGCTGACCCCCGCGTGACTTTGTATTCATCCCTATGTGTAACAAAAGGTATATAAGCAAACCTGAAAATAAAGAAAACGGATCAGTTTCTGGAAAGACTGATTCCCCCATGTCATTCTTTCTCATCCTCCGTATTTCTGGCTGAATTCCCATCTGGAGCACGGGTGCCCGCCATGTCTGCTTACTTGCCCCGGCTTTCAAGTCCACGCGAAAAGGTGCCCAAGGAGGGGCACCTTACGATGTTCGAGTGGCGCCGGTGGCCCAACGTAGATGGTGCAAATTCCTTGTCTTGGAATTGTATTGGTATCCCGTGTAAACCAAGTTATTCAGCCCCTTTTTCTGCTAATTTCCTAATCTCTCTCTATCTGTAATTGAATAAGTTCTTTCCTAGTACGCCGACTCCGTCTCCACCTTCGAATCACCCTGGATCCACCGGGGCTGGACCCCGGCAGTCAGCAGTGATTTCCACATCTCGATGTCCTTCAGGTACTTTTCTCTCATCTTATTTCAGCTGCCACCATCATCGACTGTTCCCTCCTCCTTGAACTGTCCTCTGCTCCTGGATGCGGTGACTGGACACCCCCCTGGTCCACCTCCTTTCCCTCCTCTGCAGGTTCGCTCCTCTCCGCCAGCCACTGAAAGACAGGGGTCCTCAAGACCCTGGCCTGGACTCTGCCTTAATTTTCAGTTGCTGGGAAACAAAGGCACCTCAAACGCAGCAGCTGAGAAAGCAAGCTTTCATGATCCGTTTCTCTGGGTCAGGAGCCTGGCTCTTGCACAGCTGGGTGTGTCCTGGTAGGAGTCTCACAAAGCTGCCGTGAGGACGTTGCCCGGAGCTGAGTCATCACCTGAAAGCGCCGCCAAGACCGTAGAGGCTGCTTCAGCCTCCTCCACGTGGTTATTGGCAGGAGTCATTTTTTCTCAGGATGTTGGACAGAGGGTGGCAGGCTCCCATCAGCTGTCGGTCAGAGGTCCCCGTGGGTCTTTGCCACGTGTGTCTATCTGGGCAGCTTGCACCATGGCGGGCATCCCTCAGACAAGTGACTTGGGGAAAGGACAGCCAAGGTGGAAGCCAGTCTTTGTAATCTGATCTTGCCAATGACAGCCCATCACTTTTACTATACTCTGTTTATTAGAGGCAAGTCAGTAGGTCCAGCCCACATTTAAGAGAGACTATTTGCATGCTAAATCACTTCAGTCATGTCTTTGCGACTCTATGGACTGTAGCCCACCAGGCTCCTCTGTCCATGGGATTCTCCAGGCAAGGACACTGGAGTGGGTTGTCCTGCCCTCCTCCAGGGCATCTTCCTGACCCAGGGATTGAACCTGTGTCCCTTATGTCTCTGGTATTGACAGGTTCTTTACTGGGAGGTGGAGATTATGCTGGGGCTATCTTAGCAGCTGCCTGCCACAGGCTTCCTTCTCTTCTCACTACACCTTGAATACCTTTAAACTTTAATTACCAGCCACATGGGAGAGGGAGATGACTTACAAATTTATATTTGCAGTCCAGACCTCCTCTCTGAGTTCCAGACTCATGTCTGACTGATAAGTTGCCATTTCACTTGGATTTCTCGAAGGCTACTCAAATGGAGACTGTCTGAAGCTGGACTCGTGGGCTTCCCCCAGGCCTGGCTCCCTCCTCTCCGCCCTGCTTGCGGGTTAGGGTGCAGGCTGAGCTGTGAGAGGCAGGTGGGAGGCTCAGCTCTCCTCCAGGAGGGGCCCAGCTGCTTTCCACTCCCGCAGACATTGTCTTCCTCCACCGGGTCAAAGCTGACTCACCTGGGCTATCATGTTCCACACCAAGGGCGGGGGTTGGTGGGGCGGGGCGGAGAAAGAAAGTGAAGAGTTAGCAATTTCCTTTTAAAGATGAGGAAATAGAGACAGACATAGAGAACAAACGTGTGGACACCAAGGGCAGAAGAGGGGGTGGGATGAATGAGGAGACTGGGACTGACATATATACACTGGGAAGCCGCTCAGTCGTGTCCGACTCTTTGCGACCCCATGGACTGCAGCCTACCAGGTCCCCCGTCCACGGAATCTTCCAGGCAAGAATACTGGCGTGGGTTGCTGTTTCCTTCTCCAGGGGATCTTCCCGACCCAGGGATTGAACCTGGGTCTCCAGCATTGCAGGCAGGTCTTTACCCTCTGAGCCCCAGGCAAGTCCACATGTACAAGCTTTCCACTCCCGCAGACATTGTCTTCCTCCACCGGGTCAAAGCTGACTCACCTGGGCTATCATGTTCCACACCAAGGGCGGGGGTGGGGGGGGCGGGGCGGAGAAAGAAAGTGAAGAGTTAGCAATTTCCTTTTAAAGATGAGGAAATAGAGACAGACAAAGAGAACAAACGTGTGGACACCAAGGGCAGAAGAGGGGGTGGGATGAATGAGGAGACTGGGACTGACATATATACACTGGGAAGCCGCTCAGTCGTGTCCGACTCTTTGCGACCCCATGGACTGCAGCCTACCAGGTCCTCCGTCCACGGAATCTTCCAGGCAAGAATACTGGCGTGGGTTGCTGTTTCCTTCTCCAGGGGATCTTCCCGACCCAGGGATTGAACCTGGGTCTCCAGCATTGCAGGCAGGTCTTTACCCTCTGAGCCCCAGGCAAGTCCACATGTACACTGCTATAAATAAAGCAGACGACTGATGAGAGGCTGCCCTATAGCGCCCCACGCCCCCGCCCCCCGCAACTCAGCGCTATGCGGGGGCCTAAAAGGAAGGGCGATCAAGAACCGGGGATACGTGCTTACGTCCGGCTCATTGACTTTCCTGTACCACAGAAAATAAAACCACTTTGTAAAGCAACTGTACTCCATTAAAAAAAAAAAAAAAAAAGATGTGACCCAGAAAAAGCACATCATGCCTACTTCTGTCCCGCGGACCCATCCGGAGGCCGCAGTTAGGCAGTGGACTGCGGTGGAGAGGCTGGGCGCTCCGCCTCCAGTCTTGCAGCCGTGTCCCCAGTTGCAATTTGCGGGGTTATAGTACCGCCTCGACTGGGGTCCCCTAGGAGAAAGATCTGAGGCAGGCGAATTCTGCGCTCTTATTTTATTAGGGGATAAAATCCCAGATAGAAGATAGAGGTACGTAATAAGACAGAAGTAAGTAGAAGTAGGAATAAATAAGTGATAGACTATTTTATTCTATTACATTCCAATAAGGGGTAGAAGTAAGTAATGAGAACCGTGAGGCAGGAAGAAGGCAACGTTAAGAGGACGGTGCCTGATATGAACTGGCCCACGTGTAGGAAGACTACTCTGAGTTACATAAACTTCCTGCGCGGACCAGCCCTTTGGGAGAGAATGCCGGAAGAATCTTTCCACGGGCTTCGGTCTCCCAGCGGTCAACAGGCGGTCCCCTGGGGTGCTCACCCTTTTGCTTTTGGCTCTGAATTCGAGGACGCCAGGCAGCGGCCGGGTCCTCAGGAAGCCGCAGCGCGGGCGGGGAGAGGCGTGGTCTGCGCCGCGGCCAGGAGCCGCCCGCCCGTCCCCCGGCGGTGCCTGCAGCCGCTTCAGAGCCCGGGCAGAGCGGCCGCCAGAGGCAGAGGAGCCCGCGGGGGTCCGGAGTGGTGCATACCGGGCCTCCACGCAATCGCTGGAGGAAGAAGGAGAAAAGAGACCCTGGGGCTCGCTTGCCACTTCCTGCCACACCCCATTCCCACGAATGACACGCTTATTCATTTAGTTCCAGCAGACGAGAAACCTAAGGGGCGCCCTGACAGCTCCCTTGTCCTTAGACCTGCTTCTGACCCCAAATATCTCCGCAGTCTACTCGCTTTTCTCTCTGCATTCGGCCCCCTTAATCAAGGCTCCTCTCATCTCCTCTGGGGACAAGCTTCTCTTAATTGAACTCCTTCCTATGCATTTCCCGCATACAACCCAAGCAGCTTTTCTGTAACACCACTGGATCTTCTCACACGCCCTGCTAACTTCAGCCCTTTGACAGCTTTCCATGGCTTGGAGGACAAAGATGAAACGCCTCCAGGTGGCCCACAAAACCGCGTGTGGCCTGGCTCCTGGCTGCCTCGTGGGACATGCACCCCAGTGTCTTCTGTTCCAGTCTCACCTGCTGACTTCCGGCTTCAGCTTGCTGAAGCTCCAGGCTGCCACAGGACCTTTGCACGTGCTCTGCCCAGTCTGGCCAGCCTTCTCTCCTGTCTGCCTTCTCATCTTGATGCTCCCAGAAACGTTACTCTTTTCTCAGGGAAGTCTTTCTTAATTCCTATTTTATATATATATATATAAAATCCCGTGGGCGGAGGAGACTGCTAGGCTGCAGTCCACGGGGTCGCTAAGAGTCGGACACGACTGAGCGACTTCACTTTTACTTCTCACTTTCATGCATTGGAGAAGGAAATGGCAACCCACTCCAGTGTTCTTGCCTGGAGAATCCCAGGGATGGGGGAGCCTGGTGGGCTACCATCTATGGGGTCGCACAGAGTCGGACACGACTGAAGCGACTTAGCAGCAGCAGCAGCAGCAGCAGCAGCATACCCAGTCCTGGATTCCCCAAGAGGCAGACTGAGTATGTATTTTGTATTTCAGGTGTTAGTGAAACACGGTCACTCCTAGTTTTTCGAAAGATGCTAATTTCAGACACGTCATCATGGGAAAGACAAACCTTCCTGAAATTTCACCATTCTTACCTGTGTTTGTTTGTTAGATTGCTTTGTTTTGAGTGTGCTGCAGACTTGCAGGATCCTAGTTCCTCAACCAGGGGCTGAACATGCCCTCTCAGCAGTGAAAGCGTGGACTCTTAACCCCTGGACCACAGGGAATTCCCCTGTGCTTAGCTTTTGATTCTGTTGGTTTTTATTCTGCATTGTCTGTGGGGACTTTCCTGGCACTCCAGTGGTGAGGACTTCATCTTCCAGGCAGGGGGTGCGGGTTCAATCCCTGGTTGAGGAGCTAAGCTCTCACATGCCTCTCGGCCATAAAACCAGACATTAAACAGAAGCAATACTGCGTGCGTGTGCTCAGCCACGCCCAACTCTTTGCAGCCCCAGGACTAGCGAAACAAGTCAGCAGGTCCAGGCCACGTTTGAGAGCTGTTGTTTGAGTGCTAAGCCACTCCAGTCATGTCGGACTCTTTGCGACCCCATGGACTGTAGCCCACCAGGCTCCTCCATCCGTGGAATTTTGCAGGCAAGAGTACTGGATGTGTTGCCATTTCCTACTCCAGGGGACATTCCTGACCCAAGGATTGAACCCACATCTCTTGCGTCTCCTGCATTGGCAGGTGGATTCTTTACCACTGTGACATCTGGGAAGCCCAAGTAACAAATTCAATAAAGATTTAAAAAATGGTCCATGTCAAAAAGTCTTTAAAAAAATGATTGTGGAGGAGGTCATAATCTTTTCAGTACTGAAAGCCTCTAGGAGTCAGGCCCTAAAACGCTGGCTATGGAAATGATAGCCAGATTTGCTTCCATATTTGGAAGTTTGCTTTTTATATCATTAGTTAGCAGCAGTCTGTCTCCCCCTCAAGGCTCTTGGTCTTTTTTCTTCCTTCTTTCCTTTCTTTTTCTCTCTTTTCATCCTTCCATTTTCCTTCCTTCCTTCCTTTCTTTCTTTCTGTCTTTTCTGAAAGCTCAGCCTCTCTGTACATCGATGCCATATCAAATCCTGGGGACAGAGCTTTGGGTGAAGTGCAAAGGGATAGCTTTATAGCTTTGCCAGGTAAAGGGAGACACCAGACTCCCGCTTCCAAAGATTATGTGTCCCCAGGCTCCCAGTCTTCTGAAGGTAGAGGCCTCGACAGTGTTCTGACTCACAAGTGAACTTAATGTAGTGTCTCCCACGGAGGAGAAACCCAGGAAACCTTTGCCGAGTGAGTCACGAGCCCAGCACTGCAGCCTGGTTCAGCCACTAAGTAGCTTTGTCCCGTACCTATCTGTGCTGGAGATCACTTCTTACCTGAGTGGCTGGGGCCTGAGAAACAGCGAAAGGTATTTCTAGAGAGAGAGAGAGGAAAAGAGAAAAGGCATGCATACCTCTTGAGATGTCATTAATTAAATCTCTATGTGGCTAAGACTGGAATAGCTAAGAGAGGTATGAGAAGTGAAGTGAAAGTCGCTCAGTTGTGTCCGACTCTTTGTGAACCCACGGACTGTACAGTCCATGGGATTCTCCAGGCCAGAACACTGGAGTGGGGAGCCTGTCCCTTCTCCAGGGGATCTTCCGACCCAGAAACTGAACCGAGGTCTCCTGCATTGCAGGCAGATTCTTTACCAGTTACGCTAGAGGGGTTACGGATAAGGAATATTTCTAGATTTACACTTCTTGCTTGGGCAATTGATTGTGTTTCTGCCTGTTTTTTCACGGACAAATTAGTGGGTGTAATAGGAGGGGTTTCAGTACAAATTTGATGAAAACAAAAGATCCTGATCAGTTCCCAGTTATATTCTCCTAAAGGGTGGATATGAATCATGTAGGCAGAGTGGAGGCTGGGCTTGCTGTTCTGTGAGCAGCCACAAGGTGGCGCGAGGTACCCAGCCATGAAACTTGCCTCAGGACTAAACCTTCAACCTCTCAAGTGTCAGTTTATTTAAACAGATTCCTTAGTCTCTTTCTAGTCCATAATTTTGTTTAACGAAACAGAGTTATGCTTTTCCTTTTCATGTGTATCTTTAGAGAAAGACATGCTTGTTGAAGAGTCATGAATAGTACCGAGGATGATTCAGTGTCTCTGGGTTTCATGCAGGCATCTTCCAGAGAGGAAAATGATAAGAACATTTCCTGTCCTATATGGGGGTCATAAAAGGATGCAATATAACCACATTTCAGGAGAGAATGCATAGTTCAAAACTCTGAGCTGCGTGTCGGGGCCTAGCACTTGACTCTCCAGGAGACTGGAGGCCTGAGCTGAGCTCTAAGACACGGTCAACCCCAGAATCATCAGCTGGTTTGACTGTGAGTTCTCTTTGCTGGGCTTTCCAGGTGGCACAGGGGTAAAGGACCCGCTTGCCAATGCAGGAGACACAGGAGATGTGAGTTCAATCCTTGGGTGAGAAAGATCTCTCTGGAAGAGGAATTGGCAAGCCACTCCAGTGTTCTTGCCTGGAGAATCCCATGGACAGAGGAGCCTGGCGGACTACAGTCGGTGGGGTTGCAAAGAGTCCGACAGGACTTAGCCACTGAGCCCACACACACCTCTTTGCTAAGGATTCTTAGTACAGCCCCAGAGCTGGAAGATTCTGACGTGGCAATTCCAAGATGCCTTGGGAACCTAGAAGAAGGACAGGTCTGCCTTGCCTGAGCCCTCTTAGAGGCTCAGCTGGTGGAGTCTTTGCCCAGCAGCAGGGCCAGAAGGCAGTGAGGCTCAGAGAAGGTGTAGACTGAGCTCCAGCTCGTGTCCACCAGAGGGCAGCATGGCACAGCCATCGGGGCATTGCCGCTGCCCGCCAGGCCCGGGCTATCAATACCCCAAGAGGTTGCTCTGCACTCCTGTGCGGCTCTGCGTGGTCTCCAGTGCTCACTTCCATCTCCCAACCACCCATGGGCCCCAGCAGTCGCAAATGTGGGAGGCGCTGGAGCACCTACCTGTGCCTTCCTGGCAAACGTCGCAGCCCTTGGATACCCGTGGTGCCCCTGGAGCTGATGGGGAAGTCATCCGTGGAGCCCTGTGCCATCCAGGGCCCGTCTTTGCTCACACCCAGCAGCTGACTATCCCACTGGCGGCTCCCGAAGCCGTGGGCAGGCAGGTCAGCTACCTCTCTTGGCTCGAGAAACTCTTATAAGAAAGTGTCATTAAAAAAGAACAAGGAAAAAGCAATATGACTTAATAGATTGTTCCAAAAAGCAGAACTTCACAGACTCTATCAGTTCAGTTCAGTTCAGCTGCCCAGTCGTGTCCGACTCTTTGTGACCCCATGGCCTGCCGCACGCCAGGCCTCTCTGTCCATCACCAACCCCCGGAGCTTACTCAAACTCATGTCCATTGAGTCAGTGATGCCATCCAACCATCTCACCCTCTGTCGTCCCCTTCTCCTCCTGCCCTCAATCTTTCCCAGCATCAAGGTCTTTCCCAAGAGTCAGCTCTTCGCATCAAGTGGCCAAAGTATTGGAGTTTCAGCTCCAGCATCAGTCCTGGCAATGAATATTCAGGGTTGATTTCCTTTTGGATTGACTGGTTTGATCTTCCTGATGTCCAAGGGATTCTCAAGAGTCTTTTCCAGCACCACAGTTCAAAAGCATCAATTCTTCAGCACACATTCTTTCTTTTTAATGAATTTTAAAATTTTTTTGTGAAATTACATGGGGAAGAGCATTTACACATTTGTTTCATTGCCTGATAGACTTTACCTAATAGCTTTGGTGTGATAAGTTTTACTTACTACTAGTGGTTGTATTTATGTGGAGCTTAAGGAGAAGAGAAGTCGCTTCCCTCTCGAATCTACCTGTGGCCAAAAAATCCCTGAGTCCTCTCTGTAGGCCAGGCCTGGGTTCAGACAACTGCCTCTGTTTCCTAACAAGCATCTCTATTTCGACATCCCTCAAAGACGTCTTCATCTTTTAAAAATTATGTATTTTTGTTCATTTGGCTGTGCTGTGTGGCTTGTGGGATCTTAGTTCCCCGAGCAGGGATCGAACCCAGGACTCCTGCACTGGGGTGAAGACTTAACTGCTGGCCCACCTGGAAAGTCTCCAGAGTGAACATTCTAAAGCTTGGGTCTGATCCTTTTAGCTCAGCGCTACCCGACAGGAATATAATAGGAATGACACGTGTAGCTTTACTTTTTCCAGTAGTTACACTAAAAAAGTGAAGGAAACAAGTTAAGTTCATTTTAATGCGCACTTTATTTGCCTCAGTGTATCCGAAACATCAGCTGATGTGCAATCAATATAAAAGCTTACTAATGTGATATCTTGCATTGCATTTTTATTTATTCGTCGGCAGCACTGCTTGGCGTTTGGGACCTTTGTTCCCTGGCTGGGGACTGAACCCGCGTCCCCTGCAACGGAAGGGTAGAGCCTTAGCCACTGGACCACAGGGAAGTCCCTTTTGCATTGTATTTTATCCTGCAACTTATCCCCATTCACCCTGGCCACCCTTCAAGTGCTTGACCACGACTGCGGCGAGTGGGTATCGCACTGGACGCTGCAGGTCCAGCTCTTCAGCGTCTCTTTTTTATTTCACTTTATTTGGCCGTGCCCCTTGACTTTGGGGATCTCAGTTCCCTGAGCAGGGACTGAACCCAGGCCCTGGGCAGTGAGCACACTGAGTGTCCTATCCACTGGGCTGCCAGGGATTCCCCGATGTCTCCATAACGGCAGCACGTGGTGGCTGGCTCTCCCAGCCTCATCTGTCTTCAGCCCCAAGACGTTTGCTGCTCTTTCTTTCCTGTCTCTGTGCTTCTGCCCATGTCTTTCTGCCTCCATGGCATTCTCTCCAAGTACCTGATCGCTACTCTCTTGCTGAACCTCATACCAACCCTGTAAGGAAGATACTACAACAACTCCCATTGTACAGACGGGAAAACTGAGGCTTGAAATGATTGGGCGGCTCACCCAATGGCAACACGACACGACTGGTGAGCGGCAGCTCTGGGCTCTGAACTGCTCTGTTCTGTTGAAGGAACACCGTGGATGGAGCAGGGATGCTCCAGATGGGACTGGAATGGCCTTCCAGGGCAGCTGTGAGTGTCTGGTCAGCAGAGGTATTCAGGAAGCTGCTGAATGATGGCCCTCGGACTGGGGTGCCGTGGAGAGTTTCTGCACGTTACCGACTCACTGCAGGCGCTTTCCGGGTGGCCAGGGAGAATGAGGTTGAGCTGCGGGTATAAAGTACAGTGTGAGGAGGATTGCTCTCCCTCGCGTGAGGAGCGTGTGGCTTCTGTGTAGCAGACGGAGGATGTGAACCCTCAATGTAGACTGTGGGACTGGGGCAGGGTGGCAGGCTGACGGCGCTCTCAGCAGTTCTGAGACTCCAGGATGCCTTCCCGCCCTGGGACGGGGGACGGACTGCAGGCCGCCTGGACGGGCAGGGCTAGCTTGGGCTGTGGCCCGGGTGGGGAGGCCTTGACTTCCTCGTTAGTGGCGCGAGGCTCCCGTGTCTGCGTTGGTCTCTCCCCGGGACGGCCGGGCCACACATCCTCCCATTGTCAGCGCCGGTCCAGCACCTCTGTTCGTTTAGATTCACTGTAAATATTTTTGGCCACACCGGGCGGCTCTCCTGCAGGCTGAGGGCGCGGGCGTGAGTGGAGGTCCCGGCCGCCCCTTCCTGCCTTCTCTCCCGGCTCTGCTGTTTCCTGTCCTGCTGTCTCCTCCCGAGGCCCCCTCCCCTCCCAGCCTCACAGAGGGGCATCTGCTCCGAGGAGGAGGCCGGACAGGGATGGGAGGGGGAGGCCGAGGGGCACAGGGGCCGGGGGGCTGGGTCCCGTGGGGATGCCTGGAGGCGTTCCCTTTCCCTCCTCCGGCCTCACTTTCCTCCTGGGCAAAGTCAAGTGTGCACAAGAGATTAGCGGCTGCAAGCTCCTCACCAGCAAAGGCCACTCTGCCCGCTTTCCTCATCTCCCCTCGCTAACGAGTTATCACTTTGGAGGAGTCTGTTTATCCAGCCCACTCCATTTGTTAAATAATGATGGATGCATCTTCCCAGCTTTTGTTCACCAGGGCATCCTGAGCGGCATGGAGTCGCCAGAGCCAGCATGTTGAAGTGTGAAATCCAAGCCCAGCAGGCAGAGAGGGTGACCTCCTTCAGGGGGCGGTGGGGCACAGGGTTTTATGAAACGCTGATGCTGGGCCCAGAGACTTCCTCTCCCCCATACTGGCCTCACAGTGCCCCTGACCTCAGCTTGGGAATCAACAGCTTCAGTGCCTTTTAGGAGTCTTCTCTCTTCGAAGTCATGGGAAACTTGCCCTGCATCCAGGTGGTCTTAAGGAAAGCCCTGAGCGCCTCTGAAGGTATAGAGATGGTGCTGCTTCCGGCTGCAGCCCAATCATCCCTGCATATTTATTCAGTTCAGTTCAGTTCAGTCTCTCAGTCGCGTCCAACTCTTTGCAACGTCATGAATCGCAGCACGCCAGGGCTCCCTGTCCATCACCAACTCCTGGAATTCACTCAGACTCATGGCCATCGAGTCAGTGATGCCATCCAGCCATCTCATCCTCTGTTGTCCCCTTCTCCTGCCCCCAATCCCTCCCAGCATCAGAGTCTTTTCCAATGAGTCAACTCTTCGCATGAGGTGGCCAAAGTACTAGAGATTCAGCTTTAGCATCATTCCTTCCAAAGAAATCCCAGGGCTGATCTCCTTCAGAATGGACTGGTTGGATCTCCCTGCAGTCCAAGGACTCTCAAGAGTCTTCTCCAACACCACAGTTCAAAAGCATCAATTCTTCGGCACTCAGCTTTCTTCACAGTCCAACTCTCACATCCATACATGACCACTGGAAAAGCCATAGCCTTGACTAGATTAGACCTTTGTTGGCAAAGTAATGTTTCTGCTTTTTAATATGCTGTCTAGGTTGGTCATAACTTTTCTTCCAAGGAGTAAGCATCTTTTAATTTCATGGCTGCAATCACCATCTGCAGTGATTTTGGAGCCCCAAAAAATAAAGTCTGACATTGTTTCCACTGTTTCCCCATCTATTTCCCATGAAGTGACGGGACCAGATGTCATGATCTTAGTTTTCTGAATGTTGAGCTTTAAGCCAACTTTTTCACTCTCCTCTTTCACTTTCATCAAGAGGCTCTTTAGTTCCTCTTCACTTTCTGCCATAAGGGTGGTGTCATCTGCATATCTGAGGTTATTGATATTTCTCCCGGCAATCTTGATTCCAGCTTGTGCTTCTTCCAGCCCAGCGTTTCTCATGATGTACTCTGCATATAAGTTAAATAAGCAGGGTGACAATATACAGCCTTGATGTACTCCTTTTCCTATTTGGAACCAGTCTGTTGTTCCATGTTCAGTTCTAACTGTTGCTTCCTGACCTGCATATAGGTTTCTCAAGAGGCAGATCAGGTGGTCTGGTATTCCCATCTCTCTCAGAATTTTCCACAGTTTCTTGTGATCCACACAGTCAAAGGCTTTGGCATAGTCAATAAAGCAGAAATAGACGTTTTTCTGGAACTCTATTACTTTTTCGATGATCCAGCGGATGTTGACAATTTGATCTCTGGTTCCTCTGCCTTTTCTAAAACCAGCTTGAGCATCTGGAAGTTCAGGGTTCACGTATTGCTGAAGCCTGGTTTGGAGAATTTTGAGCATTACTTTACTAGCATGTGAGATGAGTGCAATCGTGTGGTAGTTTGAGCATTCTTTGGCATTGCCTTTCTTTGGAATTGGGATGAAAACTGACCTTTTCCAGTCCTTGGCCACTGCTGAGTTTTCCAGATTTGCTGCCATACTGAGTGCAGCACTTTCACAGCATCATCTTTCAGGATTTGAAACAGCTCAACTGGAATTCCATCACCTCCACTAGCTTTGTTCGCAGTGATGCATATTTATTAGTGATCCATTAAGTCTAGGGTGGACTGCAAGAAGTAGTCCATCCTAAAGGAAATCAGTCCAGAATATTCACTGGAAGGACTGAGGCTGAAGCTGAACTTCCAATACTTTGGCCACCTGATGCAAAGAGCTGACTCACTGGAAACAACCCTGAAGCTGGGTTTTTTCAGGAAATTAGGGAAAGATTGAGGGCAGGAGAAGGGGGCGACAGAGGCTGAGATGGTTGGATGGCATCACTGGCTCAATGGACATGAATTTGAGCAAACTCAGGGAGACAGTGAAGGACAGGGAAGCCTGGAGTGCTGTAGTCCATGGGGTCACAAAGAGTCAGACATGACTTAGCAACTGAACAAGTGTAGGGTGCTGTGCTTAGTAATGGGAGAAAGTGGGTAGTGGTGGGTAAAGAGGTGAGAGAGGCAGGTGTGCAGATAAGGAAAGGCTTCCAGACCCCTCCTACTCACAGTCTAATAAACCGCATTAGATGGGGTTGTGTGCTATGACGGGGAAGACGACACTGCCCATCACTGACTTCTCCACCCAGAGAGTCAGTTTGCTTCCTTCTTTTGCCTTTTTTTTTTTTTACAGGAAATCCACTTCTCCAGTCACCTCTGGGAACCACTGCCACAATCCCTAGAGTTGCAGAAAGCTAGTTCCTACTGGTTCAGCATCCTCATGGACCGACAGGGAAACAGGCTCAGAGAGGGGAAGAGCCTCGTCTGGGGCCACACAGCAAGCCAGTCATTCAGGTTTTGGCTAGAACACTGGCGACTCCTAGGAGGGCCCCAGGTTTCAGTGGTCCACCTTGTCAAAAACCGGCCCCTTTCCTTGTGTTTCCTCTGTCATTGTCCATAACTTTCTGAGTTTGTTGCATTTACTGACGGCTTATTATTATGCCTGTTTCCTGCCTCTAGAAGGAATGTTCAGGGGATTGGGGATACGGTCTGAATTTTTCACACTATAATAGCTGCTCAGATAAGTATTTGCTTATTGAGTGAATGAATCCGTGATCAAGATGATATTGGTCATCTTGGAATATGAGGGAGCTCATGGTTGTCGGCCCCCAGGCCAGTGAGTTTTCCCGCATTTGCTATCCCGAGATCCCAGGACATCCAATAGTCCCGGCATCCGGCCTGGGGCTTTGAAGGAACACCAAATGGCTGGGGGTGGGGGTAGGGCCCCTGAAGATGGGGGTCTGCTTCAGTGACCAGAGGCAGCTGGCCATTTGCTGGGGTCAGATAAGCCAAGGCGGGCACCCCGCCCGCTCCCCTGCCCTGCCTGCCCCTGCTCAGAGGCCACATCCAGCTGTGAGGGGAGCAGCTGGTGCCCGAGGGGAGGGGCAAAGGGCCCCCGGCCCTGGGTGTGTCCTGGTGCTGGAGGGCAAAGCAGAGCTGTGGCGCCAGGGGCTGCTACCAGCGTGGAGAGGGGTGAGAGCCCGGGGGCAGGCAGGCGGGCAGGCGTCCACCCTGCGGCCCTGGCCTGGGGCCGCGCTGGGCGGCTCTGCTTCGCCCTCGTCCTGGCCTCAGAGAGAGGCGCCCCTTCCTGCCCTCCCAGAGCCCTCAGCCCAGCACACATGCACCCTGGGCACAGCCAGCTCCTGGCTGCTCACAGCCACCCCATGGGAGCCTGCCTGCTGGTGAGCGTGCACGGCCACACACGGCCACACACAGCCACACACAACCACACACGGCCACACATGGCCACACACAAACACATACAGCCAGACACAACCAAACACAGCCACACGCAACCACACACAGCCACACATGGCCACACACAGCCACACACAATCACACACAATCACACACAGCCACACACGGCCACACACAATCACACACAGCCACACACGGCCACACACAACCACACACAGCCACACATGGCCACACACGGCCACACACAGCCACACACGGCACACAAGCCATACATGGCCACGCACAGCAGCACACGGCCTGGGTTGAGCGAGTCTCTGCTTCCTGGGCCTGGGACCACTACCCTGAGGGTAGGTGGGTGAGGGCAGTGGAGTCCCCAACTCAGAAACTCCCCACCCCCAGCGGTCTGGGCGCTCCTCAAAGGAACCAGCAGTAGGTCCAGGGCGCCGGGCTGCCAGGCTCATCACAATACCCTGAAGAAATCACCCAGGAGAGGGAGAAGGCCCCCGGGGAAACCCGCCCGGCCTCTCCAGGGCCGGCCAGTCCAGGGGAACGCGCGCCAAGGCTCCGGCCTTGCTGCTGGTCTGCCAGATGGCTCAGGGTGGATGCTTCTGGTCGACTCAGCAAAAAGGTCCCCTTGTTAGTTCAGCAGAGCCTCCCTGAGGTGATGGCCTGATCTTTCCCTGAGTACATGTTCCCTCGGCTCTAATTCAGCAGACACACCAGCGCCAAGCTGAAGGGGACAGAAACGAAAAGCAGGTTCTGCCCAGGTACGCTCTGCCTGGGGAGGGCTGACTTCTTTTTCTTTCTTTTTTTTAAAAAAAAACTCTTTTTATTATATTAAAAAAAAAACCCTTTTATTTTGCATTAGGGTATAACTGATTAACTCTGTTACGATAGTTTCAGGTTGTGGGGAAGGGTCTCGTCCGTGCATACACACATAGCCACTCTCCCCCAAACCCTCCTCCCGTCCAGGCTGCCGCATAACGTGGAGCAGAGTTCCCTGTGCTGTGCGGCAGATCTGGTTGACTACCCATTTTAAACACAGTAGAGTGTACCTCTTGTCCCCAACTGCCTGACTATGCCTCTCCCCGTGGCAACCATAAGTTCCTTCTGGAGAGTGCTGATTTCTGAGCCCTCCGGGTGCGTAAGGTCAGCCTCCCGAGACTCGTCCCGTTGACCCAGCGTTCATCCCCTGCACTGGGTGACCAGGCGCCTGGGTGTCAGCCTGGGAGAGGAGTCGGGCTGCCTGCTCTGTGCAGGCCATCTTGGGGGCGCTCAGACATCTGGTTCCAGCTGGTTCTTGGCCGGAGTGGAGGTGGGGAATGGGGTGGGGGGCGCAGATCTTATCAGCATTCCACCCCCTTTGGCCCCAGTCAATAGCCCTCTCCTGGGCCTAGCTCCCTAGTGCCTCCCATTTCAGTGAGTCTGGTTCCTCTGGTGAGATTAACTGTTTCTCTGAGTCAGAGAGCCTGGAAGCCAGAGGATTAAATAGATGGATGAGAATCCTCTCCCGCAGGGTCTCAAGCTCCTGTCGGCCTCGGGACTCAAGTCGGAGCAGCCAGAGCAGCTGGCTGATTTGGGGACACTTCAACTCACTTGCTGCCCTCCTTCTGTGCTCCTCACCGCAAAGAGCACACCTTTGTGAGAGAAACAGAGACGCTCTGGATTCACCGGGAGTCTTGATTTTGGCCTTTATCCTGGAAGGTCCTGGGTAGTCATTTTTATTCATGACAGGGCCATCTCTTGTGACCTGACCTGACCTGGTCCCTATAGAGTCCTTAGGTCCCTTTTGACAGGTCAAGGTGATCATTGATGAAGTCTTGTTGTTCAGTAGCTCAGTCGTGTCCCACTCTTTGTGGCCCCATGGACTGCAGCACGCCAGGCCTCCTTGTCCATCACCAACTCCTGGAGTTTACTCAAACTCATGTCCATTGAGTCGGTGATGCCATCCAGCCATCTCATCCTCTGTCATCCCATTCTCCTTCCGCCTTCAGTCTTTCCCAGCATCAGGGTCTTTTCCAGTAACGTGGCTGAAAGTTAACCACTTTCATCCAAGCTTGCTGTCAGGTTATAATGACAGCCATTATGCCACTTGTACATTCTTCTTCTTTTAAATGGCTTTCTTCTTATTATGTTTTGCTCATTCAGTCCCTGTAACTTTATTTATTTTTACTCTCCATTATCCTTTTGTTATCTTTTTTCCTGGTTGGTAGACAGCAAAGGAACTCAGCCATACATATACATGTATCCCTTCTCTCCCAGACTCCGCTCCCATCCAGGCTGCCACACAACACTGAGCAGCGTCCCTGTGCTGTAGGATAAGACCTGATTATTTAAATATCGCAGTGAAAGAGGTGTGCGTGTCCTTTTCTTTTTAATCTTTTGGCTGAGCCACACTGCATGTGGGATCTTAGTTCCCTGACTGGGGATCAAACCCCTACCCCCTGTGTTGGCAGCTCGGGGTCCTAACCACTTGGCCACCGGGGAAGTCCTCCTGCACCATCTTCGTTAGACAAGCAGACCCCAGGCGATTCCTACTCTGTGTCTTGTGAGATCAAGGAAGCCCCAGACGGATCCTCTCGGATGCCCGGACCTCCATGCTGCAGATGGCAACCCTTCCAGAGGCTGGTCTTGCTAACTTTCCACCTGGCGTCTGACGGGGGGATCCTCTTTGGGGAAGGCAGGAGGCAGGTCAGTTTTTACACGCACTGTCTGTTGCCTGGCAGGGGTCTCATACCCAGTTCAATCAAGAGTTGGGAGGATCTCAAAGCTATTTATCAATCTGTTTTTAATTTTACCAAAGAGAGGTTGTTTTAAAGTAAATCTTGGATACCCTAGTACCGTCCTATCTTTTTATGATGCTCAGCAGAGGACAACTGCCTCAATATGAAGAGCTGGCGGGACTTCCCTGCTGGGCCAGCGGTTAAGACTCTGCGCTCCCTGTGCAGGGTACATGGGTTCAATCCCTAATTGGGGAACTAAGATCCTGCATGCTGCCTGGCATGGCCAGAAAGTATTTGATTAAAAAACAAACAAACAAAAAATAGGATTGGAGTTTTTCCTCTGGGAACGTAGTGGTTTAGTTCACGGACTTGGTTCAAAATCTGATTTGACCTTGGCCAAAGCACGTCACATCCCTGTACCTCAGTGTCCTTCCCTGTAAACTGAGGTGAAGAAAGGTATCTACTTTTGAGAGGGTTTCTGCCAATTTAAAGAGATAAGAAAGCATAAAA
Organism: Aepyceros melampus; assembly: GCA_006408695.1. Taxonomy (NCBI): domain Eukaryota; kingdom Metazoa; phylum Chordata; class Mammalia; order Artiodactyla; family Bovidae; genus Aepyceros; species Aepyceros melampus. The sequence goes on from SJXQ01001941.1 coordinate 23,974, forward strand.
TAGGAAATGCCTCAAGGAATGCCTAGTGCGCGTGTTAAGTAAGTGCTCAATATGCCCTCTTCATGAGAAAGACCAACACGCTCTCCTTGGCGTGCCTTTAGGGAAAGGCCGCCCAAGACCCCCAGGGCCTTCCTTATCTCTCCCTTCCTTCCTCTCCCCGCAGCACCCTGAGGCTCTGACTGGGCCTGTTTTCATTTCCCTGTCTTTGCATTTTATGTTTCTTCTTCCTGACCTGTCCTTCCTGTTTTTCTGCTTCCTTCTATTCCGAGTCAGTTCCCACTCGAAGGGCACCTCGTGGGGGCCTGGGAACATGTTTTAATTATTCTGCTGAATCCTTTTTATAAGTGGAGTCCCCCAAATTTACAAACATGAGAATTTCCCATTACATTTAGAATGTGGAATTAGGTTGAAAAAAACAGACGTCAAGCTAGGTTCCCCCTCTCTGGGTGGTAACCAGACACTGGGCGTTCGAGAGGCCTCCTTTTGATGGAGTGGTGGAGTGGATTTTCGTTTTTCATTGTCTCACTTTGCTTGTTTTATTGACACATTTTATTTGGCATTGGGGTATGGCCGATCAACGCTGCGGTGACAGTTTCAGGCGCACAGCCAACTGACTCAGTTGCCCATATACATGTGTCCATTCTCCCCCCAACTCCTCTCCTACCCAGACTGCCACGCAGCATTGAGCAGAGTTCCCTGGGCTCTACGGCAGGTCTTTGCCCGTTGTCCAGTTTGACAAATATTCATTTATTTCTTTGGCTGCATCTCAGTTGCCGCACTCGGGTTTCTCTCTGGCTATGGCGTGCAGGCTCCAGAGCGCGCAGGTTCAGAGGTTCCAGGACATGGGCTTGGGTGCCCTGTGGCCGGTGGGATCTCAGCTGCCTGGCCAGGGGTTGAACCTAAGTCTCCTGCTTTGGAAGGTGGATTCTCAACCACTGGGAAGTCCCTGGTTATCCATTTAAGATATAGCAGCATGTGCACGTCAATCTCCAGCTCCCTAACTATTTCTTACCCCTACTCTTTCCCCCTGGAAACCCTGGGTTCCTTCTCCAAGTCTGTGAGTCTGTTTCTGTTCTGTAAATAAGTTCACTTGTGTGGTGGAGTGTGCTTGCTCAGTTTGCCACAGTCTCTACCTCTCCCTATTGTCTCAAAATGACTGTTTTCCCCGTACACACTTTTAGCCTGGCCCTTGTGAGTATTTGAGTTTGGGGTCCCTGGTTGAAGACCTCTAGAGAAGATTTGCGGACCAACTCTTGCTTGAGATGCCGGATTCTAATTTGTAAGCCTTGTGCTTTGAATGTGGCCCAGACTCTTCTCCTGATTTTGCTCCCTCTCACTCTTGCCCGACACAGATGGCAAATTTCAATCCTATCTTGTGTATCGCTCCCTCCTTCCTGCCCAGAGGTCCTAGAGAGGCAAATGGACAGGGCAAGGTCAGTTTCTATGGGATGCTGCCCACAGCATCGACTGCCTCTTTTTCCATCTCCTCCTTCAGTTTTAACTTCCTGATCCCCACAAGGTCTTATAGAAACTTCCTGGTCCATGCAGAGCAGGAAGCACTCGAGGACCAAAATGTATCTGTGTTCTCACTGCAAAGTAATTCAAACAGCCACTCTTCCATATATGGACTCCCCTTTTCCTTCACATCTTAATTCATCCATCCGCTTACTCATTCACTCAACCACCATTAGTGACCACCTACTACACGCCAGGCACTGCTTCATGCTAGAAGCAGAGGAAAAGCGAAGGGACAAAACCAAGAGAAAATTTATCCTGTGTCCTTGGGCAAGACCTTTACCTCGTTCAGCCTCAGTTTCCCCATAGATTAGACATCCTTCAGCCTAGAGTTTCTTTCTGCTGTGACCCTGCCCCCGCATCCTCTGACACTTCCTGCGCTCTCAGAAAGCTGCGGATGGATCCTACAGACACCTCTCTGTCACTGGGTCTGTGGAGCACAAACACCCTCCTGGAGAGGCTCAAGGCTGAGGTGCTAAAGAGGATGACGGGCAGCGG
>SJXQ01001941.1:32160-65363 GCA_006408695.1 Aepyceros melampus
CTGTCCGCCCTCTTTCCCCTCTTTCGGAAACCCACGGGGGAACCCGCAGGGCGCTGGCAGAGACGGAGGGGGGAGGGGCAGCGGGAGCAGAGCGGCGGGAGGGACTGGAGCAGGGGTCTGTGCCTGGGGTCTGTGCCTGTCGCCCTCTTTCGGAACCCGCCGGGGGAACCTGCAGGGCGCTGGCCTTGTTTGCTTATTGTTTTGCAGACGCTGTCACAAGGCCTCACCCACTCTCGGGATACTGAGATGAGCTCTGGAGTGATAAGGTGGTTTTTTGTGTGTTCACAGGTTTCTTCGCCCATTGACTCACGCATCTGCTTACCCCACGAGCCCTTATTTATTACCGATGCCCCAGGCAGCGGGCTGGGCCCGGGGTCAGACAGAGAACAGGCCGCTGGGGGCTCCCGGTGGTGCAGACGATTAGATAGCAGTTAGAGCAGAGTTCTGAGAGAGGGAGTGTGCAAAGTGTTCTGCGGGACAGGGACTGGGGGGACAGTGAGTGACGGACTGGAGACAGAGTCTCTGCCAGGAGGCTGCTCTCTGAAGGGCAGAGGCTGGGTGGTGAGCGGGGAGCATTCTCTATGCAGAGGAAAACTCAGAGATAAGAGGGAGGAGGGAGTGTAGCCCCCGGCACCAGGGCTCTCAGCCTGGTTAGCACCCACTGCCAGCCCAGCTCTGGCAGGGGAGCCAGGGACAGAGGAAGCTTGCCCAGATCTCTCCGTGTGTGTCGGAGGAGCAGCCTGGGGGCTGGGACTAAGACCCAGGCCTCTAGGCCACTTGGCAGGGCCAGAGATTTCTCTGCTTTTGGTGACTGCTCGCTTCTCCCCTTCCTGGGCCTGAGCTGCCTTCTTCTGAGACGTCTGTCGGGGTCTCCTACACAGGGGCTGGGAGGGCTGAGCCCTCCAACTCTGGGCTTGTTGGAGAAAGAGGCTGAGAAGGGGTTGCTGGATCCCTTGGAAAGGCCAGCTCTAGAAGCTGGGTGATGGGGCGCGACACAATTTGGATGCAATGTCCCCACCATCCAGCTGGTACCGCTGTGTCTGAGTTCCAGGGAGTTCAAAGCCTGAGGGTCCTGACCTCTTTCACTTGCTGCTCAAATGTTTATAAAGTGACAATTAGCAATTGTAGAAAGACACAAAGGGAGTTTTAAGTCAAGTCCAAAAGGAAACAGATTTGGAGATGTTGGGCTGACTTTAGAAGTTTGCATTAATAGAATATCAAGCAATGTTTATTGAGTTATTTATTCAGCAAACTTTTATTCAGTGTCTGCCGTGTGCCTGGGGCTGTCTTAGAAGCTGGGGATACTGAGTGAACGAGACGCCATCCTTGTCATCATGAAGAAACTTGACAGACCTTTCTAGTCTTACCCACTCATTGAATAGATGGGTAAACTAAGGCCCACGGAAGGCAAAGGGTTTACACAAAGTCATGGAGTGGGATGATGGCAAAGGAACCCAGGCTTCTCACTGCCAGGCAAAGAGCACGTTCCATGGCTCCAGGCTTAGCAAAGAGAGGTCTTTTTTGGAGACGGTGACAGCAAGTAGAGAGGGTCAGAACAGTGAAGAAGGGCTACTGGGCAGGCTGGGGGCACAAAGGTACTTGAGGATCATTATCCATATTTTTGTTAACTTTTGATTTTAGAAGAGTTTTAGATTTACAGAGAAGTTGCTCAGCTAGTACAGACAGTTCCCGTATATTCCAGATCCAGTCTCTGTATTATTGGCAACTTGTATTAACGCAACACACTGATCACAGCTCAAGAGCCAGTATTAGCACAATAATGATTAATTAGGTCCACACTTTATTCAGGCTTCCTTACCTTTTACCTACTGTCATGGATACCATCCAGGATACCTCATTGCGTTTTACAAATTTTCAGTTTGGAGGATAATTGCCTTGCAATGTGGTGTTGGTTTTTGCTGTGCGACAAAGCGAATCAACTGTATGAGGAACATGTCGCCTCCCTCGTGGACCCCCTCCCACCCCCGCCACACCCCTCTGGGTGCTCACAGAGCCCCAAGCTGAGCCCCTGCACTGTGCGGCACCCCCCACCAGCTCTGCTTTGCACACGGTGGTGTATGTATCAGCGCTGCCCTCAGTTTATCCCACCTTCTCCTTCCCCCACTGTACCCACCTGTCCACTCTCTATGTCTGTGCCTCTCTTCCAAGTAGGTTCATCAGTATTATTTTTCTAGACTGCACACGTGTGCGTTAATATATGATACTTGCTTTTCTCTTCCTGACTTACTTCACTCAGTATGACAGATTCTCCTCTGTTCAGAGGACACCTCCCCCGTCACAAGGGTTGTGTTTACAGTCTTTGTGTTCCCAGGACTTGCCACGCGGCGAGTGCTCAGAGGGTGTTTGCTTAAATAGTTAAACAGCTGGATAAAGAAAGTGCAGGAGGAAACTGAGGAAATCGGACGTTTTGTTTGTTTAAAGCAAATGCACCGCTTGCCTTTTAAAGAGCCCAGAAAGAAGAAGCGAAGGCTGGTGCCGGAGGAGACGCCCAGGGACTGATGCACACTGAGAGCAACAACTAGCGACTCCGTTAAACCAGCTGGGTCCTCTTCAGGCCGCTGCTTAGGAGCCACAGCCGGAGTACAGGGCTGGGTGGGCCAGGTCCTGGGGGCCACTTCTGATAACCTTGTCAGCAGAGTTGCTGAGATTAGAGCTTTGCAGGGGCCCATGTCCGTGTTTGTGCTGGAAGTTGTGCGTTTGAGTCGCCTTGGCCGGTGATGCTGTGGGAGCCTGCTTGGCTTCCGGGGGAAGTTATCGGTGAGCCAGCTGAAGCCGGCACTTAGTCAAACAGTTGCTGGGAATCCGTGTGAGCACATCCACTCTCCTGATGGTGGGGGGTCGGGGCTGTACCGGCTGAATAGAAAAAAAAAAATCTTGGACTTCCCCCTTTATAAAAAGACTCAGGGAAAACTTCTCTTCCAGACCCTGAGAAAATCTGGGCCGGGTTTAAGGGCATCCAAGATGATTTGGCAATCTTTTTCTGTGTTTGGAATATGTCCATAAATTCAAGAGGTCTTCCTGTATGATGTGGATGAAATGGTCTCTATGACAACAGAGAGACTCAAGCTTCACTGTTGATGGGTTGGGTCTGTTCTCTTTGGCAGAGAAATGACTTTGGCAGCAGGGACCGCAATGACCAGGGTTTGGGGGCTGTCATCCCAAGGTGCCAGGACTGAAGAGCGTGGAGGCAGCCCTTGCCTTCAGACAAAGCATGCGCCACCCAACATTTAGAGAAGTAGTAACACCTATCCTTCTCAAACTGTTCCAAAAAGTCACAGAGGAAGGAGTGCTTCTGAACTCATTCTATGAGGCCAGCATCCCTCTGCTGCCAAAGCAGACAAAGGCAGCACACAAAAAGAAAGTTAAAAGCCAACCTCATGGAGGAACATGGATGCAAAGTCCTCAACAGAATATTAGCAAACTGAATCCGACAATTCATTAAAAGGATCCTGTGCACACACACACACACACACACACACAATTGTACCCTATAACCAAGTAGGATTTATTCCAGGGATGCAAGCATTTTTCGGTATCCACAAATCAGTGAATGCGATCCATCATTAACACATTGATGAATAAAAACCATATGATCATCTCAATACACAGGACAAACTGTTGATAAAACTAAACATCTATTTATGATAAAAACTTCCCAGAAAATGGGCATAGAGGGAATATATCTCAATATAATAAAGGGCATGTATGAAAACCCCACTACTGGCATCATTCTCAGTGGTGGCAAGCTGAAAGAACTGCCTTTAAGATAGGAAACAAGACAAAGATGCCCACTCTGAGTACTTTTATCCAGTGTAGTTTTGGAAGCCCTAGCTACAGCAATCAGAGAAGAAAAAGAAATAAAAGGAATGCAAATTGGAAAGGAAGAAGTAAATCTGTCAGTGTCTGAAGATGACATACGTAGCAAGTCCTAAAGATGCCCTCAGAAAGCTACCAGTGTTCACCAAAGAATTCAGTAAAGTTGCAGGATATAAACTTAATGTACAGAAATCTGTTGTATTTCTATACACTAACGATGAACTATCAGAAAACAAAGGAAGCAATCCTATTATTATGACATCAAAAAGAATAAAGTGCTTTAAAGTATTCAAAAAGAATAAACCTACGGAAGGAAGATGACCTGTATTCTGAAAACCGTAAGACAACGATGAAAGAAGCTGAAAATGACACAAATAGGTGGAAGGATACACCGTGTTCTTGGACTGGAAAAGTTAATGCTGTTAAAATGAGCATATTTCCCCAGGCAACCTACAGACTCTGTGCAATCCCTATCAAATTACCAGTGGCGTTTTTCACTGAACTAGAACAAATAATTTAAAAGTTTATATGGAAACACAAAAGATCCCAAATAGCCAAAACAATCTTGCGAAAGAACTTAGCTGGAGGAATCTTGCTCCCAGACTTCAGGCTATATCGCAGAGACACAATAGTCGCAAGAGTGTGGTATTGGCACAAAACCAGGTGTGTGGCTTGGTGGGTCAGGAGAGAACACCCAGAAACAGGCCCACGCTCATGGCCGGTTCATCCATGACAAAGGAGCCAAGCACGCACAATGGAGGAAAGACAGCCCTTTCGATAAGTCGTGCTGGGAAAACCAACAACTACACGTAAAAAATGAAACTGGAATATTCCCTAAGACCTTATATAAAAATAAACTCAAAATGGATTAAAGATCTAAATGGAAGACCGAATACTCCAAAACATCCAGAGGAAAACATAGGCAGGACGTTCTTTGACATAAATCAGAGGAATAGTTTTTTGGACCTGGCTCCTAAAGCAGAGGAAACAAACGTAAAAACAAACACATGGAACCTAATTAAACTTAAAAGCTTTTTCACAACAAAGGAAACCACTGACAATATGAAAAGACCATCTACTGAATGAGAGATGTTTGCGAATGACGTGACTGATAAGGACTTAATATCCAACATTTATAAACAGCTCATACAACTCAACATCAAAAAAAGAAGACAACATTATTAAAAAGTGGGCAGAAGAACTCAATAGATATTTCTCCAAAGAGGAAATGCAGGCGGCCTGCAGGCACATGAACAGATGCACATTTCATTAACATCAGGGAAATTAAGATCAAACCCACAGTGAGCTATCACCTCACACGTGTCAGAAGGGCCTTCATCAAAAAGCGCACAAATGGCCAGTGTTGGTGAGGGTGCGGGCTTCCCTGCTGGCTCAGCTGGTAAAGAATCTGCCCGCAGTGTGGGAGACTTGGGTTCCATGTCTGGGTTGGGAAGATGCCCCGGAGGAGGGAAAGGCTGCCCACCCCAGTGTTCTGGCCTGGAGAATTCCATGGACTGGATGGTCCGTGGGGTCACAGAGACTCAGACACGACTGAGCGGCTTTCACTTTCATACAGTATTTGGTGGGAATGTAAATTGGTGCCGTGACTGTGGAAAACAGTAGGGAGTTTTCTCAAAAAATTGAAAGTAGAACTACCCCGTGACCCAGCAATTCCACTCCTGGGTATAGATTCGAAAAACCCCCAAAACATTAATTCTAAAAGATACCTGCCCCTGAGTGTTGATGGCAGCATCATCTCCAATAGCCAAGATATGGAAGCAACCTAAGGGCCCACCAGCAGACGAGTGTCAAAGCAGACAGGCGCTCAAATGTTGAGTCGGCCTGTCTGTCTGGCCGTGCTGCTGAGGACTTACTCTGCTTTCTTCAAAGCCACCATGCTTGTGTCTCTGTGGTCCATTCCTGTTTTTTTTTAGCCTTAGCAAGCCCGGACTGCAGCTCCCCTCCCCCCGGCTTAGCCCAGCTGAGGTGGACCATGAGTCACAGTCTCATGTGTGGTGAGAAGGGGCACCAGTTGTTCTACTTAAAACTTGTGTCCCAGTTGTCCACGCTGTTCAGAGCACAGGCACGTCTCACCTGGGTCCTAATTTTTCTCTTGTTTGTATCATCAAGACCAGTGTTTCTTAACATGTAGTGTGCCAAAGAATCATCGGGGTATGATGATTGTTGTTAAAATACAGACTCTGACTCAGCAGGTCTAGGGTGTGACTTGACAATCTTGTTTCTAAAAGACTTCTGGCAATGGTGCCTGCTTTTAGTCCAAGGGATACACTCAGAGAGCAAAGATCTGGGATGTAATACTTACCAATGGACTGTTTTCCCATCTGTAAAATGGGATAATAAAGCAATTACCCCATGGGACTTCTTTAAAGGTCCCATTAAGAAATGTTTGCAAGAGCTTTGTACAGTCTCTGGTATGTAAGAGGTAATCAATAGTGTTTTAGTCCATTCAGTTCAGTTGCTCAGTCTTGTCTGACTCTTTGCGACCCCATGAATTCCAACACGCCAGGCCTCCCTGTCTATCACCAACTCCTGGAGTTAGGGCTAGTGTAACAAAAATATCATAATCTGGGTGGCTTATAAACAACAAACATTGATTTCTCACAGTTCTGGAGGTTGGAAAGTCCAAAATCATGGCCCTGGAAGACTCAGGGTCTGGTGAGGACCCACTTCCTCACTAACAGCTGTCTTCTCTCTGTTTCCTCCTATGGTGGAAGGTCAAGTGAGTTCTTTGTGGTCTCTTTTATAAGGGAACAAATCCCATGAATTGATTTAGTTGAATCCAAGCCAGGCTTCAATAGTACATGAACTGTGAAATTCCAGATGTTCAAGCTGGATTTAGAAAAGGCAGAGGAACCAGAGATCAAATTGCCAATATCCGTCAGATCATCAAAAAAGTAAGAGAGTTCCAGAAAAACATCTACTTCTGCTTTATTGACTATGCCAAAGCCTTTGACTTTGTGGATCACAATAAACTGTAAAAAAAATTTAAACAGTTGGGAATACCAGACCACCTGACTTGCCTCCTGAGAAATCTGTATGCAGGTCAAGAAGCAACAGTTAGAACACAGAACAATAGACTGGTTCCAAATAGGGAAAGGAGTCTGTCAAGGCTGCATATTGTCACCCTGCTTATTTAATTTACATGCAGAGTAAGTACATCATGAGAAATGCTGGGCTGGATGAAGCACAAGCTGGAATCAAGATTGCTGGGAGAGATATCAATAACCTCAGATATGCAGATGATATCACATTTATGGCATAAAGTGAAGAAGAACTAAAGAACTTCTTGATGAAAGAAAAGAGGAGAAAAAGTTGACTTAAAGCTCAATATTCAGAAAACGAAGATCATGACATCCGGTCCCATCACTTCATGGCAAATAGATGGGGAAACAGTGGCAGACTTTATTTTTTGGGGCTCCAAAATCACTGCAGATGGTGACTGCAGCCATGAAATTAAAAGACGCTTACTCTTTGGAAGAAAAGTTATGAGCAACCTAGACAGCATATTAAAAAGGAGAGAGACATTACTTTGCCAACAAAGATCTGTCTAGTCAAAGTTATGGTTTTTCCAGTAGTCATGTATGGATGTGAGAGTTGGACTATAAAGAAAGCTGAGCGCTGAAGAATTGATGCTTTTGAACTGTGGTGTTGGAGAAGACTCTTGAGAGTCCCTTGGACTGCAAGGAGATCCAACCAGTCCATCCTAAAGGAGATGAGTCCTGGGTGTTCACTGGAAGGACTGATGCTGAAGCTGAAACTCCAATCCATTGGCCACCTGATGAGAAGAACTGACTCATTGGAAAAGAAAGATCCTGATGCTGGGAAAGATTGAAGGTGGGAGGAGAAGGGGACGACAGAGCATGAAATGGTTGGATGGCATCACCGACTCAGTGGAAATTAGTTTGAGTCAACTCCAGGAGTTGGTGATGGACAGGGAGACCTGGTGTACTGCAGTCCATGGGGTCACAAAGAGTCGAACATGACTGAGCAACTGAACGGAACTGAATCCCACTGTTGAGGGCTCCATCCTCATGCACTAATCACTACAAAGGCCCCACCTCCAAACACCATCATCATGGGGATTAGATTCTAACATATGAATTTTGGGGGCACGGATTCAGTGTACGGCAAATAGGTTTTAATTTTCTCCCATTCTCCCTGCAGAGAAGGCAATGGCACCCCAGTCCAATATTCTCCCCTGGAAATTCCCATGGACGGGGGAGCCTGGTAGGCTACAGTCCATGGGGTTGCTAAGAGCTGGCCACGACTGAGCGACTTCACTTTCACTCTTCATTTTCATGCATTGGAGAAGTAAATGCAACCCACTCCACTGTTCTTTCCTGGAGAATCCCAGGGACGGCAGAGCCTGGTGGGCTGCTGTCTATGGGGTCACACGGAATCAGACGCGAAAGATGGACTTAGCAGCAGCAGCAGCAGCAGCAGCAGCAACATTCTCCCTGTTTGCTTCTTCTATTACAAAGAAAAGAAACTTGATGAACTTTCCGCTACAGAGAGCTTGGAAGATCTTCCCTTTTGAAAGAGAGCATAAAGAGGAAATCGGAGTTTAGCTCCAGGGCTGTGTGTGCACTAGGTCGCTTCAGTCATGTTCGACTCTTTCGCGACCTCATGGACTCCTCTGCCAGGCTCCTCTGTCCATGGCCTTCTCCAGGCCAGAATACTGGAGCGGGTTGCCATTTCCTTCTCCAGGGGATCTTCCTGACCCAGGGGTTGAACCCTCATCTCTTATGTCGCCTGCATTGAGGACTGTGGCTATTGGTAATCCTTCACCTTGTTTTTAAAATATTTTTCCTTGGTTGGTGGAAGCACCAAAATAAAAGTAGAAGCTTTGGACAGATGTTTGCATGGAAAATCTGGCCAGAGGTTCATTGGAAGAGAAAGGTTTAAAATAATAATACTGCGTATATATTTTTTAAGTTTAAAATTCACAGTCTCAAGAGTCTTTCAAGTCTGTGTGAGCCTCAGTTTCTCTGTCTGGGAGTAGGCGAGGTGGTCTGGTATAATTCCACACTGGTGGTCCAGAGACCAAAGTTCTCAGCACCGCCTCCAATGAAGTGTGTCCCCTGGAAAGTCCCCCCACCTGCCTGAACATCGATTTCCCCACCTGTAACATCAGGGAAGCCATCCCATTCCCAGTCAGGGATGACGTCTTGTCTGGATTACAGGCCTGGACCGCAGGTTCCCCCTCAGTGCAGGGCCCTGTAGAGCTGGGGAAGCAGACACAACCTTGCCTGCTCATTTGTTTGTTTAGTTGTGGCTGTCTGGGTCTTCGTTGCTGCGAGAGCTTTTCTCTAGCGGTCGCGAGCGGGGACCACTCTCTAGTGCGGTGCACGGCTTCTGACTGTGGCGGCTTCTCTGGTTGCAGAGCTCAGGCTCTAGGGCCTGGGGCTTCGGTAGTTGTGGCCTGTGGGCTCAATTGCCGTTCCTGGGCTCGAGAGCACAGGCTCCGTAGTTGTGGGTCAAGGGCTCGGTTGCCTGCTGGTGTGTGGGATCTTCCCCATCAGGGGATCAAATTCACATCTCCTGCACTGGCAGGTGAATTCTTCACCGCTAAGCCACCAGGGAAGCCCAGCAAATGCAATTCTGGACCACTGTGTCTAAGAACTGACCCACTAGGATTCTAAGAATTGCTAATTGTGGAATCTCAGGCATCAGAGTTGAAAGTGGACCTTGAAGGGTGACTAGGATTCTGACAACTTGAATGTGAACTGGGGGTGGCAGGAAGGTATCCAGATGGAGGGAACAGTGTGAGCAAAGGCAGGAGAAGGGGGAGGGTTGAGAAGTTTCAAAAACAGGTCTGGCCGACTTGCATGTGAAGCTGCTCAGTCGTGTCCAACTTTTTTCAACCCCAGGGACTGTAGCCCGCCAGGTTCCTCCGTCCATGGACTCTTCCAGGCAAGAATGCTGGAGTGGGTTGCCATTTCCTGCTCCAGGCGGTCTTCCTGACCAGGGATTGAACCAGGTCTCCCGCACTGCAGGCAGATGCTCTACTGTCTGAGCCCCCAGGGAAGCCCCTTCCCCCGTAAGACTTGCATGTAGAGGGCGCATACAAGGAGTAGGAGATAAGGGGGAAAGACTGGACTAAGGACAAAGCACGATGATTCACTCCCACCCATTCACGCAACAAATACTCACTGAACATTTACTGTGCACCGATCACTTTGCTAGGCACTGGGATTGTAGGGGAGGATGAAACAGACACAGTCCTTCCTGGATGGAAGTTCTCCTTTCTGTGGGGGTAGGGAGACAATCAACAGTTACATAAACAAGCACATGAATGGAAGATCACAGACAATGCTGTAAGCAAGTAACATTTCAGCTAGAAAATATTAATAATGTTGAAGCAATTTCAGACAAAGTGGTCAGGGAAGGTCTTATTGGAAGATGACCTTTCACTTGGTACCTGACATCTGAGAATGCGCTGACTGTGCCAAGGGCTGGCTGAGTGGTCTGGGTGCAGGGAAGAACAAACGCAGAGACCTCAAAGCAGGAACGATCTTGGTGGGCTCAGAGCCACGGTCAGGGCATCTGGAAGGTTGGTGAGCAGGAAGCCAGAGAGAGTGTGGCATGAGAGAAAGCCAGAGAGACAAACAGGACCCGGGTTCATGGAGGACCTAGAAGGCCACGGCAAGGAGTGTGACTATTCCAAGTGCAATGAGAAGACACCAAAAAACTGATATGATCCAACTTGCATTTGGAATCATCCCTCAGGCTGCTTCCCTCATAGCTCAGCTGGTAAAGAATCCACCTGCAATGCAGGAGACCCTGGTTCGATCCCTGGGTTGGGAAGATCCCCTGGAGAAGGGAAAGGCTACCCACTCCAGTGTTCTGGCCTCGAGAATTCCATGGACTGTATAGCCCATGGGGTGGCAAAGAGTCGAACACGACTGAGTGACCTTCACTTCACTCACTCATGCTGGTTTGTTGAGAATAAATTGAAGGGAAGCAGGAGAAAAAGAAAGACCAGTTACCAGGTGACTCCAAAGGCCGAGATGGGAGTAGATGGTGGGCTGCTAAGGGGGCATCCACAGAGAATGAGAAGTGAGGCAAGGTTTGGATGTAGAGTAAGTATGACTTCTGACGACTCGATGGAGAAGTGGGTGGGGTGAAGGGATGCGGGGAGGGACAGAGAGAGAGAGGGAGAGAGAGAGCTCCGTTTCCACTGTTTCATGCCTGAAAGTGAAAGTGAAGTCACGACCTCATGGACTGTAGCCCACCAGGCTCCTCCATCCACGGGATTTTCCAGGCAAGAGTACTGGAGTGGGTTGCCATTTCCTTCTCCAGGGGATCTTTCCGACTCGGGGATTGAACCCCGGTCTCCTGCATTGCAGGCAGACGCTTTATCCTCTGAGCCACCAGGGAAGCCCATTTTGTGCCTGAGATGTTGTAAGATGTGCAAGTGAGGATGTCAGTGGTGAAGGATTTTCTGCCAATGCAGGAGATACAGGTTCAATCCCTAGTCCGGGAAGATCCCACATGCCTTGGAGCGACTAAACCCCCGTGCCACAGCTACTGAGCCTGAGCTCGAGAGCCGGAGAACTGCAACTCCTGAGCCCAGGTGCTGAAACTGCTGAAAGCCCCAGTGCCCTAGTGTCCGTGACCCAAAACTAAAGACGCCATCGCAATGGGAAGCCCTCCTGCCATAGCTAGAGTGAACCTGCTCGCCTTTCATCATGGCCACACTCAGATACAACACCGCAAAGAAGGCTCCCGGGAAACCAGGGAAGAGACCTGGGAACTGTCCCCTGGATTGGGTGACCTGGACCAGTCAGAATGGACTGTGTCGGGAGAAGACAGAGAGTTGAAGGGCGGGTGGGAGGCAGGGTGTGAGAGAACGCTCACAGAAGCAACTCTTTTCAAAAGCTGTGTTGGGAAAGTGAGCAGAGAAATGGGCAATCGCTAGAGAAGGATGTTGGATGGAGAGCACACCTTCCAACAATCAGCGATTCAAGAGCTTGTTTGTGTGTTAGAGCAAACCCAAGACTGTGAGTGAATGATGCATCCAAAGAGAGGGGCTGGTTGGAGAAGAGTCTTCGAGAGGCTGAGAGAGGATTAGAGCTGGAACACGTCAGGAGGGACCAGCCTGATAAGAAGAGAGAATGGGGCTCAGCACGTTGGGAAGGAAGGAGGAGAGGAGGAGACTCGGAGCCAGCAGGTTGCTAGACTTTAGCGGTGGGAAGATGAGGGTGTCCTGGTTTTCTGACCCTTCATTTCTTTTTCTTTAAATTTATTTATTTTTAATTGAAAGATAATTGTTTTACAATATTGTATTGGTTTCTGCCAGACATCAACATGAATCAGCCATAGGAATAATACGTTCCTCTCTCCCTCTTGAACCTCCCTCCCCATCCCACCCCTCTAGGTTGTCGCAGAACACCGGTTTGAACTCCTGGTGACTCTCAGTTTCTAAGTGAATCATAAGATGATGGCGGCAGCTGCACAAAGGGTGCATATCAGGGTTTGAAGGCCTGAACTGCTATCTCGGACAAGGAGGAAGCAAATGGCGCCGATGCCCCGCTTTGAGATCTGTCTTGGTGAATTGAAAGCGAAGTCACTTTGCAGGTTTGGAGAAGGCGATGGCACCCCACTCCAGTACTCTTGCCTGGAAAATCCCATGGACGGAGGAGGCTGGTGGGCTGCAGTCCATGGGGTCGTGAAGAGTCAGACATGACTGAGCGACTTCACTTTCACTTTTTACTATCACGCATTGGAGAAGGAAATGGCAACCCACCTCAGAGTTCTTGCCTGGAGAATCCCCGGATGGGGGAGCCTGGTGGGCTGCCGTCTATGAGGTCGCACAGAGTTGGACACGACTGAAGTGACTTAGCAGCAGCAGCAGTGCTTTGCAGGTTGCGTGATTTTTCTCTGGCAGCCTTTAGCCACTGTGGCTGTTGGGTGCCGAGAAGGTGCCCGGTAAGTGTTGAAGCTTTGCAAGGTGGCTGTGACAGGCAAGAGGCATGCCAGGGTGTCGGGGCTGTCTGCAGGTGCGTCATTACAGAGAAGGACTGCGGTGATAATTTATGTAAGGAAGGAAGCAAAGACTGGAGGTAGTTGCAGGCTGGCGAACTTGTGGTTGGATCAGTGGGTTAGTGGTCAGGAGCAGAGACCAGGAATGTGGAATTGGGGGTGGTTTATGGTAGCAAGTGCATTGGGAGGATGGGAAGTGGAGGTCAGAGAGCAAGATTTTGAAACAGAGACTTCTGGGAATGGTCTGTGATGTGACTGCTGAGTGGGTGGCTGAGGAGAGAGGAGAAAAAGACTGTTGTGCTGCCGGACATCAAAGAACAGAGCGGCTATGCTGCTGGATCGGTTACATGTGTGGATGCTGACGCTCTGGGGATTACTGTGCGGGAGGGCCATGCATGGGGCTGCAACCAGGAGCTAAGTCTGCAGCGAGGCAGGGTGGTGACAAGAGGAGGGCATGATGGCGCCAGCGAGCAGGGCACGGAGGTGAAATAACCCCACGTTCATGCTCAGCCGCTCAGTCGTGTGTGACTCTTTGCGGCCCTGTGGACGGTAGCCCGCCAGGCTCCTCTGTCCATGGAATTTTCCAGGCAAGAATACTGGAGCGGGTGGCCACTTCCTACTCCAGGGAGATCTTCCCAACCCGAAGATCGAATCCCATCTCTTGGGTCTTGACAGGAGGATTCTGGACCACCAGCACCATCTAGGAAGTCTGAAATAACCAGAAGTGGGGCCCATAGGATGTGCAAATCAGGGAGAAACGTCCTTTTTCCGGAGAAAGCAGCCTCGCTCCGGAACACGCAGCTTGGGGAGTGGGGCTGGGTCTCACTCACCCCTCAGGTGGGCGTCCTTGGCAGGACATGTGCTACCTGCCCAAGCTGGACAGCCATGCTCTGTCACCCTGGCTCAATAAGTTTTGCATCAAAAGAACTGGCATTTTGCAGGATCAGTGTCCCAAAAGGGACAATGGGGAGCAAAGAGCAACCGTCCAACTTCACAGACAGGGGAACTGAGGCCCATGGAATGTGAATAAACACAGAGGTGGTTTGTGGCCAAATTGGAAAGAAACTCGATTCTGATTCTCTGCGCTTTCTGCCACACCCCATGATGGAGGTGAGAGTTGGAGCAAACGCTTCAAAACTGCGAATTCAGAAACGCGTTGTCCCTCAAAGGTGCTTCCGTGGGAGGTGACAGACTTCTTTCTAGTGATGCTGCCATTGTTCCAACCGTTTCTGGGGATATTCTGTCAGAACAGGGATATTCAGAGCCAGCCTCTGAGTCACAAGCACAGCCCACTGCGCTGGAGAATCTTGTTTAATACGCGGGGTGGGACCCGTCCTTTTCCTTCTCTGGTGTTAGATCTGAGAGACGGAGGCAGACTGGAAACGTGGCTTCTCTATATTTTGCTCCAGCACATGTTTATTTTGCATGTTTCAGGCCCGTGCGCGCCCCGTGGAGGTGACATCCTGGTCGATGTTCCGCCTGAGCAGGTTCCGTCTGCACAGTGGTGGCTGTGAGGTTTGCGTCCTTCTGGCATCTTAGATGCGAAATGCAGAGTGTTCCCCACCTATTTATGCAGTCATACAGAGTGGAGTAAGTCAGAAAGAAAAACAAGTATCGTATATTAGTGTGTATACACGAAATCTAGAAAAATGGTCCAGACGAGCTATTTCCAGGGCAGACGAGCCGATTTCCAGGGCAGGAATAGAGACGCAGATGCAGAAAAGAGACACTTGACCCAGAGCAGGAAGGAGGAGGTGGGACCCAGAGCGGGAAGGAGGGGGTGGGACGAATTGAGGAGTAGCATTGACAGGTATACCCCGCCATGCATGAAGCAGATAACTGGTGGGAAGCTGCTGCGTGACATGGCGAGCTCACTCGGTGCTCTGTGATGACCGAGATGGGTGGGGGCTTCCCTGATAGCTGTTGGTAAGGAATCCACCTGCAATGCAGGAGACCCTGGTTCGATTCCTGAGTCAGGAAGATTTGCTGGAGAAGGGATAGGCTACCCACTCCAATATTCTTGGGCTTCCCTTGTGGCTCAGCTGGTAAAGAATCCGCCTGCAAGGCGGGAGACCTGGGTTTGATCCCTGGGTTGGGAAGATCCCCTAGAGAAGGTAAAGGCTACTCACTCCAGTATTCTGGCCTGGAAAATTTCATGGACTATAGTTCATGGGGTAGCAAAGAACTGAACGCAACTGAGCGACTTTCACTTTCACTTTTCAGAGAGATGGGATGGGAAAAGGGGAAGGGAGGGAGGTCCAAGAGGGAGGAGATGTACATGTACACATGGCTGATTCACTTCATTACACAGCAGAAACTAACACAACATCGTAAAGCAATTGTACTCCAATTTAAAGAAAAGGAAAGAACATGAGGCATTTCACAGAATCTCTGGGAATTCCCCTTTGGGAAGAGCCAGGTTCGAATTATCTGATTCTAGTAGGAACCTCACTGCTTCTACCAGGAAGCTCTGCTGGGGTCTATACCCTGCTGACTCTGAGACCTTGGTGGTTTTCCTCCTCCTCAGGTAGAAAACAAGACTCCCTGTGGCTCCTGGAGGGCTGCTAAGGAGCTCAGGGAAAGTGGGTTCCAGCTTCTAACTCAGGAGATGGTACTCAGTTGGTGGGAAGATCCCTAAACGTGGGGAGTTTGATCCAAACAGTGGTGAGCGCCGTGGGCATGGTGCACTTTGCCTCCCAGGCTGTAGATTTCTTTGGTTTCTCTGCTGGAGTTTGGGAAGCTGCCCCCTTGGTGTATGGTGGCGACAGGCTGTTGTCCTCCCTGGTCCAGTGGCCCAGAGTGTGACCGCAAGCTTGGAGATCACAGCAATGCCAGATGTTTGGCACTAAAAATTTGGAATTTTCATTAAAAAGAATGTCATTAATGGAGAAATGGGAAGTTATTTTTTTCTAACCCCTGCAAATGGGTGGGTGTCAAAGTCAACCCCTTCTGCTGGCAGACCCATGTCCATGGAAAGAGCTGGGATGTTCTATGTGGAAATGCTGTTTGTCAGTGATCCAGAGTCTCGCCTCTCAAGTGTCTGTAATAAACAGAAAGATAACCCACAGGTCCCTGTGCTTGCTGAGAAGGGTTTCTATGAGAAGCGTTTATTGAGGGATTACTAGGTGCCAGAAACTGGGGCTTAAGCCTGAGCTGAGGGGACTGGCAGGTCTCAGAGATGAATAAGACACAGATTGTTCAGAGGAACTGCAGACCAGTGTCAGAGGGAGATCTACGCTTTCCTGTGTGGTCCTGGGCTACAGGGAAAGCAGCCCTGAGGTCTTTCAAACCTGGGACTATAAGAACTAGTTTTCTCATCTGCAGAGTGAGGGTGATAAGACTTAGCTCCTGTGGTGACCTGAAGGAGTGAGTAGTGAAAGGAGGTAGGTCAGCCAGTGCCTGGAGCACGGTCAGCACTCAGCAAGCCTGGCTTCCTCCAACCCTCCCGCGCTTGTCTTTCTCTCCTTTTAGAAGGTGGTGGTTAGTTCTGCCTGGTGTATGCAAGTATCTACCTCCTTTATCCATATTTCTGTCAGTGGACATCTAGGTGGCTTCCACGACCTGGCTATTGTAAATAGTGCTGCAATTAACACTGGGGAGCATGCATAAAATGGAATATTACCCAGCCATAAATTCACAAAATAATTTGCAGTGACAGATGAACCTAGAGATCGTCATACTGAGGGAAGCGAGCCAGAGAAAGGCAAATATGTGATACGGCTTCCATGTGGACTCTAAAAAAATGGTGCAAATTAACATATTTACAAAACAGAAATAGAGTCACAGGTGTAGAAAGCAAACTTATGGCTACCAAGGGGGACAAGGGAGGGGAGGAGCAAACCGAGAGGTTGGAACTGACCGATGCATAGGGCTATACATAAAGCACGGCTAAGCAGCGGCTCAGACGATAAAGCGTCTGTCTACAATGCGGGAGACCTGGGTTCGAGCCCTGGGTCGGGAAGATCCCCTGGAGAAGGAAATGGCAATCCACTCCAGTACTATTGCCTGGAAAATCCCATGGACGGAGGAACCTGGTAGGCTACAGTCTATGGGGTTGCAAAGAGTCGGACACAACTGAGCGCCTTCATTCATTTTCATATAAAAACAGATAACTAGGAAGAGCCTACTGTGTTGCACAGGGATCTCTACTCAGTCCTCTGTACTGACCTGTATGGGAACAGCGTCTAAGAAAAAGTGGGTATATGTACATGTATAACTGATTCATTTAACTGCACTCCAATAAAAGTTAAATAAAAAAATTCTGCTTGATGGATTCTGGCTGGGCATCTCATGATGAGAAGGGGTTCTTTAGGAGGAGGAGAAGGGAGAAGCTTCAGGGAACAGCATGATAAGAGCTCTGGGGTACTGTGTTTGGGGAATGGTGGGCTGATGGTCTGGTTGGAGGTATGTGAGTGGGAGAGGGGCCTGGAGGTGAGGTCACAGGGGCAGTGGAGGGCTCTGTGAGTCATGCTGGGAGTCTGAACCTTCTCCCGTAAGTGTGGGTGGTCCATGAAGGGCTTTGAGGCAGAGGCTATTCCTGAAAGACGGGACAGCAGCTGTTTAGGCTGGAGAAAACACTCGGTGTTGTATTTAGAACTGCCTGGGACTTTGGAATCTCCATATCTCTGCTTTGAGAGATAAGGATGGAAGGAAGGGACCGTGTCTTGGCCTGCATTCAGCCGGGGGATCTCTACAGCTGGATGTCTTGGAGAGATTCTTCACACCATTACTGTTTCGAATAACACTATGTAGAATAATACTGTTCATTGACCCTTTACCAACCTCCATGCAGTGTTGGAATTTTCCATCAACAATCCCAGATTCTTTTAATAACTCCATAGAGACAGATATTTATCTTCTCCATTTTGCAGAAGACATAGCTGAAGTGCAGAAATGCTAGGCAATTTCCTCAAAGTCATATAACCTCGAGGTCAGGATATGGCCATGCAGGATTCAGAGCTGGGTTTGCCTAACTGTGAGATGCAAGCTGGTCTCACCGGGCCCTCTCTCGGGTCCCGTTGGATTGTTTCTAATTGACGTGAAAACTTGTGATGTGAAGCTCTCTGTCTGTGTGCACCTGTGTGTCTTTATCTTGTTCTGTATATGTTTACAACCATCTCTAGCCACCTGTTTATCTAATGGAATGGCAGATATTTACCAGTATCTCAAAATCTCTCGCCTTTCATTTCCCAGATCTCTAGGAATTCAGGTGCGTTGGCCTTTCTGGAGGGGGAAGCTGAAACGTGGCCAACTTGTCATCAAGGGTGTCTTAGAGTGAGGGCACCCTGCCTGCCACCTTGATCCTGGACAGGCGCGGATCTGGTCCCAGGAGGAGGAAGTTTTGAGAGCAGTTACAGAGTGTGATAGCTTCCTCAAACGTTGGCATCTCCCTGTGGATTCTGTCAGTCTCTCAGTAATGCCAGGAATTCTTTGCCTTTCAGTCCACTGTGCTGTGGTGACGACTCACAGAGCCGGGACTTACAGTACGAGCTCTGTCCTCACCAGCAGGGCCTCCGGCAGGTTACAGATGACTCCTGAGCCCCAGTCAGGATGTTATTGTACCTACTCACAACTGTTGTGAGGATAAAACACAATTCTGGGCACACAAAGGCACAGTAGTTCTCTTCAAGTTTTTCTTTCCTGGAGTGGAAATATATTAAGCCACATTACATGGTCATTTTGCCTGCCAATGCAGGAGACATAAGAGCTGTGGGTTCCATCCCTGGGTTGGGAGGATCCCTGGGAGGAGGGCGTGGCAACCCGCTCCAGTATTCTTGCCTGGAGAATCCCCATAGACAGAGGAGCCTGGTGGGCTACCATCCATGAGGTCGCAGAGTTGGACACGACTGAAGCAACTGAGCAGCAGCAGCAGCAGCAGCAGCAGATGATCATTTTAAAAAACGTTTGTTGAACTACAGTTGGTTTATAATGTGTTAGTTTCAGGTCTATAGCAAAGTGACTCAGTTATATGCATATGTTTACATATATGTATATAAATTAGATGCTTATTTTGAATAATTACACTCAGTCTTATCTTTGAAAAGACAGATGGGATTAGATCATAAGGCTGCTTGGCCATGCAAGAGAAAACTCTGGGGGAGGGGGCGGGAGAGGGATCAGGATCTGGAAAGAGGGAAGAAAGGAGACAGAGGGATTATCAGAGGCAGTGTTGAGTGACTTGGTAATTATTCAGGATCCAGGCCAGGTCTGCCCTTGAAAGTGTAGCAGATGGGCCTGGGTGGGCCTCTTTGATGCTTACTGTATCCGTAAAAGGTTGGATGAGATCTTCAGAAAGCTGTAAATATGTTCTGGGCTCCAAACACAGCCTTCCCTTAAAGGGCAAAATGCTTTCGGGTGGGGAGGTGACTTTATTTGGGTTTCCCTGGGGTGGACAGCCGTTCACAGAAGTCTCCCGGCAGGAAATGGCCCAGTGGCTCCTGGCCAGGCCGGTGGAGACCTCTGACCTTCTCTCTGGCCCTCAGGAACTTCTGCTTCCCCAGGAGGAGGAAGGTGGTGGGGCAAAGGGGAAGGCACCGGGAGAAGCAAAGGGATTAAAAAAAAGAGAACTTTCCAGAAAAGGAATTGGCTGCCAGGGAACTGAGCTGAGTGGGTGGACCTCAGTGAAACTGTTAGCCTTAAGGGGCTCCTTGGTGCTCTTTTGTTTGTTTGTGACCTTGAGTACCTCTTGAAGTCACTGAGTGAAAAGGCATCCATAGGTCTCATCTCTCCATGTGGCTTTATGTAACAAAGACTCCAAAGGGAAGGGAAATCCCAGGGGAAGGGAATTCCCAGGGTCAACTGGACTCTTTCTACCTCCCCTCACCCATCTTCTGTGCTATTTGTGATTTAATTATTTCAGGATTGGATGGATTGATAGTACTAATCATAATAAGCAGCAATAGCCTCTGCTGCTGCTGCTGCTGTTTAGTTGCAGGTCTGATTCTTTGTGACTCCGTGGACTGTAGCCCACCAGGCTCCTGTCCATGGGGTTTTCCAGGCAAGAATACTGGAGTGGGGTGCTCTTTCCTCCTCCAGGAGATCTTCCCAACCCAGGGACTGAACCCACTTCTCCTGCATTGGCAGGCAGATTCTTTGCCACTGAGCCCCCTAGCAAGCCCAGTAAGCCTCAGCAGCTAAAGGTAACTGATCACTTCCTAAGCAAGACATTTCCTGAGCTAGAGCATTTCATGGGCTCTACCATGTGGACTCCTGGGAGACACAGGTGCTTTTGTGATCAGCCCCATTCTCCAGATGACAAAGCTGGGCTCAGAAGGAGGAAATCACCTGCCAAGCAGGAGATGAGAGCCAGTAAAATGTAGCTGGGATTTCAGCCTGGGCAGCTGGAGTCCAGGGCTCCACCACAATTCGCTACAGCTGGTTGGCAGACACTGTTTTCCTCACGCTCTTGTCTTCGGCAAGGCTTGGCACATGGAGGTCAAATTGTTCAGTACATTATATTTACCTAAGGGATGATGAAATTTTTTTCCCTCTATTTGCTGGGGTCTTGAGGAAGAGATCGCACATTAGGCATTGAAAATGGATTCGTTCACAACCAAGCTTCACGAGTAAAGAGGATCTGGCTTAGAATAAGGCATTATGTGCCTTAAGATCTATCGGGCTTCCGTGGTGGCTCAGTGGTAAAGAACCCATCTGCCAGAGCAGGAGATGGGGGGTCGATCCCTGGGTCAAGGAGATCCCCTGGAGGAGGAAATGGCAACACACTCCAGTGAACTTGCCTGGAGAATCTCATGGACAGAGGAGCCTGGCGGGCTATATTCCATGGGGTTGCAGAGTCAGATGCGACTCAGCATTTAAAACAACATATGATCTATCACCTCCTGGAGGTTAAAAAAGATGGCGAGAGAGATCAGTTAATATTTTTCCCATGTATCCAGCACATGGAAAAGAAGCAATGTGTGCTGAGGTCTCCTGAGCCAGGCGTCTTGGCAGCTGTTATCGAGTCATCAGTGCAGCTGTCTTGGGGGAGGTGCTGCATTACTGTGCCCATTTTTCAGACAAAGTTTAGAGTTGACCCTTCCAGAACAACAGAGTGAACCAGAGGGTCAGGTTAGGAGCCTGGAAGCTTTGGAACCCTCTTCTAGGACCCATGATGCCAAAGTTACCCTCCGCGTGTTGGACAGGCAATTTAGATGGAGGGAGGACCCGACTTGCCTGCCACTCCATGTACCTAGGCAGAGGAAAAGGGGGCTCTCTGGTTTTTTCGCCTCTGCAGGGTGGCAAACGAATACAAGCTAGAGGTAAGGAGTGAACTCAGAGAGACTCTGATGCTCATGCTGAGTCGCGTCCGGCTCTTTGTGACCCCAGGAACTGTAGCCTGCCAGGCTCCTCTGTCCATGGGATTCTCCAGGCAAGAATACTGGAGTGGGCTGCCATTTCCTTCTCCAGGGGATCTTCCCGACCCATGGATCGAATCTGTGTCTCCTGAATCAAACCTGCATTGCAGATGGATTCTTTACCACTGAGCCACTGGGGAAGAGGTTTGGGCATTTATCCATCAACAACCTGCTTGTGCTCAGAAATATTTGGACTCCCAAGCAGAGTTCCCACTGTACTGAGTGGGAACTGACCACTAGATTACCTCATTTGCCGAAAGTTAATTGAAATAACCAAACTGCCTACCAAAGTCTGGACGGCCTTGTAAGGGCCCATGAGAACCATTTGGGCTGTTGCAATCCATTCCAGAAGGCGGGGCTGCAGGTTTCCATTCTCCACTCTTCCATTCTCGAGGACTCCTCTCCAGCCTGTGTGCGCTCCCAGGGTGGGAATCTAAGGCGGAGGCTGAGCAAAGTGGGGAGCGGCGTGTTTGTCCTCTGCCCTCATTTATCTCTTGCCACAGTCCTTCGTCCTTGGGAGCAGAATCGATGACTCTGTGGGGCTCCATGGGAAAGCCCACAGCAGTGCCGATCTCCCAACCTGCAGCGTCTGGAGCTCTGCTATCATCAGGCCTTCAGAAAGACCCAGGAGCAGCTTTCCCACCTGTGAGTCCTCGGGCTGGGTACTTGAGGGATGAGGCGCTGGGGCCTGGGGCCTCCTGGGGGCCTGGCAGCTCTGGGGGTCGCCAGAGGGTTTTTCCTGCTGGGAGCGGACTGTTGTGCTAAGGGCAGATCTCTCAGTGGACTCAGCCCGCCTGCCTTGGGAAGGAGGGCTCGTGAGCGTGTGTGTGACGAGTTCAGTATTTGCATAGGTGTTGACGTATTAGTGTGTATGTGAGTACATGTATTGTCGTCTGTGTGTGTGAGCGTAAGTATTGTGTGTATGTGAGTGTATGTATTGTGCGTGTATAGGTGTATGCATTGTGTTTGTATGTGTGCGCAAGCATATGTGTTGTACGTGTGCATGTGTATGTGAGTATAGGTTTCGGATGTGTGTGTATGTGAGTATATGCATTGTGTGTGTGTGTGTGTGTGTGAGCATATGTACTGCGTGTGTATACGAGTGCATGTAGTGTGTGTATGAGTATGTGTATTGTGTGTGTGTGTGTGAGCATATGTACCGCGTGTTACATGAGTGCATGCAGTGTGCGTGTGCATGTGCGGGTGTTCCTTTCGGGCTGCCTGACGGGGCTGGACTTAAGCCAGCACAGTGCCTTTGAAGCTAAAATCAGAAAGCGCAGTTCCTTCTCCTCCCAAACTGGAGTGCCGGCCTGGCTGCAGACTGGAAGGCGTTTGCAAGCTCCTTTCTCACTTTCACACCATCTCCTCCTTCCCAAATGGTGGCACAAACGGTGCTTTTGCGGGAGGGACCTCTGGCTGCTTTGGTGTCCATGGCAACGAAGGGGTTTGGAGGGGGAGAGTCAGGGGAGGGGACCCCTGGGGGTGGGAGGCGTACCCTCCAGACAAAGGGGTGGGAGAAAGTGGGGGAGGGGAGGCTGTCGGAGGGACAATTTATTGTCTTTGTCTGTGGCTTCCAGGAGCCCTGAGGCCTGGGGAGAAAGTGGAAAGGGCCTGAGTGCAAGCAGCTCAGAGACTGGGGGAGAGAGTGGGGGGCACCTCCCACCCCACTGTCCACAGGGTCAACCTGAAATTCCCGGGCCATGATTCACGTCTGAAGTTGGCAGTAAGGAGCTCATGATCCGAGCCACAGTCAGCTCCCAGTCTTGTTTCTGCTGACCGTATAGAGCTTCTCCATCTTTGGCTGCAAAGAATATAATCAGTCTGTTTTCAGTCCTGACCATCTGGTGATGTCCACGTGTAGTCTTCTCTTGTGTTCTTGGAAGAGAATGTCTGTTATGACCAGTGTGTTCTCTTGGCAGAATTCTGTTAGCCTTTGCCCTGCTTCTGAACTGAACTGACCTGAACCATTCAAGGCTCCTTCCCCATCTGACTATGCGAGAGCTGTCTGCTTTCCTCGATTTCCCCTCAAAGGCCCACAGAGCAAGTGCTGGCCCTGCTCCTGTATCTGCCTCCAGGGCTGTCATCTTATCTTACTGATTTCTGCATCTCCAGGGCCTGGCCCCTGAGATGAGCTTCCAACTGACAAAATGTGCACACACATTCTGGAGCCTTTGTGCAGATGGAGCTCCCCTCCTAGAAAGCCCTGATTCTCCCCTCTCCGCATACAAGACCAACCCTTTCTTCCTGCTCAACTCAAGTCCTGCCTTCTCTATGAAGCTTCCACAGCCCGCATCCTTACCAAGGTCTTCAACTCAAGTAGAATTTCTTGACGTGCAAGTGTGTGTTAATATCTGGTTTCTCTGGACACCCCGGTCAGTGCTTAATCACAGCCTGTTTGTTTTTAAAACCCAGCTCTTTCCCTGGTGCTGGAAATGCATGGCCTTCAGATAACAGTAATACTAAGCAATGGGCTTCCCACGTGGTTCAGTGGGAAAGAACTCGCCTGCAATGCAGGAGGCTCAAGAGACACGGGTTCTACTTCTGGGTGGAGAAGATCCCCTGGAGTAGGAAATGGCAAGCCCCTACAATATTCTTGCCTGGAAAATTTCAGACAGAGGAGTCTGGTGGGCTGCAGTCCATGGGGCCAAAGAGTCAGACTTGACTGGACACGCAGTACCAGTCATTACTCCACTTCTTGCTGCTGGTGCTTGGCATGCAAGATATCATTTGAAGTAAAAACTAATCTGAGTTTGAGGGTTGGCTCTGCAGCTACCATCTGGGAACTTGAGTAAGACATTTCAACTCTCTGCACCTCAGTTTCCTCATCTGGAAAACAGGGATTATAATAACAGTTTTCATTTTTTTTTTTCCAGAGGGTTGTCCCGAAGCTCGTAAGAACTACTGGTCAGGACACGGCTTGGAGGAGCCTTGGAGATGTGTGTCTTGCTACTTTGGGGGCTGGCGTCCTACCCTGTTCTGTGCACAGATGCTCAGCCGCCGTTCTGGGGAAACCCAGCAAGTGTTCGTTATGCTGAGCTAAAGATCTGAAGAGAAACTAGTGCTGAGAGGGCTGGCTGAGTCCTGGAGGGGAATCCTACTATGTGTGGCCCACTGGGACTTGGATCTGGTCAGGGTATTTGGGGAATTTTCTTAGGATAAAAAATCTCCAGGGTTTAGAAGTCACAGCCTAGGGCACTGCAATTATTAAGAGGAAATTTAAGGAAAGGGTAGTGAAAGTCGCTCAGTCATGTCTGACTCTTTGCAACCCACGTATTATACAGTCCCTGGAGTTCTCCAGGCCAGAATACTGGAGTGGGTAGCCTTTCCGTTCTCAGGGGATCTTCCCGACCCAGGGGTCGAACCCAGGTCTCCCACATGCAGGTGGGTTCTTTGCTAGCTGAGCCACAAGGGAAGCCTAAGAATACGGGAGTGGGTAGCCTATCCCTTCTCCAGTGGATCATTCCAACCCAGGAATTGAACCCGGGGTCTCCCTCTCTAACGGGAAAGGGTAGGGTGAGGGTCAAGAAATCCTGGGAATTCCCTGGTGGTCCAGTGGTTAGGACTTGGAGCTGTCACGGCTGGGGCCCAGGTTCAATCCCTCGTCAGGGAACTAAGATCCTGGAAGCCTTGTGGCGTGGCCAGAAAAAAGAAAAAGTAAAAGAAATCCTAAGGAACAGGGCTTAGGGATTTTTGTTTTTAGGACCCCATGGACTGTAGCCTGCCAGGCTCCTCTGTACATGGCATTTTCCAGGCAAGCATGATGGAGTAGGTTGCCATTTCCTTCTCCAGGGAATCTTCTGGGACCAGGGATTGAACCCGCATCTCCTGCATTGGCGGGTGGGCTCCTTATCGCTGAGCCACCTAGGAGGCCCTAAGGGTTAGGGAAGCTCCCACTAAAAATACTTGGGTGCCTGCTCTCTGCTGGTCGCTGTTAATTACAAATCATCTCCTGGCTTTGTTTTTCCAATCATTTCAGGAAGTGGATATTAATGTCCCCATTTTAAAGGTGAACTGCCTTGTGGAGCAATTATACACCAATTAAAAAAAATAAAAAAAAAGCAGTCCAGACTTTAATGTAGATTCTGCATCTTCTCACACCATTTTTATGCTGGCTTACTAATAACTAACCAAATAAGATGATACAGCTCTTAAAAAAAAAAAAAAATACAGGTGAACTGCCCAGACCCAGCTTCTCCCTCCACTGTCCCACATCTAACCTCCTCGACCCCAGACTGAGGTCTGGAGGCCCCATCCTCCTGATGGAGCTGGAGTAAGCTGACCCCTGGGCAGACCCGCTGACTGCTCCCAGGGGAGAGACAACCCATGGGCCTGGCGAGTGTAAGAAAACATTTGAAATCACAGCTCGTCATCCAGGAGTGAGCTCATCACGGGCAAGAAAGAAACCCCGCGGAGCTTCCTGTGTGGTTGCCTGGGGTCTGCGTTGCCTGCCCGCCTGGGTGTCCACGGAGCTCGCACATCCACCAGCGCAGGGCGCAGGGCGCGGGTGTGGAGGGAGGGGCTGGAAGGTCACCTGGTGATCGCGGACAGCTGGACGCCCCCCCCCCCCACCGGCCCCTCCTTCCACCCCCAGGGGCTGGGGGGAGTGTGATTAACAGCCGGCTGTCAGGACGTGCCCACCAGCTGCCAGGTGACCTCAGAGGCCGTCTCACGTTCAGCAACACAATGTCAGTCGTAGCCTTTGCCCCATCCTCGCCGCTGGAGGATGAAGCCAATTCCAGAGAGGAAAAGGTTCTTTAAAATAGAAGCTAACCTCCTCGGCCCAGCCCCTGCCTCTTCCTGCACCTTCAAGGGATCTCCTTAGAAGCCTGGAGGCGGCTCTCTTCCTCCTGCAGGGGAGCCAGGCGAGTGGCTGAGGTGGGAAAGTTCCCCGGCGGGACAGACCCCTAGGACTGTCTTGGATCCCATGAGAAGCATTTTGACTTCCCAAGCGATGTCTCGGGGAGGACCCCTGCCTCCTTTCCGGAAGTGGAGAGGACTCTTCTTATTTTCATTCTGCAGTCTTTCCTTGTCACCCAGAGGTCAGTGGGCCTGCCCAGGTCCAGAGCCGCACGCCCAGCCAGGCAGCCACTATCTGCATGCAGCGATTCCAATTTAAATGGACATCATTGAAAATGAAATAAATTAATATTTTGGCCCTTTAGCCACACCAGGCATATTTCAAGTTCCTAACGGTCACACATGGCGAAGCCCTGTTAGATTGGACAATACAGAGACAAGACACTTCCAACATTCCAGAAGGTTCTTTGGGATGGCTCTGGCCCAGAGTTAGGGGTCCCCCCTCTGGCTGCCCCTTAGAATCGCCTGGGAACTTACAAATGTCGTGATGCCTGGCCCCCCCAAGACTCAGAGTCAGTGTCTAGAATCGGGCTTGACATCGAGATCGTTTTCAAAAGTTCTCCAAGGGATTCTCGTGGGTAGACAGCCCTGGTCCTCTGACCTCCAAACGTACCTCGTTATAAGAATCATGTGAATTTGTTTTTTTTTCAAACAATCCCCTTACTAATTTTTATACCATGACATTGACTTTTTTTTAATTTTTATTTTTTAGTTTGTTTTGCTTTACAATACTGTATTCGTTTTGTTACACATTGACATGAATTAGCCATGAGTGTACATGAACTCCCAATCCCGACCCCCTCCTCCACCTTCCCGCCCCACACCCTCTCTCTGGATTATCCCCGTGCATCAGTCCCTAGCATCCTGCATCCTGCATCAAACCTGGACTGGCAATTCATTTCGCTTATGATATCACACATGTTACATTGCCACTCTGCCAACCCATCCCACCCTCTCCCTCTCCCACAGAGTCCAAAAGGCCATTCTATACAACTGTGTCTCTTTTGCTGTCTTGCGTACAGGTTTATCATTACCATCATTCTAAATTCCATATATATGTGTAAGTATACTGTATTGATGTTTTTCTTTCTGGCTTACTTCACTCTGTATAATCGGCTCCAGCGTCATCCACCTCATTAAAACTGATTCAAATGTATTCTTTTTAATAGCTGAGTAATACTCCATTGTGTATATGTACCACAGCTTTCTTATCCATTCATCTGCTGATGGACATCTAGGTTGCTTCCATGTCCTGGCTATTACAAACAGTGCCGCGATGAACATTGGGGTACACGTGTCTCTTTCAATTCTGGTTTCCTCGGTGTGTATGCCCAGCAGTGGGATCGCTGGATCATAAGGCAGTTCTATTTGCAATTTTTTAAGGAATCTCCACACTGTTTTCCATAGTGGCTGTATTAATTTGCATTCCCACCAACAGTGTAAGAGGGTTCCCTTTTCTCCACACCCTCTCCAGCATTTATTGCTTGTTGACTTTTGCATCGCAGCCATTCTGACTGGTGTGAAATGGTACCTCATTGTGTTTTGATTTGCATTTCTCTGATAATGAGTGATGTTGAGCATCTTTTCATGTGTTTGTTAGCCATTCGTATGCATGACATTGACTTTTAAAGTTTATCTATTTTTACTTAAAAATAGTTTTTTTGAGGGGGGCTCTACTGCACTGCTTGCAGGATCTTAGTTCCCTGACCAGGGATTGAACCTGGACCCTTGTTAGTGAAAGTGTGGAGTTCTAACCACTAGACCGCCAGGGAATGACTTTTTTTTTAGAACAGATTTCTAGGAAACTTCCTTGGGATTTAGACTCACAGGTCTCAGGGGTCTGTGTGAAAAAGCACAGCATGTCAGGTGAATCTTATGGCCGAGCTGGTTTGGGAGAAACCAATGTAGATGAGAGACAGGAAGAACGTCACTTGGCTGCTGAATGGTGGCTCCTAGACTCCCCTCTGAGAGTTAAAGCACGTGGGCTTGGCAGTCATTTGGGGGTTTGAATCATGCCATTAGCTATGTGACCTTGGACAAGTCACCGAACCTCTCAAAGTCAATTTCTGGCTTTGCAAACTGGGAATCATGGCAGTCCCTCCCTCCCAGCATCTCCGCATGACCCAGTGCAGGACAACACCCTGATGGTGCCACCGCCTTCAGATTAGCAACCCATAGACTCAGGGCAGGAGGGCCGTGCAGGCCAACTTGCTCTTTCCATCACGGCTCCATTCCACGCGGATCTGCTGTGCTCCTCTCGCTCTCTGTCCGTCTCTGTGTCCGTCTGGTTCTGTCCCTTCATGTTCTGTGGCTCTGTGTGGCTGGCTGTGGGGACTCAGCAAGTCTCCTTGCTGTTGACCGGGGGGACCCGGCCACCTCCTTTCCTCCGGCCACTGTGTTGCTAGACTGCGACTTCAGCAGAATAAGAGAAGCAGAAATAACCATCATCATTCTTCATAAAACAGCAGCTGCCATTTACCGGGAGCTCGAGCTCAGGCACCGTGCTCAGTGTTTGGACGTCCGTGTGTCGAATCTTCCCTACAAATCCACGAGGCAGGTAGAGTGTTCTCTCTCTTTTTTTTTTCCTGCCGAGAAATAGTGGCTTCGGGACTTCCCTGGTGGTCCAACGGTTAAGACGTCGCCTTCCAACGCAGGGGGTGTGGGTTTGGTCCCTGGTGAGGGCGCTAAGATCTCACACGCCCGTGGCCAAAAATCCAAAGCAGTGTTGTTACAAACTCAATAAAGACTTTAAAAATGGTCCATATCAAACAATAGTTGGGGGTGGGGAAACAGAGACGTAGAGGCCTTGAAACACTCATCTCTGGCCATAAAACTCAAAGCCAGCAGGACTGAGCTCTGAACCCAGTTTCGGGCCCCAGAGTTGTTGCTCTGGGTCATCACAGAGACAGAAAAAAGAAGGAAAAAGATCCACTTAATAGAGAGAGCTCTGTGTTTCAGCTTACAAGGCACTTTTATGCCCAGGGAATCCCTGTACTGGGCGGTGGGGCGCTGTCTTCCTTCAGCCCCTCAGTCCTGTCCAACTCTTTACGACCCCATGGACTGTGGCCCACCAGGCTCCTATGTCCATGGGATTTTCCAGGCAGGAAGACTGGAGTGGGTTGCCAGTGGGGAGAGTTATTCTACTTCCCAGGTCAGGAAAACGAGGCCCCGGAAGGTGCAGGACCTCGGGATCACGCAGTTTGTAGCAGAATCATTAAGACACAGACCAAGCCGCGGTCTGTCCCGGCTGCCACACTGCTGCTCTTTCCAGAAAGCGTCACCCAGCAGAGACCACCGTCACCGCGGAGAGTTCCTGACTGCCTTCACCCTCTTCTGCCTCGTCCACGGTGGTGGGGGCTTGAATTTGGCTAACAGGATGGGAGCTGTCTCGTTACCCCGAGTGAGCTCTAGTTCTTTCTCAGAGATGAGGGGAGATGCTGGGACCCCTGGACTCCCTTGAGGGAAATGCTGGCTCCGGGGAGGCCTCTGCCCTCCGCTCCCTGCCGCTCATCACTCACACGGGATGAAAACCCACTCGTGGGCTGGATGGCAGCGAAGGGGGTGGGGTAGGAGGCTGGGAGCCGAGTCAGGCAGCCCTGGATCCCTGGCCTCTCTTCTTGCCGTGGGCCTTGGAGCGCGTCAGTTAACCTCTCGGAGCCCCAGGTCATGTGGCTGTAACACCGAGGGTAGCAGTGACATCTGTCTTCCGGGATTATCTTGAGGGTTGAACGAGACAGGGGTGGTCGGTGCCAAGCACTGCCTGGTGCCCAGAGCCGCTGGGATGGGGCCCGCTGCCCTCAGGGACTGTGGGCTCCAGCCTCAGTCCACAGGGAGCTAGCTGCCCCAGGGCCCCTTTCCCTCTCTGCTCCCGGGGGCGACAGGAAAAGGGGGGCTGGCCCCGAGAAAGGAGCGCGATCCCTTAACGAGCTCAGGAAAGCCCACCTCCTGGCAATCACCGCACAGGGCTCTGCAATAACATCCTGCCAGGAGAGGCAGGATGTGTGTCTGGGGCGGCAGCGTGTGGCAGCCCCACTGCCCGCGTCTGCCCGTCGCTCCCCAAGCCTGAAGGAAGCTCAGGAAGCAGCCACCGGGGGTCAGAGGGAGAGGAGCACTTCCCCTTCCCCATGCATCCTGGACGGTAGCGGCGGATGCGGGAACAGCTGCGCTCCCGGAGGGGCGCTCCCCTGGGGTGCCCCCCACCACCCCGGCTGAGATTCTGAGCACTTTCCCTGGGAGCCCTTCCCGTCCCCCACCCCTCCCTAGTGCCTCGACCTCAGCTGCCGCAGCCCTGCGGTCTGCGGTCTGCGGTCTGCGACCACTAGCCAGGGAGCCGGCTGGGCGAAGGGGAGGGGTCTCCACCTGCCCGTCAAAGCACCGATATTCAGGGCAGCCTTGTGATTGCTGAGGACAAAGCCTGCCTGTGGAGACAGCAATACCGGGAGGATGGAGACACAGACGGTCCGGCGCCTGGGGGTCGGATGCGGTGTTGAGATGATGAACACGGCTAGTGATCACAATGCAGTTCAGGGCGCCTGGGGGTGGGCTGGGGTTGTGAGAGCTCCAGGGAAGGCGTTGGGGTGGAGGAAGACTGGATGGGGCTGAAGGACCGCAGGGGTTGGTTGGTCAAGGAGGCGGGAGCCTCCTTGAGCTTGTGAGGACCGCGGAGGAGGGCTCAGCCAGGACGGACCGGCGCTCTGCCAACCATGGTCTGCGGCAGGAGAGAAAGCAGGGGCCTGGGGCTTCGAGGGCGGCCACAGCAAGAAGGAGGGACGTGTCCGCAGGGTAGCAGGAAACCACCAAAGCCTTTTAAGCAGGGAAAGTGACGTGATCGGATTTGCGGTGTGAGTCTTGGCGGGTCCCCTTCCGTTAATGAACAAACTCTGTGGCTCAGCGGGTAAAGCATCTGCCTGCAATGCAGGAGACCCCAGTTCGATTCCTGGGTCAGGAAGACCCTCTGAAGAACGGATAGGTTACCCACTCCAGGAGTCTTGCCTGGAGAATTCCATGGACAGAGGAGCCTGGCAGGCTGAAGTTTGTGGGGTTGCAAAAGTAAGCGACTTTCACTTCATTTTCACACTTCACAGGGACCAGCTCTGCTCTCAGGCCTGGAAGGAGATTCAGGGATGCTGCTTGAGTCCTGTGCAGTGGGGATCCGTGTGGGACACAGTTGGGGGGCGGCTCAGACCCCAGCTTTGTCAGGCTTTTGCCCAGTGACCGGGGAGTGTGGCTTTACCCCACTTGGATCCCACTTCTCAGATGTATATGTAAACAGAGGCAGCCAGGTGAATCTGAGAGGCCCTTGCAGATAATGTGTTCTATGATACCAAGGTAGCATAGGTGTCCCCGCCCTCAGGAAGCTTAAGATCTGGGGGTGCCTGATGGAGTGAGGCAGCAGGCTTGGTAAAGCATCTGCTCCAGGACAGGGGCTGGAAGGAGGACCACGGACTCTGTCCCGGAGGACGGCTTTTCTGCTTGCAGAGGAGGGATGGTTTGCCACCACGTGCTCATGGCTTTGCTGGATCTGAGGCTGGATTCTCCAAGAATTTCAGTCCTGAGTGGGGACCGTCTCCCCTGGGGACACCCCAGGGATCCTGCCTTCAGGATGCTCTCCTCCCAAGTTTTTGGAGTTCCTTGGTCCCCAGAGTCATGAACACTGGCCATTCGCAGGAAGACAGGGAGGCAGCGGGGAAAGAGGGTGACAGCTTGTGGTTAGAGACCTGGGTTGTGTGCTTGGCTCTGCTGGTGAGTGACATGTCATGTGGCCTTGGGGGCACGTCACTCTTCCTCTCAGGGATGCATTTTCCTCATTGATGCAATGACCGTTTTGCTAAGAAGTCGCTGGGTTCTGGGCACTGGGTCTGGTGATGTCACTTCTTTCAGGCTGCCTTCAGCCAGGTGGGGAGACACTTACTTTCCGTGTAGTATTCTGAGTACCATGCCCGAGGGATGCCGGGGCTGGGGTGGGGGGAACACAGGTACAGACACGGGGTCATTAGTTCAGCCAAGGAAGCCTTCCTGGAGGAGGAGGCGGCATTCACATTTGAATGATCCATGTGAGTCAGTTGGTTGAAGGAGGTGGGGAGCGGGGAAGGGACTGAAGACATTTCCAGAGAGCCAGGAATCCACTGGCCATCTTGCCTTTACGGCACCAGCTCCGGCTCCCTCCCAGTTGCTGGCTGATGCTCAGAAGAGGCCCACCGCTGGGAGGGCCTCCAGCAGCGGAGGGCTGTGGTGGGAACGCCTTTGCACCCTCTGCTGGCACGAACTCTGAGCCTAGCCCACAGCTGACCTTGAGGAGAGTTTTCCAGCAGTCAGCAGGCTGTCTCTCTGGGATCCCCAGAGATTTAGATCAGAGCTGACAGAGCCTGGTCTCTGCCACAGATTGCTGGAAGGGATGGCACCCCTCTGCCTCCCACCCCAGGGGCTGCCTAAGGGTAGAACTCCCAGCTCTGTCTGCCCCAGTGAGAATCCTTATTGAGTGTAGACTGCAGGGCAGTGGGAGAAGACAGATAGTCTCATCACCGAATGCTGTGCAGGGAAGGGTGTGGTCTCGTGGGGGAGTCTGAGCAGGCCCTCTGAGTGAGCATGGCACGTTCCTGGGCGGACTCCTGAGTGGGAGTGCATGGAGGTGAGACCTAAAGGAAGAGAAGAATGTGCTCATTGAAGGATGGGGTCAGTTAGAGCGGGCACAGATCAGATTCTAGACAAAGGACTGGCGGGAACAAAGCCTCCGGGGTAGGGAGCTAGGCCAGGTGGCTGGTGCCTGCAGGGGAGAAGGGGAGGCTGAGTGACAGGATGCTGAAGGCTTGACTGGAGTTTTCTTCTTTATCCTAAGAGCAGTGGGGTGGCTTCTCAGCGGGATGCTAGTAGGAGTGGGTTTGTGTTTTGAAGAGAAACATCACCCTCTCTCTCTCTGTTTCTTGCTGCACCATGCAGCTTGTGGAGTCTTAGTTCTCCAACCAGGGACTGAACCCAGGCCCTCAGCACTGAGAGCGTGGGGTCCTAAGCCCTGGAGCACCAGGGAGTTTCGTAGTGACGTCGCCCTGGAGGCCCAGGGGAGAAAGGGCGGGTGGAGGAGGCGCCTGCTGTGGCTGGACCCCTCTGCTCAGAGGTTATTGCAGCAGAACAAGGAGGCCTGATTGGTGGACG
>SJXQ01001941.1:65657-82921 GCA_006408695.1 Aepyceros melampus
GTCGGGTCTGGCAGGGTCGGGGCGGGGGTGGGGGGGGGCGTTGCCCAGGCCCGTGGAGTGGAGCCAGCGCTGTCTCTCCTGCTCTTTCAAGGTGGATCCTGGCATCAGAAAGCGCCAGAGCAAGAAGCAGCCTTGGAAATCACCTCATCCACTTAAAAAGCAGAGAAAGAGACATAGGCATAGAGAACGAGCGTGTGGATGCGAGGGGGAAAGTGGGCAGTGAGATGAATTGGGAGGCTGGGATCTACACACATACGCCACCGATGCTTGCATAGAAGAGGCCACTAGCGAGAGCCTTCTGTGCAGCACCGAGAACCCTACTCGGCGCTCTGCGTTGCCCTAAATGGGAAGGAAATCCAAGAGTGGGCAGGTATGTACACCTTCACTTTGCTGTTCAGCAGAGACGAATGCAACAGTGTGAAGCAACTCTGCTCCAATAATAATTAAAAGCAAAAAGAAAAAAATCAACTCATCTAATTCTTAGATTTTATAGATAAGGAAACCCAAGCCCCAAAGGGTAAAGGCTTTAGGGGCCGGAGACCACCCGGGGAGTTAGTTAATTAACGGGCTGGTCTAGGCATACATAAACACAGCTCTGCTGACCCCTAGAGAGTGGGACAAGTGTTTGTTCAGGAGGTCGACCGCTTGGCAGAAGTCCCTCCAGCCTCTTTCCCAGCCCCCTTGCCTGGTTGGCTCGCGTCAGCCATGGCCTGGGCTTAGAGGATCCAGATGTCCGGGGCCACCGAGACCGGCTGGATTTCCCCACGTCGTGGGTTCCCAGTGTTGGGACTAGTAGGTCAGCAGGCACGCGGGAGAGGGCAGGTGGCAGGGAGGGAGAGCCGCCCTGTTCTTTAGGTGAGTTTTCCAGCATCTGAGCTTAGGAAGAAGCCTGAATCCCCAGGTACCCCAGATGTGCGCCTCCAGTGGGGTGGAGCCTGGAAGCTGAAACCAGAAAGTGAAAGCTGTTCCCCTTGTGCCTGAATATAAGGACCTTGGTGTTTGTTTATTTTGTTATTTTAAATATTTTTGATTTTTTCCTTTTAACTTTTTTATTTTGTGTTGGAGGCTAGCTGACTGATGGGCTTCCCAGGTGGTGCTAGTGGTAAAGAGACTTAAGAGATGCAGCTTCCATCTCTGGGTTGCGAAGATTCCCTGGAGGAGGGCATGGCAACCCACTCCAGTATTCTTGTCTGGAGAATCCCGTGGGCAGAGGAGCCTGGCGGGCTACAGTCCGTAGGGTCACAAAGAGTTGGACAGGACTGAGCTGACTTACCAAGCACAGCACGCCCAGCTGACTGATAATGCTGTGAGTTTCAGGGGGACAGCAAAGGGACGCGGCCGGACATATGCATGTATCCACTCTCCCCCAGACTACCCTCCCCTCCAGGCTGCCCACGACACTGAGCAGAGCTGAACCTTGGTGTTTAGAATCGAATGTTGTGACAGGGTCTGACAGATATTATCCAATACTGTGCTGAGTTCAGATGTAAGAGACCATTCTGTAGACGTGTTGGTGTGGAGGCCAGAGTGTTGGAATTTTGACTTTTTTTTTTTTTAGAAAAGTAGGCTGTTTGAAATTGGGCTTGCATTAGGAAATTCCCGAACACGCTTTCGGGCAGCTGCCTGAGTAGTGTGTGGTCAGAGTCATCTGACTCTGTGTCTGAGGACTCCTCGGGGTCCCAGAAGGACCCGGGGTCTCTGTTCTCTGCAGCTGCCTCCTTGAGCCAGGGGGACGATGGCCCTGCCTCTGGGGAAGCTTGGAGAGGCTCTGGAATCTTGCAGCCCAGAGCTGGGGGGTGCGGGGGCGGGGCCCAGCCGTGTCCTGGCTTCACTGACCACCTGCGTGACATCGGTGCTCACCTCTCTGAACCCCAGGTTCCGGTTTTGCTAAGTGGGGCTGGGAATCCCCATTTCACAGTGTCATCGTGAGTACGGAATGAGATCACAGGTGGAAAGCGCTTAATAGATGGTCCAGGGTTGAAAAGGAGTGCTCAGGCAATTTAAATTCTGCTGTGATTTCTCACTCTGGGACCCTGACATCAACG
Organism: Aepyceros melampus; assembly: GCA_006408695.1. Taxonomy (NCBI): domain Eukaryota; kingdom Metazoa; phylum Chordata; class Mammalia; order Artiodactyla; family Bovidae; genus Aepyceros; species Aepyceros melampus. Next base: position 67,703 of record SJXQ01001941.1, read on the forward strand.
AGATCGAGGCAGATTGAATCAGAGGAACAGAACCTTCTTCTTCAGCTCTGGCCAGTCCTGGCTGTCTCTGGGGGTTAGTGCCATAGCAACGGGTCGGTGGAGCGGCGAGGATGCCCACGGGGCAGCTGAGCGGCCTGCCGGCGCCTGGAGCGGCCGCGGAGGCATCCTGATTAACGGCTGCCTGAACCACCGGCCTCGTCTCAGGCCACCCCAGGGGTGGGCGGGGGGAGCGGAGAACTTCTTGCCCAGGGCTGGGAAGAGCCCCCCTCGCCGGGACGTGCCAGGGCCCTGCGGCTGGGCACAGTGACAGGAGCCACAGAGTCTCCGAACTGCTGGGGCGGAGTGTGAGGCCCTGGAAATCAGCGCCTCTCTGTGCGACCCAAGACAGAACACACCGGTAATGAATGCCTGCAGCGTGCCTTCCGGAAGGTTCGTTTCCACAGCAATCCTGGGCGATAAGTATAATCTCCCCCAGCAGCGAGGTGGACGCCAAGGCCCAGAGATGGGAAATCGTTCACGCTTAACGCTCAGCTAGGGTCTGCGGCCGAGATGGTTCTGATGTCAGTCCTGTGTTCTTCCTACCACCGCGTGTTACCTGTCGTCTGTCTGGCTCTCAGGGATGGGTCTGGTTTATCCCTCTGTGGCATTTCTAGTCCCTGGGAAGGTGCTAAACATATATGAAGTGAAACAAAGTCGCTCAGTACTGTCTGACTCTTTGTGACCCCATGGACTGTACAGTTCATGGGATTCTCCAGGCCAGAACACTGGAGTGGGCAGCCTATCCCTTCTCCAGGGGATCTCCCTGACCCAGGAATCGAACTGGGGTCTCCTGCATTGCAGACGGATTCTTTACCAACTGAGCTATGGTGGCTCACATATATTAAGGGTTCAGTTAAAAATGATGGGGCCAATGAATTGCTGGGGATCATTGTGGTGCCATTTTTCAGAGGTTTGTTTTTAATGGGAGGATAATTGCTTTACAGTATCGGATTGGCTTCTGCTATGGCAGAAGCATTCATCACATGAATTGGCCGTAGGTATACACACGTCCCCTCCCTCCTGAACCTCCCTCCCGCCTCGCAGCCCATCCCACCCCTCTAGGCTGTCATGGAGCAAGGGTTTGAGCTCCCTGTGTCTTATAGCAAATCCCACAGGCTGTGTGTTACACATGGCGACATGCATGTTTCCACACTACTCTTGCGAGTCATCCCACCTTCTCCTTCCCTCACAGCACCCGCAGGTCTGTTTCCTCTGCGTCCTCGTCACTGCCCTGCAAACAGGTTCTTCCAAACCACCTTTGTGGATCCCACATGTATGCGTTAATGCATAATATTTGTTTTTCTCTTTCTGACTGACCTCACTCTGCCCAACAGGCTCCAGGATCACCCACCTCATGAGAAATGACTCCGGTGCATTCCTTTCTATGGCTGAGCAATATCCTATCGCACAGATGCACGCAGTATCACGTTTTACAGGTAGAGTCCTACACGCTGGCCAGGTAACTGCGTGTACGTGGGCTTCTATCAGACACTGTGAGGGGAAAGAGAGACAGGCCTTAGTGATGAGAATCCTCCCTCGGCTTTCAGCCTCTCTTTACCAGCCAGTTTTCTCATGAGCTCTAGTCACGCTGGATTCCACCCTGAATGTGCGTTAAAATCCCCCTCTGTGCCCTCTCTATTTTCCCTGATTTGGAATATTCTTATTTCCGTCTTGAGGATTCCCATACCCACCTTCAAGTTTCAAATGCCCCCTTCGTGATATTTCCCTTGATGCTTTTAAGGCAGCACTTCTCACATTTCTTTAAATTTCAAGTGAACAGCAAAGGGACTCAGCCAGACATGTACATGTATCCATTCTCCCCCAGACTCCCCTCCCATCCAGGCTGCCATGTAACACCGAGCAGGATGGGACCTTGGTGTTTAGAATCGAATGTTGTGACAGGGCCTGACAGATGTTATCAAACACTGCTCTGAGTCCAGATGTAAGAGATCGTTCCGGAAATGATTGTGCATGGGCCAAAATGCTGGGATTCTCTCTCTCTTTTTGAGAAAAGGAGGCTGCATATTTGCAATTGGGATCACAGCTCTTTAAATCTCTGTCCCACCTGTGGGTCTCTTTGGCGTGTCCTTGGTGACATTCTGCGTTGCAGTCTGTCTTCCGCGGATACCTTCCTCCCCTTACAGACACGTGCTGCTAGCAGGGCCTGACTCTCTTGATGCTGTGGCCTCTGGGGCGTCTGGCCCACTGGCACACCCAGCAGTTGTAATGAGTGTGGATTTGAGCGGCATTGCTTGGAGCAGGGCTCCCCATCCCGGGTCCCCTGTCCCCCTGACACTCTGGCATGGGGCTGGGTTAGCAAGGAGTCAGGCTAGAACCCGGCAGGGCTGGGGTAGGGCCTCCAGCTGCCTTCTCTCCCCAAGTGTGGGCTGAAAGCAGCCTCTCCAGGGACCTCCTTGACCTCCGCTGACCTTCACTGGGGCTGTTTTCTCATTCTCTTGGATCAGGCTGAGAAAAACAGGAAGAATCATTAAGAGATAGAGCCTTCCGAGCCAGCAAGATGATTCCTGATGCTTTTTACAGACCCTGAAAGCTTTGTTTGTGCTCTGCAACAAAAGAGTGGGCCTTTCCTGCCGGCTTCGGGGAGACGCTTCCACTAACCTGGATCCAACCCAGCACCACGCCCAGCTCACTTTGCTCCTCTTCCACTTCCTTCCACACTTAGAGTCTCTAGTGTTTTCCACACTTCAAAAGGGTAGAGTGGTAGCCAGAATCTCTCCCCGAGAGATCATCTCACTCCTTGATATCAAAGTGTGGTCCGTGGACCAACGGTGTAGGAGGCTTGCTAGAAAGGCAACTCCTAGGTTCTGCCACACCTGCTGATAGAGTCTGTACCTTAGCAAGGTCCCCGGGGAATGGGTTGGCCCATTAAAGTTTGAGACGTGTGTCTCTAAGTCACTGGAAAAAAAAAAAATAGAGGTGGTCTCTGAAGCCTGGAGAGGGAAACTGATTAACGGCAGGATGACTGTAGTTCAGCTCATGTCTGTTGGAGCGTGGCTAGACGCCAGCCTGTGCTAGGCGCGGTGGGGCCACTGAAAGCAGGGCTCCTGGTGCCCTCGGTCTTCAGTCATTCTTTCTGTGGGGGCTTCCCAGTTGGCACTAGTGGTAAAGAGCCTGCCTGTCAGTGCAGGAGGTGCAAGAGACAAGGGTTCGATCCCTGAGTCAAGAAGATCTCCAGGAGCAGGAAATGGCAACCCACTCCAGTATTCTCACCTGGAAAATCCCGTGGCCAGGAGCTTCGTGGGCTGCAGTCTGTGGGTGCAGAGGGTTGGATACGACTGAGCACCACTTGCACATTCTATCTTGTACTGAACGCGGCCTTGCTTACCCCGGGGCCTCACCAAGTGTTTGTTGAGTGAATAAGACTCTTGAATGACAGCCCCGGGGTTTCTTCCACTTCACCACAGCTGCCTTCTATAATTACCAGGCTTCTTGAGTAACCTGTAGCACTTTCAGACAGAAATAAATACGTTTCTTAAGGAGGGATTTAGAGAGCGGGCTGTATCCTTGGTTTTACCAACTCTGGGCTGCAGAATCCCAAGACTCTAGTCATGAGAAAAGGTTCGTGTGATCCAGAAATCCACGTATAAAAATGATGGAGGGAGCGGGTCTGTACCAAAGCAAGGTAAACGTCCCTAAGGGCTTCCCGGGTGGCTCAGCGGTAAAGAATCTGCCTGCCAAAGCAGGAAACCTGGGTTCAATCCCTGGGTCAGGAAGATCCCCCGGAGAAGGAAATGGCAACCCACTCCAGTGTTCTTGCCTGGAGAGTCCCACGGACAGAGGAGCCTGGCAGGTTCTGGTCTGTGGGGTCGAAAAGGAGTCGCACATGACTTAGTGACTAGACAACAGGAATGTCTCCAATGCAGTGATGTAGGACGTCGAACAGGTTCCAGCATCAGTGACCTGCTCACCTCGCCAAAGGTCTGGTGATGGTCCTCATGTCTGCGCTGGTATTAAATTACTTTTGTTAAAAGATAAATAACAATCCTGGCTTGTTTCTTTTTGTCCCTTTCCGATATTCAAGATCTCAAGTGAGGACTTAGTGGGTCCTCTTCCGTCCAGATGGATGTCTTCTGAGTGTTCCAAGTGGCTCTTGTCCCCTGAAGTCTGATCTCTTTTGGAATGTCTCATTCTCACTTTAGAGGCTTTTCCATTGATTTAACATTTGCTTTTAGGCTTCCCAGGTGGTGCTAGCGGTAAATAACTTGCCTGCCAGTGAGTGGGTTTGATCCATGGGTTGGGAAGATCCCCTGGAGGCGGGCAAGGACACCCACTCCAGTATTCTTGCCTGGAGAATTCAATTCCACAGAGGAGCCCGGGGGACTACAGTCCATGGGCTCAAAGAGAGTCGGACATGACTAAGCAACTTATCAAATCACTTTTATTTCTTGGTTTTTTTTTCCCCCCTTTATGTGTTTTCAGAGATGCTAGACTCAGTAATTGGATTTTTAATTTAAAAAATTGTATTATTTTTTATTGAGTATAATTGCTTTACAGGGTCATGTTAGTTTCTGCTGTACAATGAAGTGAATCGGCTTTAGGTATACACATATCCCTTCCCTCTCGGACATCCCCAGCCCCAAACTTTTGTTAAAAGATAAATAACAATCCTGGCTTGTTTCTTTTTGTCCCTTTCCGATATTCAAGATCTCAAAGTGAGGACTTAGTGGGTCCTCTTCCGTCCAGATGGATGTCTTCTGAGTGTTCCAAGTGGCTCTTGTCCCCTGAAGTCTGATCTCTTTTGGAATGTCTCATTCTCACTTTAGAGGCTTTTCCATTGATTTAACATTTGCTTTTAGGCTTCCCAGGTGGTGCTAGCGGTAAATAACTTGCCTGCCAGTGAGTGGGTTTGATCCATGGGTTGGGAAGATCCCCTGGAGGCGGGCAAGGACACCCACTCCAGTATTCTTGCCTGGAGAATTCAATTCCACAGAGGAGCCCGGGGGACTACAGTCCATGGGCTCAAAGAGAGTCGGACATGACTAAGCAACTTATCAAATCACTTTTATTTCTTGGTTTTTTTTTCCCCCCTTTATGTGTTTTCAGAGATGCTAGACTCAGTAATTGGATTTTTAATTTAAAAAATTGTATTATTTTTTATTGAGTATAATTGCTTTACAGGGTCATGTTAGTTTCTGCTGTACAATGAAGTGAATCGGCTTTAGGTATACACATATCCCTTCCCTCTCGGACATCCCCAGCCCCAGCCCCACCCCCACCCATCTGGGTCCCCACAGAGCACCAAGGTGAGCTCCCTGGGCTATGCAGAGGGAGAGCTGCCTGTATGTCCGAGAAGGACTCAGCGTCTCCCTTTTCTTGTTCATCAAATGGTGACTGTGCAACGCACCCTACCCTGCCTCTGTGGTTCCTCTGCTCACTGTGTTTTTTCTGAAAGCTAAGTATTATTCTGCTCTGATGAAGGGGGATAGGTTTTAAACTTCTTTGCCTGGAAGCAGTCACATACCACCTTGTGTCCGAATTGTAAATTACTTTTCAGTTGGGAAAAAAAAATTGTTGCCATTGTAAGTTTCTCTAACAATCTTATTTTGCAGTAATAGCTTGGATGTCAACACTCTTCAAGGCCACTGAGATGGGTGGTGAGCTTCTCTATTTATTTTTGTTGTCCTTGTCAAACTCTTAAAATATCGTGCACTGGCATTTTCCAAAGCACAATGATACAAAGTGGTGTTATTCTTGGGAAAGTTAGAGGCGAGAACTGAGGGATGCACCTGTGCCTTGCGTTGGTCAATTTACTGGCATCTAGAATAATTATGCTCTCTTTTTAAATAGTGAAATAGCAGTTGCTAATTTTTGGTGGCTTTTTCTTGACTATGTCAGACACTATTCCAGTGTCATTAATAGGGCTTACATCATTGAGTTGCTACTACGACACTGTGAGATATACGTATTTTACAGAGGAGGGAATGGGTCTGGGCAGTACTGAGTAACTCGTGTAGTTAGTAGTGACAGTGGCTGGGCTTGAGCTTTGGTTGCTTAGACCCTGGACCAGGGGCCCTTACCCTTTCCGGATCTTGCCTCTGGATGTGGTGGTCACTCTGGATCTCAACACTGTGTTGCTGACCTGGTTTTTTTCCCCCAGTAAGTCTTTTCCTCCTGGACTAGTGTTTCAGTTGTATATTATTGTATAACTCACTCGCTGGCTCATGCTCTCAGTTGTGCCCAACTCTTAGTGACTCTTTGGACTGTGCCCTCCAAGTGCCTCTGTCCATGGGACTTTTCAGGCGAGAATGCTGGAGCGGGTTGCCATTAACTCTACTGGGGGATCTTCCTGGCCCAGGGATTGAACCCGCGTCTCCTATGTTTTCTGCATCACAGGCAAATTCTTTACTGCTGAGCCTTCGAGGAAGCCCATTACTGTATAACAAATAGTCCCAAACATAGAGACTTAAAAAATTACTTGTGTTAAAAGATAAACTGAGGCATATTAAAAATTCTGAATGTATTTGAGCAAAAAATCCGTTCTAATCGGGCAGTGCCACATTTCCTAACCAGAAGTGGTTAGGAGTACTCCTCCCACTGAAACTAGGGCCAAGACTTTTGTAGACAGGATGCAGAAAGAAAGCAGGGAAATTGTTTGATTGGTTAAGGCTTAAGCAGTTGCCATATTTGAGAAAACCTAGTTGATTGTGATTGACGGTCCTTAGGTTTTGATTTGTTAACCTTGAGGCATTGAGGGTTAAGTTCTGGTTTGCTGAGAGCGGCTACAAGGCATTAGCGCTGACTCCGTCTAATGGGTCAGCTCCTTGTCCCCAGCGTGGCTTCGCCGGACAGTTCTCTTTCTGTGGATCAGACGTTTGCGGGAGCTCAGGGCTCCCAGGAGCGTGAAGGCAGAAGCTGCTGGACCCTCTTAAGGGTCTGGAACTGGCATCACTTCTGCTCCCTTCCTTCGGCTAAATCATGTCACAGGACAGGCACAGACTCCCTGTGGGGGTGGACCGCTCCAAGGCGTGGGTCACTGGGTCTCCTGTGTGGAGACCAGCTGTCACAGCTGGCCACCGTGAATTGTCTGGTACAGGACAGTGGTTAAGCGCACTGAGTCTGGAGGCCAGAGGCAGATTAAAACCCTGGCTCTGTCCCGTCTCTACTGTGTGATGTCAGGTAAGTGACTCACACGTCTCTCAGCGTCCAGTTCTTTCCCTGTGAGGGGCACGCTAGTAGTTCTTCCCGTTCATGGACTGCAAGAATATCAAACCAGTCCCTCCTAAAGGAAGCCAACCCTGATTGTTCATTGGAAGGACTGTGGCTGAAGCTGCAACATTTTGGCCCCGGGATGTGAAGAGCTGGCTCACTGGAGAAGACCCTGATGCTGGGAAAGGCTGAAGGCAAAAGGAGAAGTGGGTAGCAGAGGATGAGATGGTGGGATGGCGTCACCAACCCTGTGGACGTGAATCTGAGCCAACTCCAGGAGAGAGTGGAGGACAGAGGCGCCTGGCGTGCTGCGGTCCATGGGGTCGCAAAGAGTCGGACATGACTTAGTGACTGAGCAGGAGCCATAACGTAGTTCACCGTTGTCACTGATTGAGTATCACTCTGTGCCAGGCCCCGTGCTGAGCACGGCACATATCTGACCTCTCACCCTCTCAGGGGCCCTGTGGAGTGGCTCCCATTGTCTTTCAGATCAACACGGAACTTCAGACACGAGGAGAGGATGTCACTTGCCAAGTTCACCCGGCTGGTAAGGGACGGCACTGGGATTTTATTCCAGGCTCCCAAGTCTGTGCCCTTCATCATGCTCTGCATTTCTTGAGTGGCTCCGTGAGACGGTGATGACACAGGCGGGTAAAGTGCTTGGTGCGGCGTGTGGTACAGCGTAATGTCCCGAGTCGGCAGTGGTTAGGGACGTCCACGGAGGCACATCACCCTGAGAGGCCCAGCTTCGTCATCACCGTCTTTCACTCCTTGGCTAAAATGAGTACAAAGCTGTTCGTTCCCAATAAAAATCACACGGTCCCACATAGCATCCCCCATTCAGACGCATTTGGGCTCATCTCCCATGTACGTCAGTTCCTGTTTGCTTCTTTGTCTGCAGCAGCGGGAGTCTCAGGCTTTCCTTCTAGGAAATCACCCTGGGTCGACACTCGGCCTCCAGCTTGTCGCTGTGGATGAAAGTCTATCTGTCCTCTGAAGATGTGGCTGATTATCTGGGCTCTAGCGCCTGAAGCTCCACGGCTCTGTTTAGGACCCACTGGGATGCTCAGAGCGATACGGGGTATTTGAAACTGTAGGTCTGTAATGTGTGCTCCTATTTTTCTGCCCTTGTCTCTTGGTTTTCAGATTTGAGCCGTTTCCTGGCATTGTGAATCTGTTTGTGTATCCGCTTCCTCTTTCTCTCTGCTAACGTATGAACTGTGAGCTGTCTGCTGGGACTTTTTTTCTCTCATAGACTGAAGGCAGCCTTTCTGCTCCTTGGGTCTATAGGCTCCCCAGGTGGCACTAGTGGTAAAGAACCCACTGCCAATATGCAGGTTCGACCCCTGGGTGGGAAAGATCCGCTGGAGGAGGGCATGGCAACCCGCTCCACTCTCCTTGCCCGAGAATGCCGTGGACAGAGGCGCCTGCGGGCTGTGGCCTGCAGCGTTGCAGAGTGGGACATGACTGGAGTGACAGCACGCGCGCACATGGGTATGGCTGCGAAGGAACAGGGTCCCCCTTCCTCTCTGGCTCTCTTTCGTTGCATCTAACGCAGCAGCAAATCCCACTGACTGTGCCTCGAGACCACAGCCTCAATTTGTCTCCGTACTCACCATCAACTCTGGTGCCTCTTTCAAACACCTTCCGTCTGAACTACACAGAAGCCCCCTCCCTGGGGTCCCAGCGTGCATGCTTCCCCACCTTTAAATACTTTCCATGCAGCGTTTGACCTGACCTTGAGAAATGTCATCCAGCTATGCCATTCCCTTGCGCAGAACCCTGCAGTGGCCTCCCGTGGCGCTTGCCCTTCGTGTGGGCCCACCGGATCTGGGTGTCCCCTTCAGCCTGCCCTCCGGCCCTCTTCTGGCTGGGTGTTCTGTACAGTACACCTCACTGCCTGGAACTACTTACTGCCTGTGGTTTGGCCTAACCTCCGTCGCCCGTCCCCACCAAGTCCCCCTCCTACAGAGAAAGCAAGCGACCAGGGCAGCCACTTACCTTCCACCATCACGTACCCAGCACTTGGCACGTGCCTGTCACGTGGCATTTTGCATGAGTGAAGGCAGAAGCTGCTCCCTTATAGGGAACTCTAACTTCTTATATGAGGCGTTTCCATAGCTTTGGCTTGTTTTTTTTTTTTTTTTGACTGCACAGCGTGGCACCTGGTGTCTCAGCTTCCCGACCAGGGATCAAACCCATGGCCCCTGCAGTGGAAGTGCAGAGCCCTAACCGCCAGGACCAACCAACCGCTGGGACTAACTACCCGCTGGGACTAATCGCCGCGACTAACCAACCGCCGGGACCAACCAACCGCCAGGACTAACTTAACTACCCACCAGGACCAACTACCCGCCGGGACTAATCACCGGGACTAGCTGCCAGGAAAGTCCCCATAGCTTTGCCTTTTCATTACAGGGATAGGAATCTTTTGAATCCTGGCTCAGCTACAGAAGAATCTTCCATTTTATATAAAAAAAAATCCGCTACCTTAGTGTCATTTTTCTAGAGGTCCTGGTGATGTTCTCCCAAATCGTTCCATGAGTGATGTCTGAAGCTGGGAGGGAACACAATAATATTCTGTGTCTCATAACCCTCTCACAGGGGTGTCTTTCTCTATCATCTCTGCCCTCCATGGTGAGTGGGCTGGAGGGAATGACCCGTGACACAATACAGCCAATATTTTCTCCTCAAATAGTCTCCTTTTTTTTTAATATTGTTTATTTTTAAAAGGATAATTGCTTTGTAGTACTGTGTTGGTTTCTACTAAGCATCAACATGAATCAGCCACAGGTTGACCCGTGTCCCCCCTCCCACCCCACTAGGCTGTTCCTGAGCCGGGTTTGAGTTCCCTGAGTCATACAGCAAATTCCCATTTGCTCCCAAATAGCCCCTTAGTCACCATCCATGGGCAGTTACTCTCATCAGTCTCTCTCCTCCTTCTACTGGCGAGCCGGTCCCTGTGGCGGTGGTCTCCAGTGGGGATCGTTCTGAAACCTGAATGCCATGCACTAACTGTGTAGCTTGGGGCTTCGTGTCCTGTGTCTTTGCCTTTCATCACAGCGATCGTTTTCCACGAGGAGATTCATTTCCTTCACAAAGCTCATGTTGCATTACCGTTCAAGTGCTTCACACACTTTCCATCTCAGCCCCTATTGATCCTAATCCATTTTTCTAATGATTTAATTAATTTCAGAGCAGTTTGAAAGTAGCAATGAAAAGGAACAGAGAAGAAATAAAAATAACTGGAGCATTAAAACATTTGACTGTTTCTGAATCTACATCATAAGAGATAAAACCAGAAAGGGACTTGAGCAACAAGGCTCATTAAAAGTTTTCAGTGAAGATAACTTAGCCAAGTGGAAACCAATACAGAAGAGGAATGTGACTTCTCATCTATTGTTTCAGATAATTGCAAGGTTGTCATTAAGAGAGGAGACACCTGGGAAAAGAAAGTAAGGAATAGGCTAGGCTTAAAAACACTTTTGAGGAAAGAACTTTGTGTGTGTGCTGAAACAGGAAGCTTTGTGGAAGTGTAATCGAAAGTGGGGTCCAGCTGCTCAAGAGCCGATAAAGAGGCCAGGTTGGTGGGAAGGAAAGTTCACTCTGTTTTGGATGCCAGCAAACTGCAGGGAAGAGTGGTCTCCCGTCCAAAGGCTGATTCCCCCCGACTGACAATCAGGGGCAGGAGCTTCTGTAGGCTGAGGCAGGGGCTGCATGGCTAAACAGCACAGTCAGCTCTGAGAGTCATCTGAAACTGGTCATCGGCGGTCTGACCAGTGTTGTCCTGATGATTATTTTAAAAACTTTTACTTAGTTTTAGTTGGAGGATCTCTGCTTTACAGTACTGTGTTAGCTCCTGCCATGGATTCTTTCAGGGGTCGTTAAGCTTCAGTTCCAAGGTCAGTTTGTTTCCATTTCTTGAGGCCCGTTCTTGGAACTGTGGCAGCTCATGTCAAGCCTACAGCCTGGTCATCTTGCAGTTCGCTTCTCCACCTGGTGGGAGTTTCCGTATCTATGAGGCAGCTCGTAGGACTCGGCTCAGAGTGTCGTATATATAGTCCTTCAGAAGGAGCTAGTGGGCCTTGATTATGCGGTTTTTATTTGGCCTCCTTTGACAGTGCCCCTTTGTCTCTGCGTTTTTCTCACTTTGCTGATTAAACCTATTCTTTGGCTACAGCTTTTCCACAGACCAAAGGCAGGCAGAGTATATGGCAGGGGCTGGGTGTGTGTGTTGGGGGGAAGGACTGTTCAGTTCAGTCGCTCAGCCGTATCCGACTCTTTGCGACCCCGTGAACTGCAGCACGCCAGGCCTTCCTGTCCATCACCAACTCCTGGAGTTTACCCAAACCCATATCTATCAAGTTGATGATGCCATCCAGCCATCTCATCCTCTGTCGTCCCCTTCTCCTCCTGCCCTCAATCTTTCCCAGCATCAGGGTCTTTTCCAGTGAGTCAGCTCTTAGCATCAGGTGGCCAAAGTACTGGAGTTTCAGCTTCAGCATCAGTCCTTCCAGTGAATACCCAGGACTGATCTCCTTTAGGATTGAATGGCTGGGACTGTAGGATTCTGCTGTTTTCAGAAGCATATAGAACAAAAGTCTGTCAGCTTTTTCAGGAAGGTGAATTGCTAAGAAACCATGAACCTGGATTTAAAAAGCTGTTGAATATTGAGACCTGTTTCAGCCCAGCATCCTTGCACCAGCAGGAGGCAGAAGATGGCAGCCCCTAAAGCGTGCAGGCTCCCCAAAATCCACTTTAGGCACGGCCGGGAGGATAATGGAAAAGGGAGCCCCTCCAAGAGGGAAGGGTCAGAGGCTGCAGAGAGCAACCCAGAGAGGAGTTCCAACCAGAACGTAGAATCAAGGTCAAATGAAGGAATGTGACCTGAGGCCCTGATAACGCTCTCCCTTCAGGAGTCCAGACCTGCTGAGGGCCACGATTACTGTGTGTCTATATTTTCACCCTTTCTTGTCAAGGGCTTCCCTGGTGGCTCAGATGGTCCACTACCTGCGGTGCAGGAGACCTGGGTTCGGTTCCTGGGTCGGGAAGATCCCCCGAAGAAGAGAATGTCTGTCCTCTCTAGCGTCTTTGCCTGGAGAATCCCAGGGACAGAGGCTACAGTTCATGGGGTCGGAAAACGTCAGACAAAACCGAGGGAACGTCTTTCCAAGCAAGGAGGTTCAGTCTGCTGTCTCTCTGCCTGTGCCACGACTGTGTCCTGCGCGTGTGGTGAGCAGCGGGTGCCGAGTTTCCTTTTCAGCTCGCAGATCACTGGACCGCAAGGAGACCTCTCAGAGCATGCTGCATCACGAGAGCATTTCTTTCCCTCCTTTTTTGGCTGTGCCCCGAAGTTTGCGGCATCTCAGTCCCTGGCCCCAGCCGGGAATTGAACCTGGGCCAAGGCAGTGAGAGCCTGGAGTCCTAACCACTGGGCAAGCAGAGAACTCATACACCACTGGCCATCTTGAGCTTTGGGCTGGACAGGTGAGTGTGAGGGAAGACTGAAACTGATTTGCTGATCAGTGGGGCAGGTGGGGTTAGAGACGGGTGGTGTCTACCAAACTCTGCTTCTTCTGCTTTATGATTATTTGCACAGTGAGGTTAAATGGAGCCCAGGCCCTGCGTTCTGCCCACCAGCGAAATAGGACTTGAATTTATGGACGGTGCCTACAGTTTTGCCCCCACAACCCTTGAGGCCTCCACACTGCAGAGAATGGACGGCTCTTTGGCTTCAAGGTCCTTGAACAACCACGTGGAGCAGAGCCTTTGACACGCGTTGGTGTGTGACGTGAGAGGATATAAGTCTTTACGATGTGAGAGAGCCCAGCAAACACACCTTTATCCTACTGAGGTTTTGGGATCACCTGTGATCACAATGAGCCTACCTTGACCAAGGAAGTAATCAAATTTACGCAGAATGAAACATACAGGATGCGCATCGGTTTCACCGCCTTCCAATTTTTTTTTTTTGCACCGAGTATTTACAGAGGGTCTTTGTAACTAAAAGCTGACTTCTGAGTGAGAGTGGATTTTCTCAATGCTGCATATTGTTCTCGTCTCCTGAAGTCGGGGAGTCCCCAGGTACGGACATTACTGAGTGTCTAAACTAAACTGGGAACTGCTACTTACTTGCTGTGTAATCTGTCTGGGCCTCAGTTTCCTCAGCAGGAAATGGGTATAATGAAGACTTGTCTTGGGTTGTGGTGAGAACTAAGCCCATTAATTCAAGTGTTGTGCTCAGCACAGGATCTGGTCATATCCTCTGCTCAATAAATGTTTCATCACTATCATCATCATAAATTGCAAGGCGCTAGGGATAGATAGCACTGAGTGAGACAGACAAGGTCTGACCTTCTGAGATATCGGCTCATTTCACGGCCCTGAGTTTTGATCTTGCACTTGTTCAATACAGTGTCTTTTAAGCCCTTTTTTTTTTTTTTTTTTTTGCCATGCCACATGGCATGTGGTATCTTAGCTCCCCACTCGGGGATCAAACCTGCACTCCCTGCGTTGGAAGCTCAGAGTCTTAACCACGGAACTGCCAGGGAAGTCCTTCAGTCCTTATTTTGAGAGAGAGACATTGCCCTTCTCCAGAAGACTCCTGAAAACATTGGCTGGGCTGTGTCTGTTCTTTCCGTCTGAGTGTTCTGAGTTAGTGTGCTCCCTTCAGCGGCTTTATGCTGCCCGTGCAATGTTTGTCTGTACTCTGGGGCACCTGGAGTGGGAGGACTAGAGGGAGATTAGGATGTGCATTGGTGGAAAGAACCACTTCTGGCTTAGAGCCACTTCCTCCCTAGAGCACCAGGATAGCCACGCTGCCTTCGTACCTATAGAAGTCGATTTTGCTTCTTCTTTTCCTGTCTCTGTTCCCAAGGTACACTGTCCAACCATCTCATTTCTAATGATGTGTAGGCAAGACTTGCAAGATGCAGTAGGTTTAAAAATCTCTCCTCTTTAAATTTTTAATGATTTATTTCGGCTGTGCTGGGTCTTTGTTGTGGCATGTGAGCTTAGTTGCCCTGAGGCATCTGGGATCTTAGTTCCTGGACCAGGGATTGAACCTGTGTCTCCTGCGTTACAAGGCAGATTCTTAACCATCGGACCAAGTGGAAGTGTTAGTCGCCCAGTCATGTCTGACTCTTTGCGACCCCATGGACTGCAGCCCATAGGGCTCCTCTGTCCATGGGATTCTCCAGGCAAGAATACTGGAGTGGGTTGCCATGCCCTCCTCCAGGAGATCTTCCTGACCCAGGGATCGAGCCCAGTTCTCCTGCATCAGATTCTTTACCATCTGAGCCACCAAGGAAGTCCCCAATCCCTTCCTAAAAAAAAAAATAACATTAACCCATGAGAACAGAGATTGAAGCTGCACCAGTGAGGCCTCATCCACCCGCTATGCTGTGTGTGTAGATGCCTGGTTTACTCGTGGGTCTGAGCTGGTGTCGTCATGTCCACGTGGCTGGCATGGACCATCTCCCAAGCACGCTCTCCTTAGTGATGCTAACTAGACAGGCGCACCCACTTGCCTTGGCATGCTTTGCAGATGACCCAAGCTGCAAACACCAACACATATAAGACATATGCTCTCTTCTTTGTATAATTCCAGGCACCAAAATATGCCTACACATAGTGGGTGTGTGCATACACACGCAAGTGTATTCTCTTCTGCCTGGGAGAAATATGCTTCTGTGAGGTTCCATCTACTCCCACACGGAACCTCCATGGCTGGCACCTCTCCTAATTATTCCATCCACTCCCTCCCCATGGACCCTTGGTGTGTATATTCTGGCACATCCGCTTGATTCTTCCTCCTTTTTCTCTCCCTCTTTCTCTGCCTCCTCCCTCCTCCTTCCTCCTCTCCACGACTCTTTGGAAAATTTGTTAAACTATACACTCTTTATTATTAATGTACGTGTATGAAAAATTCTTCCCAGTTACAAAAGTGCATGGTTATAAAATCATCTCCATACAAAGGTTGGCATCGTCCCACTCCCCGCCCCGCCCTAACCC